>VZRV01005456.1:290083-379546 GCA_013398115.1 Falcunculus frontatus
TGAAATTTTTTTTTCTTTACAAAATTCCTTCCACGCAGACTTTAATCCAGTTGAGTTTGTGGCTAGAATGAACAATCTAGTCAATAGTTTTTATTCAATTTTTTTGCTCTTCAGCAGTGAATGGTAGCAGAATCAGGAGGGTCCCTCTCAAGGTTTATTTTGTTTGGTTTTTATCTTGTTTTGGAAAAAATAGTTCCATTTCCTCTCTCCTCTTTCCCCTCCTTATAGAGCCAGCTGAATCTCCCTCTCTTTCTCTGGTCATTCTTTAGACAGTCCCATTGCTATGAGAGCTTGGAATGACAAACCACCTGCTCTGATGGGGTTGTTGGGCTGTTGAGGCCCTTGTTCAGAAAAGCACTTAAGCCCGGGCTTAAACTTGGGCCCATTCAGTCATCTGCTTAAGGGTTTTGCTGAATTAAAGCCTGAACATGGCAGAATAAAAAGTCGGGTTCAACTTTCTTTTGTTGTTGTTGCAAACAGAGACAGTGTAAGAGTTACAGAAACAGGACTGGGAGAAGGACGGGGTCAGGCCGGCCGGGTGGCCACTGTCCTGCAAGGGCAGCTGACCCTCTGGGGGGGTCAGGCCCTGCTCAGGGGTCACCTTTAGCAGTAGCCTGTTGGGAAAGAACTCTCATTCCCTGCACCAGCTCCTAGAGAAGAGGTGATAGAAGTTCGGGAGAAGGGCTGAGATGTTAGGGAGAAGTAGGGTGCCTCGGGGGAGAAAATGGTGTGCATAGATAAACATGGGCCCTTCTGGCTCCCTCAGCCACACGGGACGTGTGACACAGGGCCCCATCCAGGCGGATCCTGGTGCAGCTGCACCGGCCGCTCCTGCCTCCGGCTGCTCCTGGGATGGTGCGTCCTGTCCAGCACTGGCACAGCCACTGGACAGCTCTTGCCCCCTTCCTCCACACACTTCTGCTTTCCCCACTGTTGTGCAGTGACTCAGTCAGTGGAGTCTGGTGAGCTATGACAGGGGAGAGGTAAAACACTGTCACAGTGCAGGGTCCTGGCTCCCGAGAGCAGGGACGTGCCCTGTCTATCCTGCGGGGACACGAGTGGCCCAAGGAAGCCCTCTGGTCACCCCTGGCACCAGCTCCATGTGCCCGGGCAGGACATGCTCCCAGGAGGGCTTGGTCCTGCTCCCACAGTCACTGACAGAGATCCTGTTGATTTTGGCGGTACAAAATAATCACATCTGCTTTGCAAGATGTGGCTTGTGTTAATCTAAGGATTCCTCCTGCAGCCCATCACCATACTATCTAAGTAGCTGAACATGGGGAAAATGTACAAGTACAGAACCTGCAGCAAATGCTAGTAAAGTAAAATCTTTTTGCCCCATCCCATTTTGAGAAATTCCAGGGCATCATTCCATCACTCTGCCCCAGGAACGTGAGCTTCACTATATTCAAGAATGGGGTTGTGCTAGGAAACACACAGCTGAAGGCAGGGGATATACCAAACAAAACAAAAACAAACAAAACAAAAAAGAAAACCCCTATAAAAATAAAAGCCACACAAATAGCTGATAGAGGAAAAGAACTCCAAAGAATTAAATAAACTACAAACTAGTAATAATATTTCATTTGTTTTCATTTGTTTCATCTCTACAAAATTCAAGTTAGAATTCGGAATCGTGCAGGTCCGGTCAGTGCTGGGAGTGTGAAGTCAGCCTCAAACCACAGCATTAAGGCCCCCCCCTCCCCTGCCACCCCTACAAACATACACTACATTGAAAGAGAGAAAAAAGAAAGAAAAAAAAAAGAGAGAAAAAAAAAGGAGAAAAAAAATTGCACACAATTAACCATATGTAAGGGCTATCCAGAAGGCAGGTGACACCTCCCCCTCCACCCCCTGGCATTGGTGGTTTCTCTTTTGTTCTATATATAGTAATAACCTTTACAGGAAAAATACTGTACAACTTTTTTTTTTTTCCTTTCCTTTTGAAACATTAGCTGAACATTCAGTCCCCACATTTACACAGCTGAGCTGCTTGTTTATAAATCAGACCTGATCTGCACCACTTCCTTAGGGAAATAACTAAAAAAAAAAAAAAAAAAAAGAAGCAACCTAAACTTCTTGAGGCCTTTATCTGTTCAGGGTGAAAACAAATCCTGGGATCCCTTAGAGCTGAAGTGCTCAGCGAGCTGAGGAGGGGAGAGGGTGCCTGCATGGTATTGGAAAAAAAGAATTTTTTTTGTTTTTTTTTTAAAAAAGGACAAAGCTCAGAATAATCTGGTATACTTAAAACTGGCACCAAAATAACTACCCGAATTAATTCATACTAGTCCTTCTGGTGCCCTGGTGTGTGTAGACAAACCCTCTCAGGCTTAGGCAAGGATTTGGGGTCAAACAGCCACTGTCTCACCTGCCGGAGTCTGGGACAGTGTCCTGTAGTGTGTGTTCCCAGACCAGGCCAGGAAAAGATAGCAGGGAAGAGCTTGGAGCCAGGGGAAAGCCCAAGCTGCTGGAGGTGGCAGGTCTCAACACAGTGTGGTTGCATTTGCTTATGCAGTGCCCAAGCCCTCAGCCCTACTGGTCAAAATACGTCAGGATGGCCCAGACCTGCAGCAGTTCTTAGGTGGCACCTCCCCAGCGCTGGGGTCTCTGGGCTGTGGGGCTGCAGCAGGGTCTGTAACTGCAAAACCCAGGACTAGGCAGTAGGTCCAGGGGTCCTGCAGAACAGGGGTGTCCCCCTCCCCACCCCAGAGCAGAGCAGGACACCCCACCGTGGGCTCAGAGCGTGTCCTGCCTTCTCCTCCCTGGGCAGCGGTGCCAGAATCACCTGAGATCTGTGTCCATCCATGCAGTCACAGACTGGCATGGCTGCAGTGCAGGGCTGGGGACCAGGGCCTGGGGACTGGGACCTGCCCTGGTCTGACTGCCTGGGGCAGAGCAGGGCACGTTCTCAAGGCTGCTTTAGTGACCAGGATGCTCCTGTTGCCAGCTTGGTGCTCCCTGTGCTGCACCATGGGGCAGGGGCAGCTCACAGCCTCCTGAGATGGGGATACTGAAGCACCACAAAAACGCCTCACCCTCAGCAGAGAGGAAGCACCTAGGGGTTGGGATGAGATGGAACTGGATGCCTGAGTAACCCCAGTCCTCCAGTGTGACAGACCCTTTAAACTGCCTGCTGTATTCTTCCCAGGCTACTTCAGCTAAATTCCTACAGTCAGAACAGCAGGGATGAAGAGAAGTGTCCTACAGAGAAAGTGTAGACTGAGAAAGTTTTACAATATAAATAGCATTCAAAATTATTATCATTAACAGTAAAAAGGATCTGGAAGAACAGAGGAGTGTTCCATTCCCACCCCTGCTCATTCATTAATGCATCCTCATTTATGTGACAATAAATACCCACTCCCACCCTGGCTGTCTGATGCCATTCATTTAATGCTGGAGAAAGAAGGGGGAAGGGTGGAGAGAGAGAGCCCACTCCTCACCCCCTCCTTCCCACTGGCAAAGGCTGAGCTACTTGTCTTTGTGACACCAATTCCTTTAATTTTATATATGTGTGTGTGTGTACATTATATAGAGAGAGACACACACACAAATATATATTTCTAAAATTCATTACCTCTTGTTCCCACCCACCCCCCTCCAAGAAGTGGAGATTATTATTATTATCGTACAACTGAAAACATGGAAAAATAAAACCCAGAAAGAAAATTGGGGGGATAGAGCCCCACCCATAACAAAGGGTCCCCAGATGGGCACAGGCCCCACGCACCATACAGGGAGCAAGGAAAAGCAGCGGGTACCCTCAGGGTTCATGTCCATATAAAGGGCATTTTTTGCTGCATCCTGCCCCCTTGTTCCGGGATCTGTAGAATGGAGTGATGCAGCACCAGTCCTGCTGCGAGCCGATCTCTTATGGGGCCTGGGGAAGAGCAGGGGTTTCCTTCCTTCCTCTCTCTCATTTGTGGCACGGAGTTTGTTTTTCATTTGCCATCCCCATCTTTGTTCTCGCCTCATACGGGGTCCTCTTAGTAATTCTGTGTAAGAGAAAAACCAAACCACTGCCGTTGTTGTCTCTAAGATTAAGGAGAAGCTGCTGGAGCAACGGTGGAGGCTGAGGCAGCAGCTGGAGCTGGAGCAGGAGCAGGAGCTGGGGCTGGAGTGAGGGCTGGCTCGCCCTGTGGCCTGGAAGCATCGCCATGGTCTGTGGAAGAAGCACCCTCCTCTGGTTCTCCATCTTCTTTAGTGGCCAGGCTTTCAGGGTCTGGCAGCGATTCTTCAGAATCTGTGTTCAGGTCTTCCTCCTCCTCATCCTCCTCATCGTCATCATCGTCATCCTCCTCTTCATCATCCTCCTCTTCTTCATTCATCTCCTCCTCATCGTCCTCTTCATCCTCTTGGGAAGAGTCGTCCTCGTCCTCCACATCACCAGAGCCCGATGCCCCTGCGCTCCTCTCCTGTGCTGCGGCCCCGGCTCTGCTGGGGGACGGGCCCTCGGTGACTTCTGCCTGCTTCTTGCTGAGGTCCAGTGAGTCATTGAGGCCCACGCCAGCCGCGTTCTGCAGGAAGAAGAGGGAGCTGTTGTTGTCAGTGCTGAGGTTGAGGGAACTGTCCAGGTTGATGGAAGAGTTCTGGATATCATACTCAAGAGTGGAGTGGGCAAGGCCCTCGGGGCCGGGAGAGATGGCAGGCAGCTCCCCTCGCTCCTGCTTCTCGTGTTTGCGCTTGTGCGAGTCCATCTGTGACATCCCCACCACTGTGTGTTTGCAGCCGGGGTAGGTGCAGTGGAAGTGGGAGCATTTGAGTTTGTACTTGCAGTCAGGCACCTCGCAGTCCACGCTCGAGCTGAACTGGCAGAAGCCGGCGGCGCTGATGACGTCCTGCTTGCCGTGGTGCTTGCGGTGGGCTGTCACCTTGGTGCTGTCAGTGCAGCGGAAGCCACAGCGCAGACAGTGGAAGTGTGTGCTATTGCCAGAGAACTGACAGTCTGGGAAGTTACAACTCAGTGAAGACTTGAAGCGTTTGAAATCATCCAATACTAGGTTGTCGACGCGGTCGTGGTGCTGGGCGTGCTTATACATGTGGGTACGGCCACAGAACTTGTAGCCACAGTTCTCCCGTGTGCAGTGGTAGTGGGTAACCTTGAGAGAGAACTGGCAGCTGGAGTCCTTGCAGTCCTCGTAGAGGTCATAGCGCCGAAATCCCTCCAGCATCATCCCTTCATCCAGCATCTTGCGTGAGGACGCAGTCTTGCGGCGCTTGCCAAATGGGGACATGTCCTCAATAATCCAGAAACGCTTTTTGGCCCCCGAGGCAGTTGGCATAGTGATGGTGTTCCCTGAGGAGAGAAAGCGCAGAGCGGTGTTGCTGACAGCCAGGTCTCTCCATCTCCCAGCCATCCTGGCAAGCTCTGTATTTGCCAAGACACAATGCTGCAACTGCTCCCACCCCGCAGCCCGTCCCTCGAGCTCTAAGTGAGCCTGAACTCCAGGATCGTGGGCTAGCTGATGCCTGCTGGACATCACTTCCTCAATTTTCAGCATATCCGGCCTTGTCTCTGACTGCTGCTCTGGCAAACCTGATCTTGTCCAAATGTTAACTGTTGCTTCTCTGGTTTGCTACTTTCGGAGTTTCTCTTGCTGCTTAACTAGTTTTCCTCAAATCAGACTTTAACAGGGAAGGAGCTGGCTTGTTCCAGTCCAAGGACTGAGGTGTGTTACTGTAGTTCACTGGGGTGGTAAAAAGAGTTGCAGTGTGCTAAAAGCTTGTACGTGTGCAGTGTTTTCCCCTATCCAGGCTCTTGTAAATACACTACAATCGCCAAGGACAGGCAGGAAGTGAAGGAAGATCCCATGCGTGATTAAAACTGCAACGGGGGGGGGGAATTTATAGAAACAGGATGGACTTTGGCCAGGAGACTGCAACATCCCTCACTGTAATGAGCCTACATATTACAATGAGTGCACTTAGAAAGACAGATGGACAGATGTTCAATGGGGCTAATTCTCATCATCACTAGCCAGTGGACTCTGAGAGAAAATACCAGTTCTGCAGCATTCCCTTGGGTCTCAAAAATTACACGATGCCCCTAGTATAAATAAAGATCCCTCATCTATCTTCCACTTTGATTCACAGGGCCAGCATAACTGGCTAGTGCTCATGTCCCCTAGGATCACACTGACATCAAGGACTCGACCTCAATGTATCTATTAACTTTTTTTCTTCTCTGCTTGCTGTTTCCAGAATCACTCCACAGTCTCCAGTATCAACATGCAGCACAGACAAGGTTGGAGGCAAGAATTTCTCACCAGGTGCAGAACTGTGAGTGTAATTAGAAATTATAGCTCGCAACTAACACTACTTTTTTTTTTGCCTCTCTTCCTGCTGAAACTGCCATCTTCTTAAAAGAGGCATGATTTGTGACACACAGTGCCTGGGGCCTGAGAACCCAGAGCAGTTTGCATCCTTGTCTGGGAGACTGAAGGGACAGTCATCTGTTTGACTGGTGTAGAATTACTTCCTTTCTAGCGGGTGCACAGATATTACAGGTGATGACCCCTCAGTGACAGCCCTTCAAGAGAAGGTGGTGACCACTGAAGGAAACCTCCCACACAAGCCAATGGGAGTGGTGGCAGGAACCTCCTCTCCCACATGGCTGGGCTGTACAGTTTGTGGGGTAAGCAAAGGACGAAAGGTTTTTCTACACCATTTGTTAATGGCTCTTGTGCTCAGGCTGTGAATCAGGACACCAGCTTAGGTCATCCATGGTGAGACCATCTGAGTGACATGGAACTGGTGGAAACTGCACGCTAAGGCTGATTTAACCAGCTACCACTGAAAGAATAACTTTCTGTCACTGGAGATTCGAAATTGGCAGGCTCTTAACTACAGAATCTGTGACCAATTTACTCTCTGCTCCCCCCTAAACATCTGGTATTGTAAAATCCAGTTCTCCACTCCCAGCCAACTCATGTAAGTGCAGTGGTGCCTGCACAAGTTGCTGCTGTCCAGATTAACTCCTTTTAAAAAAATTACAGCAAAACCATCAAGTCCCTTAGTATTAATTAATTAATGCTCATATTGTCTGTCTTCGGACGGGAATATGGGATAACCCATCTTAGAGGAAAGACTCTGGATGGGAAATAAGTAGAATTTAAATTTTACCTGTTTAAAACTCAGTATCTACACAGCTTTTAAAATAGATGAAACAGACGTGCTTAAAACTTTAGTTAAAAACCGATTCTGTTTTCTCATACACGCAAAGTTTTGGAGTAAGGGCATAATGAAGAGAGAGGACACCTTGGTGCACTCTCCTCCTTTGCCAACGTTCAGTCCCTGCACCCCGTGGAAGATTACAAGCCTCAGTGGATGTGATCCCCCACCAAATCTCAATGGTAAGTGTTTTCCATAAGCTTATTTCTTTAACCAGTAATAATGTGAGCATTCACTAAACTATACCAAGGTAAAAACAAAAGACACTTAAAAATATTTGATTAGAGGAAGCACAGCACAAGGTTAAGATATTTCAGGCTGCATGCAATTCAGTTAAAAAAGAAGCAAAGATAGAGTTTCTTGTGAATTTTGTTAATTGGCACACACTCCTCCGGACAAGGCAAGGATCCCTCTCCTGCCAAGTCCCTTGAGAAAAACCTATGAACTGGAGTTGGAAACCTGTGAAGTTGGTCCTCCAGCCATACTCCCAGCCATTGACCTTGGATTTATGTATTACTACAACTGGCAGGAAGAATGACTGAGACATTTGTAGGCTGCCAGAAGCCTCGTGAGTGTGAACTTTAAGCACAAAGATGTCCTTAATTAACTAGAAAAGACCTAGGAGTTGGGAAAAGAAGCCAAAACTGAGACACACCCTAAAAACCATTCCCAGATGGAATGAGAATCCCCAGCCTGAGACATCTCTGATCTTAGTCACACATGGGAATCATGGCAGCTTAAAACTGAAATCTATCTCTATTTTCTGCAGCTGGTTAGAACAAATATAAATAACGAGTGTGAGAAACAGCTCGACCTGTCTGATGATGTCATCACGTGTCGCTGCCTGTGCTTCACTCCTTGTCCTGGGAAGGCACCCCTGAACTATTCTGGCTTCATATGAAGTTTGCAAGATCAATTGAAACCCAGGACCTGGGTACCTCACCAGACATTCACCTGCTGAGATCTGTGCAGCACACTATGGCAGGCACTGGCTTGGGTGGCCTGGAAGATCTAACCAAGAAGTCCAAGTCCCATTAACATCACATGAGCAAAACTTTGCTCTGTGGCCACTTTGACGTTATCAAGACACTGAAAATGCATTTTAACTGTGGATTTCGTTAGGTTTTTCTCATAGTTAGGAATTGGTAGCAATTGCTCTCAGGTATCCATCCAAATGTCTGTGAATGATTTGCTGTGGTTTGGTTCCCCCTTGGCTGTGGTTACTGTGTCAGCAGGGAAAAGGAGCAGGCATGGATGGGCCCTTGGATAACATTAGATAAGGCACAGAGTGATCTTTGCTGCTCTACTGACCCAAAGGTGCAGAGAAAAAAAAACGTGGGCAGGGTGAGTGGGGACGGAGCTGGGCACAGGACATGGAGAGAAAGCAAAGAAGTGTTACCTGCTGCATCCTGCACTAAGGGAACGTCACTTTTTACTGGAGTTGGAGTGGCAATGATGGGCGAAAACCCAGCGGTGCTGGCGGCAGGCATGACAATGCCTCTGCTGGCTCCCAGAGTGGCACTGAGCAAGGAGTATGAGAGACAAGATGGAGAGAAGAGATAGGGGAGGGTGGGAAGGGGAGACCTAAGCAGGGCTTGTGAGAAAGATGGAGGCAGAGATGGTGGTGGAGGTTGTGGTGCAGTGTGGGTTGCATCATCGGCAGCAGCAGTAGCAGTAGAAGGAACCAGGCAGCCTGGAGAATGTGGAGAGAAAAAAAGCAGAAAAAAAGAAAAAAAAAAAAGAAAAAACACAACAAACCGAAACAAAACAAAAACCAAAAAAACCAAAAAACAACAAAACAAGAAACAAAAGAACTGAAATGAGAATCCAAGAGCAGAAGCAATATGATGAAAATGGAAAATACATTCACAAATGTATGAAACAGAACTGCAACAGAGAAGAAACAGAAGGTGAGGAATTGACAGCACCAGGAAGAGGAGAATTGTCTCTGCAGGAGGTAAGGTGGCTTTATGGTATGGGGGAAGAGACACAGGCTTTCAGGCAGGAATTCTGGATTCATTTGGTCTTTCTGGTCCGTGTTCATCTATAGGGTTCCTGCCTGCTTCAATTAACAGCTATAAGGGTGCTCTGGCACTTGGGGCAGGTGGAGCTGCTCCTGGAGAGCAGTGGGGGCACTTCCTAGCACCTGGGCCACTACTGACACAGAAGAGAGTGCCAGGAACCACTGCCCCACCAGAACCCTCTGCAGGTGCCACGATGGCGTGGGGCCAGTGCCATGACCCAGCAGTGCTCCTTCAACACAGGACTGTGCAGTGACGGCCTTTATCTGGGGTGGGAAAGAAAACTAGGAAAATGTGTATGGAATTAAAGCAAACTGAGGCAGCCTATGCAGAATATCCCACTTAACCCTGGGAAGGACAGCTGAGAGATCCCTGGTCATCACTGTATGATGGCAGAATTCCTACCAGGTATCTGACTCCTGACAAGCTGACCCTGTAATGCAGGGCAGGGGGAGATGGCTCTGCATTATCCTGGCAAACACGGCAGGAACTTACTTCCCTGAAGAGGAGATGAGGGGGGTCTCCTCTGTGCAATTGCACAAAGTGGAACAAGAGTTTTTTGGTGAGGAAGGGAGCTCAGTGAGCTAGTTTTAGATGTTGCTTTCTGAAGATGTGATAGGTTTTATCCCCTGTGTACATCATATCTGCTGTTGTACTTCACCAGTACAGGAAAGTGCCTGACTTCGGATGCTGCTTGAGGAAATACAAAAAGGTACCAGAGGAAATGCCAAGTACAGAAGGGGCACACAGCTCTTTTTTTCTATTCTTTTTTTTAAAAATCTATTAAATCTATTTTTTTTAAGCTATTAAAATAGACCTAACTCCAAGATCCAGGATAAAAACCTCTCTTCACAGGAGGAAAAAGATATGCTGCTAGTTCCTGGATGCTCAAGGTGTATATTTTGATGGACCTCTTCTCTCAGGTGCTGGAGAGAGCTGGGTTAGTGTGAGGCACTACTGAAGTTGGCACAGTGTGTATTTTAAGGTGCAACTGCCCCTTGGCCTCTTTTTCTGAGTTTATCTCCCAGGAGAGCAGGCAACTGATGATCCATTTCACACACACCCTTCTCCCTTACCTGCTGATGTACTTTCATTGCCCACTGGAGTGCTGGAGCAGCTGCGGTCCATATTGGAAGATTCAGAGGAGATACCCCCCGGGCTACAGCCAGTGTAATCCATGTACTCTTCTGTTTCAGTGTCCATCATGCTCGGGGGTCCCTGAAAGGAAGCTGGGGTTCCTGATGAGGCTGGGCTGGGTGCCATGCTGCCAACCTGGGGGAGATTTTCATTTCTTGGAGTGTGGCCAATAACCTGCAGCAGGAAAACAAGACAGGGACTTTTACACCAAAAGCAAGATACCAGGACCAAAACCATCTGCACGTCTATCTCCCTCCACCACAGTTCATGAGGGATAGCTGGCACATGTCTGTGAGCAGAACCCATGGCACTGGGGCCAGGAGCGTGAATCCTCCTGCACCAGGAGCTCAGAGCATTAAACCTGGCACACGCATCCTGGTATGTGAATTGTGCTGCACTCAGGAGCTGGGAGTGTTAATCTTGGCAGCAGCATCCTGGTGTGTGGATTCCAATGCGTTCACAAAGAGGAGGTGTTAATGTTGGCATTGCCCCCTCACTGTGTAGGTCCTGCTGCAGGCAGATGCTGGAAACATGCCTGAGTCCCCCTGAGACCCTGCAGGGGGAACACGGACTGACACCAGGGCCACACGTGTGGGTGGTGCTCACATGCAGCTGCAGTGGCCTGGACAGCCCATGGGTAGGTCAAACACACCATGAACTGCCTAGAGAGCACTAAGGCATGGGAGAAACTGGTTTTATTTCAATTCAAAAGGCAGTGGGAATCCAGCAATCTGGTCAGCTTTGCCACATGCTGTGAGCTGTGGTTTCACCCTCAGTTTGCTGCACTGCTCCATGGGCTGAACACAGCAGTAGATTAGGACAAGTGCTGTGTGCTCCCAGGATTGCTCAGGCCACTACTCCTATTTGTTATTGCTAAGTGGCACAGGATTGCCAGACAAAGAAGATGGAGGTCAAACACAGCATTTTCTACCCAGTGTGCACTAGAATTCTTAGGGTTAGACTCAGCATATGCTAAAGTGTAGTGAAGACTAATTTATTTGTTAAATCTTCCTAAGTTTGATTCTTATACCTAAGCTTTTTATTTAAGACCAAAAGCTGCCACAACAGCAACACCAGTTCCTTGGCATCTGTGAACTCATTCCATCCAACAGCACTAGACTTGAACACTTCACTTATTGACTGTAGTTAATAACTAACAGGGACCTCTCATTTCCATGTTGTGGAATGAAAGAGTGTTCTCATCTTGCTTCCACAGATGGTCCCTTTTGTTTTCCATATACCAGATGATGTTCTTAGGGTCAGATCACCACAGACATTTAAATAAAGACAGCCTGTTTAATCTACCAAGTCAATGGAAGCTAAAACAACTAAAGAATAAGAACGAGTGAGAGGTGGCAGGGATGCTGTCCTTTGGAGCAGCAGCTCAGTGCTGCAGCTGAAACTCTTCCATTTCTTCAGGAAATAGACAAACCTAATCTGCCACTTGCTCTCCATGTTAGTAAAGCAGCAACTGCATCACTCTGCTACTTCCTGAGAGAGGACAGGGAATGCCCCAACTAAATCCACATCAATAAGGGAAGAGAAATTTCAAGACTGGTGTTTCTCCCATCCTAGGTGAAAGGAGCAAATAATTCCTTATATGCAACAGGAAATGTTTGCTTTAACCAGCACGTTCAATTCTTCCACATCCTAAGCATGTCAATTTTATTAAGCCAATTGTATATATTGAAAGAGCTGGGAGAGAGAGCAAGTTGTAAATATGAGTATTTTAGTGTTATCCTTCTCAATTTTTTTCTACATAATTTACAAGGAAAAGCTGTTTGCACTAAGCTGTTTTGCTAGCACCAAACCGGAGTCCCTCTTTCTCCTTTGCCGTCCTCCTCATGGCTCAGTGACAACTCTGCTGCAGCCTGCTCTCTAGGAAGCTTCAGCAAGTGCTCTAACTGCACGCCAGAGCAGACACACGTCCCTTAGAGTCTGGCTACAAGTGTCTTGGCACTGCAGCAGCTCTGAAACCAAAGGGGCCAACACTGCATGTGGATCTACAGCTTCAATAACAAGGAGTTACCTGAGTAGGAACACGATCAAAGTTCTTCCCCAGCATCCTTCTCATGTGCTTCCTGGCATGGGATGTCATTTGGTGCTTGAGCAGGAAGGAGAACTGGCAACCCTCTCGGATGCAGTGGAAGTGGCTGTTCACCTGGTTGTATTTGCAACCTGCAGACACAAAAACCATTTTATGTTGCACCTGAAGGGACCGAGAGGGAACGGGACCAGTGGGAAGACGATCAGACAGGACAAGGCTGCTGTCCATGTGGATGTCTGATGGACCAAACATTATCAGTGGTCATGGGTTATTCAGGAACAGTCTTGAATGAAAAAAACCCAAACCCAACCCATGATCTACTGCCTGCTGAGCACCTGCAAGAGAGGATTACAGCGTACAGAGATTTAAGACATGAGCCTGAGCCTAGTCCCATCCCTCTTTGTGCCATTATAAAGGAAGGAATGTTGCCATTACATCTAGTAGTGCCTAATGCTCTTCAGTCTTAGCTAGTGCCTTTTCTTTTACAAAGAGAACAAAACCAGGACATTTAGCTGTATCATAGACGTTACAATCAAAAATACACGCTCATAATTAGATTAGAAAGAAAAGTTCTTTTTTTCCCCCTCTAACTGTGCTCTCAGAAAAGCAGTCTCATAGCAGCTCTAGCTCTGGACAGTGTGTGCACTCTGGTCAGACAGGAATGAGCCAGGAAGTGTTTACTGCCACTCCAAAACTGTTGTGTAATAGGGGCAGCTACTGAACAACAAGCAATTCATATGGGTTCTGGCATACAGCACTTCACATGTTCTGCTCCTCGTGGCCACAGCCACGTGTGCCAGGAGTGCATGTATCATTAACAGACAATCCCAAACAGCCACACTGTGTAGCTGATAAACAATGGCTTGTCATAGTTCAAACACAGCTACATCAGTGATCAGGATCTGCTGTTTCCCATCCTCCCTTGGCGATATCCTCAGATACACAGAAGTAGAGACCTACAGACAGGCTCACTTTTACTTATCTATCTACACCCATCCACCTTTACTAATATATGCATGTTTCACCTCTCTCTCCCCAGTCATACACACTTATATAATTATACACACAAAAACATACATTAAAAAAATCTATCGGGTAGGTTTGTTCAGAAACATTCGCAGCCCTTAAAACAGGCCAGTGCTTTCTGCACCTGCACATACATAACATAAACCCCAGGGATGTACAGAGATGGAGAAATGAATCCACAATTTGGTATAACCATACACACCTACACCATCCCACCACGCTGCCTCTATCAATGCAGGCAAATGCAGGGTGCTGGCTAAATGTGTGTCTACTGCACAGCAGGGCCAGCCTACAGGCAAATGTACAAACTGGATGCATGTACCTCATCTGTCCCAAAACCAAACACTGCTGACACATGCAAAGGCTGTAGCTGCCTCACTGCCAAACAGCTCCTGACTCACCCAGCTCATGTGGAGCTGACAGCCAGCGTTTCATGTGCAGGCCAAGAGTGTGTTTGTTTAGGTCCCATTTTCCCCACCTTGCCTGCCCTCCCCATCCCTGTGCTCTGGGACTGGGAACAAACAGTGCTGCAGGACTGGAACACTATCACAAAGGGCAGGTGAGGGCTCGCCTGTTGCCAGGGCATCCCTGTGGGCTGGTGTCACGTATCACTGGCCTGCTTTGTCTAGCCCCTGCTATCACCCGAAACACCAAAAGTTGAGTAAATAACAGCAACTGCTGAATCTACTGCCATGTGTAAACAGGACCTAGGTAGGTACTGGCTGTGACGTGTTGACACTCATTACCCTGGTTACCACAAACAAGCTTCCAGTTGGGTACAAATTCTTTATGTATTCAAAGCTGAAAAGTTTTGCTCTGGCTACCGTGGGTGTTTTCCTGCAGTGGGAGGGAAAAGCACCCAGAGGAACTGCTTTATGTTTTGTTGCCTTCCTTGTTTAGTGATTAAATGACCAAATACCTCCTAAGCATAACTTGCAGGTTCTAACTTATGGCATTCTTGGCCTGGACATGGGACACACCACATGAGAAAGGGAACAAAACTCACCTAGTCTGCCACATTCTTCCCGCTTGGTAAAATACTTGAAGCCGTTGGCTGCCCTTCTCTCTGCCTTCTCATGTTTTTTCACGTGCCAGGGCAGCTTGGTGGTGATGTTAGTCACGAAGTAGCAGCCAGGACGCAGACAGTGGTAATGGCCTCGCATCCGGAATTCACAGTGCTAGAGGGGAGCACAAAGCCATGGTGCTGTAGGCAGGTCTCAAACAAATGCACTCTCACCTGCCTGCTACTAATGGCGTCCCTTCTGAGGTGTCAGAGAGGCCTGCACTGATACTCCAGATCCCATTTTATCTTCCACAACCTGCCATGCACCTTGTTCCCTCTCGAGTGTTTTTGCATTGCTGTCGTGTACTCTGTAATAAACTACTGTATGTTGACATATCCCAAACCTTACTCATGGCTTTCCCTGGATTCATCACAGATTCATCACAGATTTTTATTCTACTTCATCTCATGTCTCTCAGATCATTCTAGTTCCCTTGTCCACTTCACCCAAGTCAAAGAAACACAAAAGCATCACAATTTCCCATTTGATAGAAACCAAACGTTTTTCCAGACCACGTAATTATGACTTCCACGGTTCTGTAACAATGCCAAGAATGCCACACACAGCCTCACTTCCTGCTGGGGTTTCAGTCTACCTGATCCTTCATCTCCTTCTCCCAGCTCCTGCCAGAACACTGCTCTGGAATGGCTCTTACCTGGTTCGGACAGAGACACTGCAGGGAGTAGTAAGCAAACTGGTCTCGCACGTTCACCAGATTATTGTTGGGGTTGATGTGGTCCAGGCAGTGGGATTCTGCTTTGCCAGAGGTTTTGCACACATACTTGCAGTTTCCAAAGAGACAGTGGAAGTGGAATTTGTTGGCGTACTTGCAGTCTGTTGCCAAGCAAGGATCGCTGGAATACATCCAAAACCCAATCATCACCTTCACTCATTTCACACATTTGTTTCTTTGCCAAAATTTAATTCAAGGGGAGCCCAGCTGAAGCCTCTGTTCCAAACGTGGCCCACAGATTTCCCATAGCCACCTTCCTCTTCGGGGAAATTGAAGCTGGCAACATTACTGCAATTCCACCCAGCTACTGCACTTTCTTGATTAGGATTATTAGAACACAGCAATGCACAGTGGGTCCTGTAGTCTTTGAGGGCCACTTCTCCAATTTAAAGTTCAAAGGAAACACAACTCTTGGGTGTGGACATTGCAGGATGCCAGGGCTTCCCCTGATCTGAAAAAGCCAGCACTGCCCATCTCATCAGCTAAATGGGTTTGGTACCTTCTGCCCCCCCCACTTAGTCCATGAATTTCTGGCCCAATAACCCTTCATTGTCAAAAATACTGCAAAGACATCTGTATTTCTGCACAGCTTTCGCTAGGGATAAAACATGGATCAGTGACAGATCAGCAAGTTCATTTATCTCCTAAACTCATGCCTAAAAGTGCTCTCAGATGCACTCAAAAATCTTAAAGTATTTCCTAGACTTTACAGAAGTACATTTTCTGTGAGGTCAAGCCCAGAGTACTTTCTAGACAGGTTTCTCAGTGGGTGAACAGAAGGGTAGTACTGCAGCTCTGAGGAGAGGTACAGAGGGGACTGCAAGGCTGGGGAAGGTAGAAGGAGGCAAACGGCAGCTAAAACTTACTTCTCCTGGAACTGGAGAAATCCAGGTTTGACCTGAGGCTTGGCATTCTCCAGGGAAGTCGTTGCCAAGGGTGAAGCTGCCAGGTTAGGCACTGATGCTGGGATCTGAGGCATCTGGGGTATGGTTGAAGCCAGCTGCTTCCAAGCAAGCAGCGTAGGGGCAGAGGGCACAGTAGCTGGATTTGGAGTGGGCACATCAAGGGCAGGAGCACTGGCCATGGTGGCAGAAGTAGCAGATGGTGACGAAGGGGCCAGTGAAGCCTTATTCTCAGTAGCAGTTGAGAAGGGAGACTCAGAGTTGCTTTTCACAGTTCCGCCCTCAGTTCGGAAGTGAAAACTGCAAAACATGATATTAATTCAGACATAAATTCTTGACCATTTCATGTAATTTGATTAAACATCAAATTTAGATGTGGCAGGAGCCTGAAAACAAATTGGTGTTGATAAATCCTAAAAGGGGCTCTGGAGACTTTGAGTTAAGATTTAGGACCCTCCTAAACCATCTATGAAGAGAAGGGAATTCATTAAGATGGGTGGAGACAGGTGCCAAACCATGTTAAAATCAGAGAAATGCAAGAATCACTGCAGCCACTGAGATCAGCTGTGGGGCAGCTTCCCAGGGCTGTTGGGAGGAGCCAGTAATTTCCTGCAGTGAACCACAGGGAACCATCCAACAGGAGAGACCAACTGTGCTAGCAGATCTGTCTTAAAATTTGCAACATCTCCTTCCCTATAACCCCTTCAGACTCAGGCACGTGAATGGCCACTGAAGGCCTTACTCATTCTATGGCTGGACATTCCATTGCCTTTAAAAGGAACTTGGGGTGGTCTTGAACTGTAGTGTGCACTGTAGAGCTTTCTCAAGCTTCCCAAGCCTCCTGCTCTCCTACTTACTTGGCGTGTTTGATGGCTCCATCCAGGGTGCTGAAGAGGGCTCCGCATTCCTCCACCACGCAGTGGAAATGCACCTTATGGAGAAAGTCACACTGGGCATCGCAGAAATCCTTGGTGCCAAACCTGGCCAAAGCAGACAAGCAGACATCTTAGGGAGGGCCCCAGGAGAGAAGTGGAGTTGGAGCAGACATTTTTTTCTGAGTTTTTCAACTCTATTAGCATTCCCACAAACAACAGTCATTCCAGGGAACCTAGATCCAGAATCCACCCATCCCCTGCCCTGGACAGGAGGGTGTCCCACAGATGGGAAAGATGAAGCATCACCTATGTGGCAATTACAGCCTGGACTGCAGAAATACTGCACAGCACCATCCCTGATGGGGATCCACAGAACAACAACCCTGCCATGCAAACCCCAGAGCAAAACCCACCACATTATCCAAGATACAGCTTGTGTCATCTTGGAGCAAATGGCCAAGAGGACAAAACCAGCTCAGCGTGGTGTCACTGCTCACCCACTGCTGAGATTCTCTGGACTGAATAAGTGCAGCACAAATGCATGTGATTTCAGGAAACTCCAGAATCACAGGGAATCAAGAAAACAAGTAAGAAACACTGGCAGGAAGGATTTGAAACTTAACAAGGGAATCTTGCATAATTAAGGTACAACAAACTATAGTTGCTCTGATGAGCAGGAAAGCAAGAAACAAACAGCAGCCTGTATGGTCCCAGGAGGGACCTCTCACCAATGGGAGGGTAAAGGAAAGAGAAAAAACTTGTACTGGAGAAGGAAGGTCTGTGGATATACAATATGTGCTGTCAGTTATGACTTGCAGGGAGAAGAGGAAGGAAAGTAATTGTGTGGTAAGAGAAAAGAAACCAAGTTATTGCAAACTAAAGGGGCTGTTTTATCAGAGATGAGAAGTGTTGAACCTAGAAAGAAGGCCCCCCCACAAAAAGAGAGGTGATGAATCAAAAATGGCTGCATAATAAAATTTACTTTGGATGAGAAAACTAAAGACAAAGCAGAGAATTTGGGATGAAGTGAAGACCTTCTAGAAGAGCAGATAAAGGGACTCATTGGAACAATATAAAAATGCACAAATCAGTCAGTCTGGATGATGTATGTCCTGAAATGCAATGGAAATTAACTCCCAAACTGATTACATTACCATTTGCTGGTTTTTAAGCCATAGAGAAGTGGGAGGTACTTGAAAAATAACTTGAAAATAACTTGAAAAAAAAATTAAACAGTCAAGGTACTGGTTCTTTCAGAGAAAAAAAGAGACAAGTCATCTTTGGCAATTATCATACCTCTGGCCTTAACTTCTCCTTCCAGTAAAGTAATGGAACAAATATTAAGAGGGAGGAGAAAATCATTAAACATCTAGAGGATAAAGGAACCATGAGCAATAAACAGCATCGGGATTATAAAGAATAAATCTTGCCAGACAATGTAATTGCTTTTTTTGATAGAATTACAAAATTAGTGGATGAAGGGATGCAATATATTTGGATTTTAGTAAAGCATTTGATTCAGTCTTGCATATGCTTAGAATTAATTCCAATTGGCCTGGATGTAATGCCACCTCATGGCTTGAAACTGGCTGAGGGACCATAAACAAAGGCTGATGACAACCAGCACCACGCTGAGCTGGGAGGAGGAGACAACGAGTGCTGAGAGGAGGACTTGGGTTAGTCTGAGTTTATTTAATATCTTCATTAGTAATCTAGAAGTAAACAGCGTGTTTATGAAATTCACAAATATACTAAACTAAGAGGAGGTGGCAATACCAGTGCAAGAGGAGAAAAATAGCACAGAGAGGTTTGGCAAGACAAGGGAGAAGGTTCAGAACAGGAGAACCGTGTTTGGAAACACACAACGAATACACCTGGGTGTGGAAGGTGTTGTATACATTGGGGACTCAACAAACAACATTAAAAGCAATTCTGTGTCACAGAGGATGATAAACATGGTACTATACATTACTCTGTACAGAGAGAAACAAATTGTGAGCTGCCTATTTGGCAGCAGGAAGCTTGTTCTGTCGTGGGGGGCAATTCTACACCATCCAGGGAACAAGAAGAAAGCAACAGGACCCATAGGCAGAAGGGACTAATCCAGAGTCTGATTAAAGGAAGTAAGTAAGCCTAGTTAAATAGAATGCTGAAAGTCTGTGACTGTCTGAAGGGGCTGAACTCCAGCTGCAGAGAGGAATGATCTGCTGTGGTTCGAGGGGATATAAACAGAGCTGCAACAGAGCTACAAAAAGGGAAATTCAGGCAGCATACTATGGAAAAAGTTGTGACATTGAAACTTACTAGGTGGTAGAATAATGCTCCCAGAGACAAGAAAATAGCCACACTGCCTGGCAGAATTACAACCAGGCTGGACAAAATGCAAATGGACTGCAGGGAAGGATCTCACACCAGCCAGGGGCTGAGGGACTAGAAGATTTTCTAGTCTTCTCCATTAAAGCCTGTGATTTATAAAATGTCCACTGGCAGTTGTAGGTGACTCTCCATGTCAGAGCACAAACCTATGTGTCTGCCTGGGTATATGTGTGCACTCAAAGCACGTGTCTGTCTGGGCATGTGTGTGCATGTGTCTGTACGTGGGTGAGCTTTGTATCTGTTCCATTTTCTTTTTGAGTCTCCTTTCCTACAACAAAAGCAGCAGAAATCATCCCAGCTCCCATACCCCTTTACTTATTCCCATGCCCCTACATCCCCAAAACTTGTTTTGTTTCAGTGGCCTGCTCAGAGGAAATGCCACAGGAAGCATGTTAAGGCTCCAATGACCTGTGTGTAGTAACTGGCCATGGTCTCACACAGGTCCAGTGCTAAGAGCACAACTGCACTGCGTCCCCTGGACTCACAGAAGTCCAGGATAACAGAATTACATGAAGATCTGTGCTTGTATTTGGTTCCCAAGATCCCTTTGCGAAGTAATTCTATGTGGGCAGGTGTTTCTTACCAGACATTTACACCTGGTGCAGGTAGCTACAACCAAGGGCTAAACGTGCTCCAGGTGATCGGTGTCTGACAGAATTAGGCCTCTACATTCAGCAGAGCTCTGTGTTCAGGGTGAACAGTGAGTCAGACACTTTGCAAAGGAACCACTTTTCCCCTTTCCTCTACTGCGAGTTCCACGCTCTCCTTACCGGCGCAGGTACATCTTCCATGGCTCAGAGAGCTTCTCCTGGACAAGCGCCTTCACTGCCTTGCCCAAGTACTGGGTTGGCTCCCCAGCCCCAGCCTGGCTGCCTTCGCCTTCTGTCTTAATGTTCAGCAGGTTGCCAAGGCTGGCACTGCTCTTGGACATCTGGAACAAGAACACAGACACTGCATCAAGCCCAGCACACAGACACGGACACCCTCAGGACTGTCCCACAGAGAGCAGTGTCTTCAAAGATTAAAAGAGAAGACAAAAAGTCTGTGCAGGCTGCTCCAGCAAAACTTAGTAACACCTCACTCTTCTGCATCTTGCACCCAACTATCATAAAGCACTCAGGTGCCCATTGAATATTCACGGCTCTTGTTAAAGTAATGAAGCATCGTGTCTACTTTATTCACGAGGAAACTGAGGTGAAGAGAGACATCCCCTATTTGACTATGGAAAAGGTGTGTGGACTTCAACAGTAATAGCCCTGTGTAGCTCCTACAAATTGCTGGTGGTAGAACTGGTAAGCTCTAGTTTATTCAGTCATCTTATCCCAGCCACGAGGATGTCTCCTTTAAAATGACTATCAGGTATGTGAGGGTGGAAGGATGAAAATCTCATTCAACTGGGGAAAAATTCTGTCTCAAGTTCCTGAAAAATTCTTATCAACTTCGATAATAAAATCATGTCACTTTTCTGTGCTAAATGGAAACAACTTCCACGAAGCAGGACTTGGACTCACAATCTGCATTGCATGAAAGGCTTCAAATAGAATCTACACAGAGAAGGTTCAGAGGTCCAGGTGTATGATGTGCAGGATAGAAAAATGAAATTACTTGAGCCTGCCTAAAGGGAAAATTTTTTTTCAGAATAAATGTACGATTTCCCAGACTCTTCCTTTCTCTGCTGTGCTCTCAATTACCTCCAGTAACAACAGAGAATTTCACAGCATGAATAAAATGCAGGATCAGGCTCAATACTTGCACTGAAAACTCCACCCACTTGAGGGTCTCGAAGCCCTTCATAAATACCAGTTAATTAAGCCTGACAGCCCCCTAAATAAACTGCAATAGGCTGCAGGAATCCTGGTTATTTGAGGCTCTCTTAATGCCCCCTGAAGGTAAAGCCCCTGCTGCTGTGTGGAGACTGCAACTCTTTATGGCTGGAATCAGAAATTCAGGTCGTGTGTTTCCACTGGTAATTCCATTTCTGTAAAGGGTTCTTTCTCCTAGAAAAACAGTGAAGGATTCCCTCATGGACAGAAATTGTGTGCAGCAAGAGGAAGAAGCAAGTGTGATGTGTTCCTGAGCAGGCTGAGCTTGACTCTGCAATCTTAAGTCTTGGAATTGGTTCCATCAATCACACACACAGTGGGTTCTACTCTTTGCTGGTTTATCTCATTGGTTAATCCCATTCCTTTAACCTGACTCCTACTTTGCACCTGTGCTACATTTGCTTTGCACAACTTAAAGAACCTTATGTCAGACTGCACACAAAGAAATGCTTTTTTCTAAACATATACTTAAATCACATATTATCCTGGAGATTTTCAAGTGAAGTCTCCATCAAAAGAGAATTTCCCTGATCTGGGACCTTCAGAACGACTCATGACCCCAGAGAGCAGAGTTGCTAAATACATTTGCTCACTAAAGAAAGACCTGCATATTTGGAAACACTAAAGGGACAATACAAAGGAACAAATAAGAAATTAGGTTTAAAAGGGAAAATCAAAACCCCAGTGTAACAGAGAGCCAATGGAGGAGAAAAGTGACGTAAGGATAAATACAGAAATTAAACAACACAGAGAAAAATAGTGATAAGAAAGAAAGGAGGTGGGAGATTACCAGGCAAAGTCACTTTGCCCTCTCTTGAGGGCTTTATGGCCTTGAAGCATGTAACGCCCAGAGCCAAGGGGATGGCAATAGTTATGCCTGTAAAACCTATCACATAGCAGAATATTAAAGCATGGCTCAAAGGGTGCCCTGATCTCTACTGCAGTTGTATATGGCCACAAAATTAATCTTGGTACAGTAGAATTTATCATGTGAAAGAGAAATATATATTTGAGATGATGTATAATTTAAGGAAAAAGTAAGGAAAAAGAAACTGTGCATTATGTAAAATAAATACTTGAGAACACAGTAAAGGGGACTCTGTTAGACACTATTACTCATACCAGAAAGACAGAAATTGATGATTTTGGCTCAAAACTTCTAATTTTTTCTTCTATTTCATAAAAACAGATTATTCTCTCTCTCCCCAAATGAAGGAAAATGTTTTTAAGTAAGTAAACAAAATGAATAACTATAAAAGGAGAGCGAGAGAGAAGGTGCCAGGTTCTGGAAACAAAACCAAAACCAAACCAAACCAAAACAAACCCCAAAAAACAAACAAAAAAACCCCCCCAAACAAACAAACAAAAAAAAACAAACCAAGAAAAAGAAAAGAAAAAGAAAAGAAAAGAGACCTTTTGGAGCCCTCCTCTGTCTAGAAAGGATGGGAAGAAAAAAGGTGTCAGAGGCTGCAATATATTTCTTCAGCCAGTTCATTAAATTAATTCGTAAGCAGTGGCTCTGAAATTATACCCGATGAAAAATGGTCTCAAAATTTAAATGGTACAAACTCATCTTATTAGAGGCAAAACATTAAAAAACAAACGCATCTCTTCCCCCCCCCTTTCCCGCTATCGCAGCTTTAATTTCTCTTGGTGGGGGGAATGAAAGGCGTTTGATGGATGGCTCTTACCTTATTCATAAGCGAGGATAAAAGAGATGAATTTGCCGAGACTGTGTGGCCATTTGATTCATTACTGAAACACACAAACCAACAGGGTTTAGTTAAGATGTGCACAGGGACTGTGAGCACTGAGATTAATCCTTCTCCCTTCAAGCTGCCTCACTCCTCACCTACTACATCCAGAGGAAAAGAATGATGCCAACTCTCCCTTGGGCAGGCCAAACTCGCTTACTCGTGATAGCCAAGAGGGAGAGAAAGAGGGTCCCAGGTCTGCAGAATTTAGTTCTTTCAACTACTAAATGGCCCAGACCTCTTCCCCCAGTGTCCACTCCATCACACTTCATTTGCCAACTCATGACCTCCCCCAGATTTTACCCCTTCATCCCGTTAGAACTTTCAGAAATACCACAAAAATATCACAAAAGCAGGGGGGACGTTGATGAAGGCTTGTACTGCCAGGGACATGGGTCCCCTGGGCCCTACGGAAGGCAAGGCACAATCCTGCACTGAAAGGCAGCCTTAGGATCTCTGCAGTCGGCTCCAAGTGCTGGACTCCCAAAGGGAGGCTTGTTTAAATAAGGTATGGACAGGAATGGATACAAAGGTCAAAGTGGAGCTCACTTATCCCCAGGATCAGCTCCTCTGCACTTTTTCCACACAGCACAGTCCCCAAACACTCCTGTTCTCAGTAGAGATGCTGGGCACGTGTGACACGTGCTTTGAAATAGGTGCATTCACATCTGCACAACCATCACTGTAACTACAGACCAGCCTATGCCAGACCCAGAGCGGAGTTAGCCTGACACCCAGCTGTTTTGTGTGTCCAGTTTCTCTGGAATGTGCTTCCCTTAGTCGTGGTTCAACAGACTACAGCAGTGCAAATGCTGCTGCTAAGAGTGTGCTGAGGTGTGGCACTGGGGCAGCTTCAATCAGCAACTGATGACAAGAGGACTAAGTGAAAACAGCTTTGCCAGTGGCTCGATTTTCAGAAGGGAGCACAAGAGGTGAAGCTCTTGTTGAAGAGTCAGTAGATGCCTGTGAGCCCAAAAATCCATCTGGAGAACACACACTAGACGGGGAGCAGAGTGAGCCTGCCTCCAGCTTCGGCGTGTCCAACTCAACCACTGTGAAACTGCCTTTCACCAACATGCTGTGTCCTCTTGAACTACAGGTATGGAAACTTCCCAAAGCCTGATGCTGGGAAGGGTTGAGTGTGCCTGCCCACCCACTTCTCTCACCCATGGTCCTTGATGCTCAGGTCCAAGCTGTGCTCCTGCAAGGGGTCCTGACTGGTGGCAGATGACGGTCCCATGGCCTCAGCAGGTTCCTGCTTCACCTGGACTGGATTGAACCGTACTGGAGGTGCTGGTTGTCCATTCCCTGCTCAAGAAAGACATCGAAATTAAATGCTAAAAATAAATTAAAAGCGCAGGTCTAAAATGAGGTTACAGTGGCAAATAAGTAAGTTAAATTATTGGCATCAGTGCCTAAATGGAAAAAGCAAAGAAAAAGTTGGGGGGAGGGAAGTACTGGGATTGCTGGTCAGCGTTTATTGCCAAGTTGACATGATGGGTTCTGACGTCCACTCCAGCGTGGAAATTCTTCAAGTGATAATTATTGCAAAATTATGTCAAAGTTGTCCAGGCTATGGGCCCTTTAAAGGAGAAGGGCGGAAGGAGCGTGGGGGAGACCTGATTCTCTGCACAAACTGTCATAACTAATTTGCGGGGCTGCCTCTTAAGCGTTTATTAAAGACTCTGTTAATGCTGAGGCAATGTGGCAGCTTTCGACTGCTAGTCAAGCCCCCTTCCTCGTCCCCAATCCCAGCGTTGCCGTAGCGACAGCGCTGGCCCGACACTGCGCCTGCCCAGCAGGAGCATCTGCCCCGCCGGGACCATCCAAGGTGACAGCAACGGGACTGGTTCAAACTGCGCGACCTCTTGCCACTGCCCTCTCCACGTCCCCACAAAAAGGGGGAATGCTTCTTTTTGGGGAGGAGGTTTAGTGCTGAGTCCATGAAAGAAGAATTCAAATTGAAGGAAGAGAGGGAAAGAGGAAGGGGTGGGGGGGAAGGAAGGAGAACAAATTAAAGAAAAAAAAATTAGGAAAAATAGCAAAGAAAAAAGGAGGGGAAAAAAGTTGCTGACAGGAACATGTCTGCAGAGCTTTTTTCCACAATCCCCAAGTGACTAAAATATTAATTTACCCTCTGGCAGTACAGCTGACGGCGAGCTGCTTCTCAGACAGCAAGTGGCATTTTATTAAAAAATAAAGGAAAATAGTTCCCTCAATGACCTTTCTCTGTTTTAGGAAACAATTTTTCAAACAATAATTTTAAAAGTATGTGAAAGTTCCCCTCCCTCTTTAATCAGATCACTTCCTTCTACTCCCCCGTTTGCTCTTGGGAAGACGGGGCCATCAGCAAGTGCTCCCAGTCCCATGGGCCGGCAGCTCCGGGCCTTCCGCACCCCAGGAAGGAGCCTGGGGACAGCCCAGTGCCTCGGGCTCCCCTTCACGGCCCCTTGCTGCCCACCGTGAGCTGACGTTCAGCAGACTGGGGAGGTTCCCTGTGCTCTCACGGGAGCCCCACATCCATCTGTCAGGGCTGGGATTGAGCTGTGACCCTCCTCAGGTCTAGGTGGCAGCAGGAAGAGCTCCGGGCTGCCCCAGGGGACTTCCCCTTCCCATCCTTTGCCCCTCAGGTAGCGCAGCGGGAGGGGAACGCAGCTTGCAAGAACTGACCAAAAGGAAGGTCCTGTTCATGGACTGTACCAACACTATCCCCAAACCCACAGCTGGGACAACAGAGCTGAAGCACAGAACAGCCCCCCAGATCAGAAAAACAACTGGCCATGGGCTACAGGACCATCAACACTGGGCCCAGCTAAAGCTCAATACAGTCTCAGTAGAGCCTGTAAATACTGGCTAAGGTATTTTTTTTCATTTCCATTTGCAATACAGTGCCTCTCTCTTTTCAGCCTATAGCCAATTACACATGGCAACACTCTTCAGTTCTGGTAAGAGCCCACTCCCTTTGAGGGCAAAGATGTTTCTTGCCTCTCTTCTGGCCATGTGGGTATAGCCAGGCTCCACAGGAAACCATGCCAAGACTGCCCTCTACAAGGGTTAATCAGACACAACCAAATTCATTCTCCCATTTATTTTCTTTTACTACCCCCTCCCCAACTGCAGTCCCATGGACAACTGGGTGGCTTCTCATTCACTCTCCTCCAAGTCATCAGGCACTGCTCTGCCTCCCACCACTATCACAACTGATGAGGTAACTCACCTGCTTCGAGTGCCACAGAGGGCTTGAGTGCAGCTGCTGCCAGCCTGGCCATCATAGGAGAGATTAATCCCTTGCTAGCAGAGATCCTTTCCATTATAGAGGCTGCTGGAGCAGGAGAAGAAGTAGCCACTGGCTCACCAGATCCTGAAACTGCCTGCGATGAGGAATCCGTAGGAGCAGATGATGTTGGATTGGTGCCAGAAGAACCAGCAGTCATCAGATTAGCCGAGCTGGCAGGAAGTGGTGTAGAGACCCGACTGGGGATGATGGGGAAGAAGGATCCAGCTGTTCCAGGAAGTGCTGAGTTGGAGAGTGCCAGGGCCAAGGGTATATTGCTGGGAAGAGCCTGGGAAAGCAGGCCAGAGATCTTTGTGGCTGGTGTCATGCTGTTGGCAGACTTGGTGGCCTGTGAGGAAGCAAGCTCAGCCGCAGAGGAGGGTGCAGCTGGGACGATGAGAGAAACGGAAGACTGTTGACTGGTCGGGGAGGCACTCAGGCTGGAGTTCTTGGAGCTCATGGCGGAGAAGTCAATAAGGTCATCATTACTGGACTCCTCTTGCTCGTTATCCTTGGAGCCCAGGAGTGAGGCAGGCAGGCCCAGCACTCCCGAGCTCCGGATGTGCCGGCGCTCATGTTTGCGTTTATGGGAAGTCATCTGGCTGGTGGAGGTAAAGGTGAAGCCACAGCCTGCCCTTATGCAGTGGAAGTGGTTGGTGGCCTTGCTGTAGACGCAGCCCTCATACTTGCATTCCTCGTACTTGTAGAACTTCTTGAAGCCATCCTTGGCATAGGCATCATCTTTGATGTGGTAACTCTTGTGCTTCTCAATGTCACACTTGTTCTTGAAGGTGAATGTACACCCAGGTCTCCTGCAAGGGCATCGAGGAGAGGGTGGTTGGCTGTGTAGGCAGAGCTGCTGTCTCCCGCCTCCCTCTAGGACAAGGACTGGGGCCGGAATGAGACAACCGCCCCGGCTGCAGGGGGGCTGAGGAGTTGTCTGTGGGTTAACCTGGGACATCCAGGCAAGCAGATATGCTGTCATGTGGGAGAGCTGGGAAGCTCACTCCACTGCAGAACAGCCACAGGAACAGGGGAATACAGGCACCCTCCACTAAAAGTTCCAACAGAACAGCAGGTAAAGGGGACTAAGGTACAAACTGCACTTTCCTACTCTTCCTGAGAACGTAAGAAATCAATAGAAGAGCAGTTGTGTACAGAAGGCCAAGCCTGGCCCCAAAAGGGATGAAATGGCTGGAGAGAACCCTACCATGGAAGTGCCACTGGCAGTGTATTAATGGCCTACTTAGGTTGCACTCTGAAGAGCACTGTGATCTCTTTCCCAAATGATTCTAGGCTCTATTTTCTAGTGGCTATCCTCTCCTCAGATCATACTCCTGCCTTCAGAGTGGTCTGTGGCACGATCCTGGCAATCACATCTGCCCTGGTATATGAGTTCTCTCAGGAGCAGTACTGAGAAGGTCACAGCAGGGCAAATCAAGTCCCTGTGCATACTCCTGAAATTATGACTTGGCAGAAGGAGGCAAACAGACCACACAGCTCTGAGGCAGGACTCCTCCCCTTCCCTGCTGTCTCACCTGCAATGGAAGTGAGTGGTTTTCTGCCCGTAGAACTGGCATTCCACAGTGCCGCAGTCCTCCGTGGCACGGAACCGCTGGAACCCGTCGTTGATGAGCTGTGTGTTCTTCTTGTGAAAGTTCTCATGGGTCATCACATCAGAGGTGCTTGTATAGACCTTGTTACAACCCACCTACCCCAGGCCCAAAGAGGAGTCATCAGCACAGCAGTTTAACAGCCTGACATTATTACCAGCAGCAATAAATACATGAGCAGCACACATACATTTAATAGTTCCATTTGTGTGCTTCTCCTAGGGGTTTTAAGTCATCACTTTAATTCCCAATCTAAAGACTGATAGAGCATAGAGCAGTTGTGAAAAAATAACCAAACCCAAACCAACTCTCTGGGCATGAAACAGTAAGAAAAAAAGGGAGGATCGGAGGGATAAAACAGCAGCTCGAGATAATCATGCCTGCTTGGGGAAGCAGTTAGTAGGGTTCCTGCTCTTAAAGAGAACAGACCACTAACAGATGCTGTTGCTTTTTGTTATCTTGGAGTGACACAAAACAAAGTAGGATTTCATCTATTTGGGGAATACAAAATTGAGTGGGAATAAGTTATTTACTTCTTTAGTCCTTCTGGGAGGTAAGGCATGCTGGTGCAACACGAGGCCAACCGATCTTTTGAGCTCGTAATAAACAGTTTCATTCTAGCAAATCTTAAACCCCATGTTCAGCTGATTTTAGCAAACTGGTGACTTTTTTTCCCTGTCACTGTTCAAGACTCCCACTTCAATAATTTTAAACTTGTGCAGCGAATGGGAATGGTGTGACGAGGACGGAATGCTGAAAACCTGCTTTCCTCTGGGTAAAGCGGGGCAACTTTGCCATATTGAGTAAAAACCCACTGGAATCTGAAAACGTCCTCAGCCCTGCTGAGGGAGGATTTTTTTTCTTTTCTTCTAGCACAACATGTGCCAATGCCTGCACCATCTCAGAAATGAAGAGAAGGAAAACACCACCCCTTAGTTCAGCCCAGGTTGATTCAAACAGGCAATAACAAAACCCATGACAAATACCCAGAGAAAAAAATAAAAAGGATCTCCAGCTATTTCCAATATAAAAGAGCCTCTCTCTCTCCACACTGACACCTTGAAAAAAGACAGGCCCTGCATGGCATTAAAAAAAAGAATTAAACAAAAGCGTCCTTAGGAATAATTTGCAATGCAGCTCTTGGTGCGAAAGCCTAAAAAAATGTCAGTTTATATAAACAACTAACTGAATTTTATCCACACCAATTATGGACATAAAGAAAAAACCCCCCATGTGATGGATGGCACAAATTCTGCCATTTAAGCAGTATTTTCTTTAATTGGGAGTTTATATTCTGACACCTTTCCTGTAAGACACTGCTTACATGGGCATTACTTTACTGGAAGACGGTGGGCACAGGATGGAATTAGCCATATATAGTTGTGTAAGCGAGGGTCTCTATTTGAACTCAGAGTGACTTAAAGCTGTGAAACACTCCTCATACTCTAAAAAAAATCAAACAAATCCCACCCTGCTTAACTGAAGAAACTAAACAATCAATATTATGGAAGCGTAACAGAAAATGTCCTTGAGAGAAAGACACGTGAAGTTCCCAATTTGTCAAATGCTGTAAGCACATGCTTCAACCAGCCCCTATTCAGGACAGAACTTGAGTGCATGCCTAACATTTAAGTATGTGCTTAAGCCCCATTGACTTCAGAAAGCTTACCTGACTTCAAGTTAAACATATGCTGAAGTCTATCCTAGCAAAGCATTTAAGCATGTGATTAAGGCCTTGTGACTTTAACTGGGGTTTTAAACTGCTGGGACAGGTCAGGAAGTGGGCCTGACTTTTCAGACCAGAAAATCTGTCACCAAGGCTTGGCTGATCACTCTGTAACTCCAGCACATTCTCAGGGCAATGGTTTAGGCCCCAATTCTACTAAAACAAGTACACGTCAAACCATTGAACCTTGAGGAACGATCAGGTAAGACCCAAACAATGTGGTGTGTTCCTGTCTAAAACAGTAAAGGCATCACAGTGACATCTGTGCAGCAGCTCCAGCTCTGGCTACACTGCTGCTGAAGCCTGGCTGCCCCTGAGACGTGGCCAGCCTACGCCACACACGAGTGCCACTGGCAAAGGACATGGAGAACCAGAGGTGTTAAGTGTAGATATGTGACATTACGGTTTAATTACTTTAGAAATTGATTATGGAGGAAATTAACCCAGTGCTAAAGGGCAGATGTGCCACAAGAAAGTCTGGTTTCAAGGGAGGGAAAGATTAGATTTGAGTAGAGACAGTGCAGTGGCATTAAAGAAGTCCCTGAGTCTCAGAGAATGGGACTTGCTTGAACAAGTCCAAGACTATGAGAAAACCTTGAGACCTCCTTTGCCTCACTGCATGGACAAGGCTTCTAAACACTGAGAACGGGGCTTGCCTTTGCCATTCCCAACACTTGGCGGGACAAGTGCAGTGAGGACAGGGCATTGACTTGCCAACGAGGCTCCTGAATCAGAAGTGAGCAAGACAGGCTATGAATGTCATCCCTCTGCCTCAGGACAGCTCAATGCTCTCTGACAAGGGAGCGCTGGGTGGCCAGAACTCACGAATCCTGCCAGACCACCCCAGAAGGGCCCCGGCTCACACAGGGGCTCCTGGCTGCCGTTACCTGCATGCAGTGGTAGTGAGTGCTCTTCCCGTTCAGGTGGCAGCCGTGGTAGTACACGCTGCAGTCGTCCAGGGGGCTGAAGCGCATGAAGCCATGCTGCAGGGAGTTATCACGTTTCTTGTGCATGTTGTAATGCCGAATCACATCCTGTTTACTAGTGAATCTCTGCAGAGATACAGAGACAGACAGTGAGACACATGTGATGCCAGTGGGTAAGTAATCCTGGGGGCAGGGTGGGTGTCTTTTGTTGTTGTTAATAAACTTATGGGACCAGGAGTTGAAAGCTTGGCAGTAATCACCCCAAGAGAATCAGATTAAAGAGGAATTGTGTGCATGTATCTTCTCGGTAAAGGGAAAGTAAATACACATGAAAAGTTCTAGAGTAAACATGACACTGGGGTGATGCCCAGAATCTGCTCCCTGCAGCTTTAAGATTGCAGTTCTTCTAACATAATTTTAGCTGCTACTATCTCAAGAAGTGCTATAGTTAGAAAGCAAACCAGTGAACTGAACAGCCAACAAACAAGTAATCTAAGCTTCCAAGTCACTCACTGTAGTGGTTAGCAAGACACTGGCTGCCACATTCATGTCGGACTAGAAACTGGGAAAAACCCTTTGCTCTTTTACAATGTCTTCCCATTCTAAGTCTCTCACGTCCCCTAGAAGGTAGGATGGTTTTATTAGGAAAACAGGGACACAAAACTTTCTTCAAGTCACAGAAAAAGATGCTTTTCGACAGAAAATAATAGAGCTCAGAGCCAAATCTGTATGACCAGAATATCCTTTTCATCCTCTACCTGCTTGAAGCAACCAAGGGGTACCCCACTGTCAGAGCAGGCTAAGTGCCTTTAAAATGAAGCTTTTTATTTCTATTTCCCACAGACATCAATATTTACCACTGAAGGTGAGAAAGTAAATCTGATTTTTTTAAAAAGAAATCAATATCCATTTATTTTGAGCAGTAATTGAAAAGGCCTGTATTCTAATGTTTAACAACTTTTCTAGTCTCCCCCATAGGAAACAAATGATTATCACTTCCACTCTTTCCTCCTATAATATCAATCCTGATCAATCTTGTTGGTATTGGCACGGGAATATATGGATATAGATTTCAACAGAAATCCCTTGGAGGCTGGAGGTATGATTTCCCAGGGCGTACATATAGGATTGCTATTGCCAATCATTGTTAATTTGTGCCCACTTATTACAGAGCGTTACTTATTCTAAAATATATCTCAGCCATAAAATAATTTGCATTTTAAAAAGCAGCCTAAATCCTTATTCCCTGCGAGACCAGACAGCTCCTTTGCAAGCAGCTTCCAGACTCCTTAGGAAATAATCATGAGGCCAATCATAATAATAGGTTTTTCTGTTTTTCCATCCTTTGTGTTTCTCTCTTTCTGGTGCAGGGATATCTGTGTCACAGTTGGGATAGACTCATCTTGATTACTCGATGCTGGGCTACAAGGACTAGTACGTGCATCCCAGAGAGAAACTCTCCTTTGATCAACAGAAACCACAGCCAAGCCCAGCAGCTCCAGATCAACTTCCTCTGCTGTGGTCAGACTCATCCCCGTGAGACCCAAAGGTCTCCTAGGGCAGGGCTGAAGTTGTGTCTGGTGCAGAGGCAAACTCTGGGATTCCCGCTCCCGCATCAGCCTGACCACAGAAATGCCAGTGTCAAACTCCCGGACCTGGGATAAGGGTAAACAAACACAGCACGTGACCTGCTGGCTTGACGTGGATACCCTGGCAATTCTCCCAGCAATTACAGCATCGCTCCTACCCCCACGCCTTCCCCACAAATCCCGCACCGCTGCTGGTCTTACTGGGTGTTGTGTTGCAGATACTGCTGCTACAAAGCCACTCGGGCAGCAGGAGGGAAAGAGACAGACTAACAGATCAGCATTCCCTAGTTTCAGGCACAGTTTGTAACACAGCACAATTTATGCTCTTGCTGTTTCACTGATAGAAATGTGGAGTAGTTCCCACCGACTTGAGCTGATCTATATTCGGCCCCTTGTTGTAGCGGTCTGAATTTGGTTAAATGGTATTACATTGAGTCAAATGGGAGCAAAATAAAGTTCTGTTCAATTCAGAACATATCTTGTCCTCTTTCAGAGCAGCAAAGTGAAAAGGCATGTGCATGTGTGTGGGAAGAAAGCACAGGAGGACACACACTCCCCCCTGTATGTTCGGGGAGCCGTGCTGGGGAGTTTTGAGCATTGCTCTGACCTGGTAGTTGCACTCTGGGTCAAGGCAGTGGTAATGTTCTCTGTACTGGTACGCGCAGTGTATGTGTCCACAGTGCTGACTGCCAGAGAACCTGCAAACAGGAGAGAGGGAGAGAGAATAAACCACTGTCCTGGCAGCAGAGCCTGTAAGCAAGGTACAAATAAACTAAGTCCTGTTCCTGTCTTCAACTCACATGTTTATGGCATTAAACCCCACCTCCTTTATCCCCTCCAAGGATGGTGACCCTCTCGCCTTCCCTTGCTTATTTGTCACTATTTAAAGGTGCTTCTTGAGCCGGATCACTCAGGTCTTGTACATCCCTAATCTGTCTTTCCCCTCGAAATTCGTCTCCGTTATCTAAGTTGTTTACTTGGGGAAGCATAAGGAAGGAGGGTTCCTTGAACTAAACACCACACAATTCTAGAATAGAGCTTAGATACCACAGCAGCAAGTTTCAGAAACCTCCCATGACTGAAGGAGACAAATAAATGTTGGGCAAAGACGGATTCTGAATTTTAAGTATAAGCCCATCTAACAGGACACCAGAAAAGTTGCGCACAGCAAATTTGAAAACTCCTGACATACAGGGTCGCAAAAAAAGACCAGAAAGACAGAAATGCCATGTAATACCTACATACAAACAGTCAGTACACAGAATTTATTGACTGACAGACACACCAGAAACTGGCACAAGGGGGTGATCCAGTAATGGGGTAATCAGTGCAATGAACTCTCTCGTGTATATTCTAGAGGACCCTATAAGAGCCTGAAAAGGAAAAGCAGTGGAGAGAAGGGGACTCAGAGGGGAAACATTCAAAGATAAAGTACCATCTGCTCAAAGGTTCCTCAAAGGTTCCTCACGTCACTTAAGTGCTAAACACAGCAGGAGTGCATATGATAAAGGGCATGGGAAAGAAATGAGGAAGGGTAACAGATAAAAAAAGGAAAATGAGAGGAGTGAGGGTGTCCTGGGGCAATCGAGGAATGGGGCAGGAGCAGGGAAGATTATGGATCATCGTAAGGTGAGGTAACGCGAGGCTACAGGATAGAAAAAGTGGGGATGAAAAGCAACACTAAATAAGCCATTTCTGAAGCACAGTAAGGAAGAGGAGGTCAACTGTGGAGACAGCAGCGCCTCCAGGAGATGGAAAGGGGACTTAATTGACAGAAAAGATAGACATTGCTAAAAAATTAAATGACTTCTTTGCCTCAGCATTCACGAAGGGAGACAGGGACAGATGCCAGGAGCAGACATGCCTTTCCCTGGGGAAGGAGAAGAAATACTGCAGGAAATCAGGATCACGTCAGAACAGGTGATTGAGAAACTGGAACAAACCTCAGCAGCAGAGAAGAAACAAACCACAAGGCAAACAGCAGGGCTGGCTGCACAAACAAAGGTGTGGAACTGAGAGCAGAGGAAGAGATTCCTGCTCAACGCCTGGGCAACTGCTGGGCTTGTCCAGGGCAGCCACCAGAGCCTCCAGGACACTGACCAGGGACATGTGGCTCCACAGCACACGTAAGCAACTGGTCCTGCTAGTCCAGGGCTTTATGTCAGCAGCACCACCAGCAGCTCTTCAAGGAAAGAAACTGCCCTGTGGGAAGCTTCCTCTCTATTCCACTGATGTGATGGGAAAGAAAGAGCAAAGGGCTGTGAGAACTGTGTGCTGCAGGCCAGGCAGAGAGAAGAGGAAGATATAGACCTTGCTGACAAATACAAAGCAGTTCAAAATAGTATCCAAAATGAGGCTGCAAAATGATCAGAGATACCAGCTGGAGTAAAAGAAGGGCCAGACACCAAAGAGATTGGAATCCAGGAGATGAGTTACTTGAAGCATCCTAGCAGGAATAACACACGGGCTCAGTTTCAAAAACAACAGCTAAACAAGCACTCCAGCACTTCCAGCTCCTACCCTCCTTTCCATGTGCCACAGAAAGGTGTGTGTGGTGTCTACAGCACAAGAAGGGAGAGACAAGTGTTCCACCAAACTGTGTGCTGGGGGAGGGAGGGAAGTGGCAAACCCAGCACAAAGGGGAAATTCTGCTCCTTCAGTGTGCAAGGCTGGGCTTCTAAAGGGTTATATTATCCTGTGTTTCTTCTGACACTTGAAACAGTTCAAAGCTATTAATTTTTAAAGCACAGCATCTGTTTAGGTTTTTCATAACAGGAAAGCTTACACACCACACACTTACTTACACGCATACACACGCGCACATTTACATGCACAGACTCTACAGTACATCAACATCCCCCTGAATTTACATGAACGTACCCACAATTTCCATGCACACAAACAGACACAAACACACACACCTGAAACAAGAAAACTCACAGACCAGCTCATCATACTGACATACAAATCCAAACTCCTAAGCTGCCAATACAGACACATAGATTCATTTGCACAAGAACAACCCACTCCCTCTTCCTTTACATTACTCGGTTCACTTTTTTTTTTGGCCAGAAAGAACTAGTCTTGATCTGGCAAGAGTTGATAAATAAATAATAATAAAAATAATAAATAAAGAAGTCAGCATGCTTAGAGAGTGTTTACAGACTCATTACTCTGTAACGATGATGTGAAAGAAGAAAAAAAAAAACCCACCCCAATTACAAGGGGGGAGGAAACCCACACAGAAATAAATATTTAAGCAAGTGCTGCCAGAAGCACCATCTGCTGAGGCACTAATAATAATAATAATAATAATTTTTTTGGTGGTCTTTTTTTTTTAATTATAAATATACACGGAGGAGGAGGGGGAAAAACAACCCAACCCAAACTAGCTAAGTAAGAGGTTTTGTTTTGTTGTGTGAGAGAATGGATTATCCCTGGGCAGCTTTTGGCAGTGGCTTTGGCAAACTCATTAAGCTAATTATGCAGTACAGACATAAGAGTGTTGTGTCTCTTCTCCCCCCACCCCTTGATTTTAAGGCTTTAAACTGTTTTTAAAAATGTGTGTAAATTGAAGGGAAATGGCTGTGCTGCCAGCGGGTGGCTTGCGGAGCCTTTTAAGCAGGATGTGGTGTCCCTGAGGTAGCTCACAAACCTCCCTCAGCTACCTGCCTGACCCAGGGGAAGGGGCTTGCAGAGCTCCACAAGCAGTGGATGTGGCTGAAGTGTTTACACAGTTCTCTTCTTGAGAGGGGAATGGGGCACAGAAAGGTGCCACCTCCTCTCTCACTGCAACCCCTGCAATTCCTGCAATCTCAGAAACAAAAGGATGCCGTTCCTTCTGCCCCATGCAAAGAGTGGTTTAAACCCCTGCTTTCCTTCCTATATTCTATATACTCTACTACTGTACTCTCCCCTGAGGCAGTGAATTCCCACATGCACTTGAGGCATTGCTGCTTGAGGAGCTGCCTGTGGTGGTGCAACTGTCCTCTCTTCCCAGGGGGTCTTCTGCCCCCTTCTCCTACATCTGGGATTTGGGCAAAAGGGAGGAAATTAAGTCACTTCTCGTTCCACTCTCGAGCTAGGAGAGTGCTGTTCCCACTCTTTTTCCCTGCCAAAATATTCCCTTCACCTTCCTAGCAGCTGACTGTCTCCCACAAGGAGACTCTCTGTGGGCTCTGGTAAGGTGGGAAAGCACAGTACACATTCCATTCCCTTCTCATTGATAACTGCCCAAGTGCTGGTGGGAGCAAACCCTCCAGTTTTTTCCCTGGAGAGAAGTGTTTGCTTGCTTCCCTGCCTCGTGTCTGTCTGGATACAAGGGGCTTTTGTTGGGAGCTTCCTCACAGTACAGATGGAGGATTCAACTGGCTGGGGGCAAAGCCTGATGGATCCTTTATACCATGAGCTCTAAACCAGGCAGGTGCTATGCAATCATCTCCCTCTGTCCCTCTGGCTCTTGTGGCACTACTCACTCTGTCCCACCACAACAGCCTTGGGCTCCCTCTCAGCATCGCTGTCCTGACCTAAGCATGCCCACAGCTGTGATAAGGTGCCCTACTCTGCACCTGATTCAGTGAGGGTTTCTCAGACAAATGAGCTGCAAAAATTTTCTAGGATAAACATCCCATGTTGATGCCAAGAGCTGCCTAAACTCAAGTCACTTGTGAATTTCTCCAGCCTAGATTCTCAGAGGTGAGATGTTCTCTGCTTGCCTCCTGCAGACACCAGACATGGTAGGGGAAAAAGGCAGCGGACAGAAAGAACAATAGTCAAGAGGCAGAACTCCCATTTAAATCCTGGGCTTCTTCAGTGAAGCAGTTTTCCACTATTTGTCACAAAGTCTAACAACTCCAGGGAGCTAAGCACGCTCTTGGCGTGACTGTGTACCTCTCACAGCTACTGCTCTCCCAAGCAGGAGGACAGAGAGAGTACAGATGCCTCGGGAAATGGAAGTGCCAGTGTCTGGTTTAAACACTTGATCCAGACAAGACCTTGTCTCTCCCACCACCACTCCACCTTCTTACTCCCAGCCCTCTCTCCAGCAAAGTCAAAAGTTTTACCTACCTGGCAATATACTTCTGGTAAATATTTACGTCTTCGCTGACGGCTGGTTTGTCAGTGGGTAATCCATTCCTGATGAGAGACACACAGGGCAGAGCTGGTTAGCAGGAACAGGGCACAGCGTAAACTCCTTGTTTCTCTCACACACTGCTGACAAATCAGGAGGGAGGGCCCAGGGAAGGGTACCAGCAAAGACACCCATAAGTTTAAATTCCCTCCCCTTTGCCCTTCAAATCCCATATCTTCTTTTCCTAGGGAAACACACAGGCTGCCTACCATCCTTCCTGCATGTTCCCTCTTTGCAGGACTTAGAGCAGTTTGTTGGAGAAACTGAGAAGACCAACCACAAAACCTGTTTCTACAGAAAAAAATAAAAACCCCTATACAAAAAAGTGATGGCCACGTGTAAACAAACACCTCTCTGAGGCACCTGGCAGCGCTGCCCTTGTGTGCACGGAAGCTCTGCCCCTGGCTCAGCTGCAGGAGAAGAGTCTCTGTGCCAGCCGCGTTGTGAGCCACTGCCCATTTCCCAGCTGTGGCCAGCTGCCCTGGTGCACTGTGACCAGCACTGGAACAGTGGCTCCAGCCCCTGGATGGGGCTTCAAATGCCTCTTTGTTTCACAGATACCCCAAAACTCCAACAGACAGATTATGTATTTTAATCAGTGAGAAAACCACCCCAACCTGGGGATAAGCCTGGATTATTTTACATCATTAGGAAGCAGACAAAAATAACATCCTTAGTGAGTTCAGAAAGAGGGAAAATGAGATGCAGGGCCAGACTCCGGCCTACCCAAGAGATAGGACCACCCCAGTGCACCCCCAGACAGGCTGCACACCATCTTCTTTGTGTGCTTTGCCTGAGCCCAACCTCCACTCCTCCTCCTGACAGCTCTGCACCCTGGTTTAAACAAGGACACTTTTGCACAGAGTTCACTTGAAGGTAGACGAGTTCAGGGCAGGCTAATGGCATTAGATGTAAGAGAGTTTAAACCCATGGCAAGGGTGTATGTGCAGATGTGTGAGAGTGAAGGGTAATTCCTGTCAGGTTATTGAACCCAGTGGGGACTGGGAATGGGAAGCCACGGCCCAGATACTGCAGTCAGCACTTCCTTCACTGGCACAATTAACAGGCTGCTGTCTTTTATCATGGAAGCCTGTATCTAGTGAGTAACTTGAAGGAGAAGGGACCAGAGCCCATTCTGTACTGCAGTGTGTGATCAGGACATGGGAAGTGCCAGGTTGAAGGTCCTGGTCATCCTCCATTCCAGCTGCGGCCCCATCATGATGCCCTGGAAGTCCTGTGGCCAGAGGAAGGATCACCGTGGTGCTGGCAAACCCACATCTGGCAAGAGGCAGGAAATGTGCAAGAGAAAGGAAAGCAAACTGGGATCCCAGTGCAACACCACAGCAGATAAGAGGCTTGCTTATCTTGCTTGTGCCTTCAGGCACAGCTCTACGATGGCGACTGAACCCCAGGCAGCTGAGCGCTCTGAAGACACTTCAGGCACAGTCTCGGACCAAGACACCCATCACAACAAGGCACTGAGTCTACAGAGTGTTTACACTCACTGTGTTTTTAAGTAATAGGAATCCCTGCCTGTCATCTGGAGCATGTACAGGTTCATCCTGAGCAGGACCCTGAGCAGACCCTGAACATCCTGAGCAGATGCAGATGTTAATAATCCTCTGCCCTTTCCCATACACCTTTACCATGGAGCTCCCAGTCTGTCTACAGGCAGTTGATAAACAACCATTTCACATGGAAGACAGGTATCATTTCATGGCTCTGCCTTCCACATGAGGAAACAGGGAAAGTGGGTGATGCAGACTTTGCTGGGACTGCAAAGAGCATTCAAGCAAGGATTCAGCCCAAGGTCTCCTAGGTCCACATACCAAACAAAAACCAGCCTTTTTTCCTCACCAGAGGACCAAGCAGTAGGGTGTGTATGATGGCACAGAGGGCAGGACAGAAGGCCCTGGACTTACTACAAATGACCCCATGGGATTCACAGCTCACAACAGCCCCAGGTTCACAGTGAAAAACAAGTAAATCCAAACCATGACAAGAAAAAGAAGTCTCTCCCTTCCTCCCTGCTGCAGCCTGACTTACATATGTATCTCTTCTACAGCTCCCACCTCTGGAAGTCACATTAAAAAGCAATCCAAGGTTTGGCAAGGCCTTCAGATCCCTCAATTCAGTCAATGGCATCACTGCAGAGACTGCTAGCAATGTATGTGCGGGAGGTTATTAGTGGTAATTGGGCTAATGAGTTTGCCCAGTCTGAGGGGTAATTGAATCACCTCTATTTGTGTAAGCAAATTGAGAAGACACAGGCCTGGCCCCACAGAAGTAGGTATAAGCCTAACTCCTATGGAAATTGATGGGAATTAGGCACCAAAATGTCTTCTGAGTTTTGGGACAAACAAAAAGTCCCACCTTGCTAATAGTAAAGTCAGAAGAGTCATGCCTTTGAGTTAAATGGAAACAAGAATCAGGTTCTCCTACAGGCACATCCAGATGCCCAGGAAACCAGAGGGAGAAGAAAATAAAGTAGTTCCAACCTTGACCTTAAGAGTGCTGACAGCACCATGTTCCCTCCTCCTTCATTTTAACATATGAACTCAGGAGCTACTGGAGTCCAGATTTGTGGCTATGACTGCTGATGGCAGGACACAGCCTTAGTGCAGATCAGATAAATAGAGATGTAAGGTGTACAAGAGGAGCAGACACTCCAACAGAGAGCAAAGAGAACCGTCCCATGAACAGTGCAGTATTTATCACCGCAAGAACTTGGAACTGCCCACTGAACCACACACGGACTTCTGGTATGATCCCCCACTAATACAATGATAAGAAAAGTGGGAGGACACTTACTTTACTGTAGAGACTGTTCCAGTTGTGATGGAGTCTGTCTTGGAGAAAGTTGATTTCAGGTACTCAGGAGTGTTGAATGGCAATGAGATGGACTGCTCTGGCCCGGCCACGGGGGTGCTGCTGGGGGTACTGGCAAGGGAAGCAGGGGCCAGGCTGGGGACTGGAGCTTTTACTGGAGTAAGCTTCTGAATGTTCCTCACATCGTACTTGGAAGGCCGGCCTACCTTGCCTGTCTTGAAGGCAATGGCTCCTCCCATATCCGGGCTTCCCTCCCCAGGCTTGAAAAGGTGCAAGTACTTGACGTTTTCTAGATCATACTTGGAGGCCTTCTTGTAAGTGTTGCCATTTTGTGGCCTGATGCTCTCACCAGTCTTCAGCTTTTGAATGAAGAAATCATATTTGGAGGCCCGTGACATCAGGCCCTGCATCTGGGAACTGCTGGGAGAGGGCAGTGGCAGGATAGTGGCTTTGGTCTCCGTCAGCATGGAGGCGTCTGGACCTGGCACCCGAATGGGCTGTGCCAGCACTGAGGAAGGTTCTTTGCCCAGCTTGGAGCCCAACTCCTCAGATTTGGCCAAGTGCATGGGCCACGAGAGCTGCTCTCCAGCTTTCAGTTTGCGGATGTACTCCTCGTACTTGGAGAAGCGGGCTCGTTTGCTCATGGCATCTTCGCCGGGGAGAGAGGCAACAGTCGCAGTGGCCTCTGAGGTAGCAGCGTTCAGCTTGTCGAAGCTGATCTTGCGGGCCAGCTCATCCCGCATGTTCTGGTCGTCGTAGCCGAACATGCCCAGGAACTCGTTCATGGTGGTGGCGGCGTAATCCCGCAGTGATGAAGCTTCCCCTGCAGAGAAACCAGAGGAGAGTCACACAAGGCACTGATTTTTCTTCTCCCATACCAGCACTAGTAGCGGGGAGGGGGGGAGGAAAGGGAGAGGGGAACATGATCTACTGACGTTTGGCTCACTTGTTAGGTTTTATGACTCTTAAATTAATTTGTTTAAAAAAAAAAGTAATTAATACTGGGGTAAAATAAAAAGAGTTCATCAATGCCAGGAAAATCAATTTCCTAAATGTTCTAGCCGATGGCTTTTCAGTACATTAAACAAAGTTTCATAAATGTCTCTGCACTCTTGCCTTGGTCTAATATGAAGAAAAAGTAATTTTACTGGAAGTGAGACCAATGCCAATATGCCGAGGTTTGTACAGATCTGTCCTTGTGTATGTTTGTGTATGGAAGGAGGTGCACAGAGGACAGATGGCAGCATGTGTAAGGGGGAAAACCCATGTGAAACTGCTATGTGTGCTGGCAAAGAGCAAGCAGGGCTGAGAGCAGGCAGGACAGCACAGTGTGAAATGGATAGGGGAGATGGGCAAGGCAATGTACGGGGTAGAGCAGGAGGAGGGCAGAGTAGAACAGTTCAGAGAGGAGGAGAGCAGCAGAGGTGGAGATGAATCAAGGCAGGGGAAGAGCAGCAACGGCTGGGTGCATGAGAAACTTGGCAGTAAGGAGGGGGGGAAAGAGTGGAGAAGAGAAGGCAGGACAAAGACAGGACAGCTCCCCATCACTGCTGCAGTCCTTCCCTTCCCTGTCAATTCTGTAAGGGTTCGCTCAGCTTGCTCTCTTCCTTCTCAATCCCTATGACTGGGCAGCTACTACCTGCCATGTGGAAAAGGGCCACAGTCCAGTGAATGCTGTGGAAACCTACAGGCAGCCTTCCGAGCAGCCAGGAACAGCTTCCAGTAACACCAGGAAAGGGGAGAGTCCACACAGGTGAAAAAGAGGTAAGGAACAGCCTTCTCTCCATCAGGATGTGGAGTGAGGAGAGAAAGCTGCTGTCCTGATGTGGGCTCCAGGGAGGCGGAGAAAGCCAGTGCTCTGGAGCATGGGTTGGGGAAGGGGCAGGAAGGGGTTAGTCTAATGGAGCTCGATTACAGGGAGGAAGAATGAGCAAAAGCTGTCCTTTCTTGGGTCTCTTCCTTCCTTCTTCCCTCCCCTACTCCCTCAGGCAGTTTCACAGGCCACCAGGATGGGAAGAACACACATCTGGAGGTCACCCAATATCAGTGTAAAGGAGGAAATAAAGACTGCTCTGACGTGCTGGCTTGGCCTCATTTAGGCTTCAGTCTGACACAGTGCTCCTCCTCCTCTCCCTCTTGCTTTCTCCTGCAGAGTAAAGATTTACTGTGTGCAGGAGTCCTTCATACCTCCCTCGTCATCTCTACTAACACTCGCTCTGGCTCTAATGCGCAAGCACACTCCTTCCCAGGCAGCCAGCACAGGGAGGTTCACTGGCAGCAGAAGGGACGTTCTGGGCACGGGGTCCCGCTCAAAACAAAGCAACACTGCCTTGAAACACAGTGGAAAAGGAAGGCACTCAGATGCTGCCACAGAACAGGTCAGCAGATCCAAAAGATCCCTAAGATGTGGGGGATCTGACAGCCAGTGATGCCGCTTGCAGAGGCAGGCACGTACATGAGAGCATTTCTGCACACACAAGAGCCTGTCAATGAGCACAGACGAAGTTCAATAGCCATCGGCTCCCACAAATCAGTTTTCACAGGACTCTATGGAGGAAAAGACTGCCTGTGATGGCCACTAAATGGGCAAGACCATGAAGGTCACATTCCTGCTCCAGGATTGCCTGGAATAGCTGTTTTACTGCAGCAGAAGTGCTGCTGTGCTGGTTCCCCATGTACAGGGTTCTGGAGGAAGGCGATGTGAAGAACACACCTGGAGCCTGCAAGGCGAAGGACAAAGCCACACCTGCTGGGATCTGGTTTAGCCCAAATCGACCTTCCAGTTCCGGGCACTTAAGCCCAGCATTCTGCGTGGGATTTGGGATGCCTGACTCCAGAATAAACACCGTGTTAGTTACAGAATGGGTGGCAATGCCCCTGCAGTGTCAGGCTCAGGGTGTAGCACAACCTCATGGGTCAGTATTAATCTTACAGGATGTTAAATGCAGAACCATTCCCCACTGGGTCCAGTCACAAGACTTGCCTGAAGGACAACTTTATCTTTCACACACAGCATACTAAAAAATTTCATTCTGCTTTAAAGCAGTTCTCCTCTTCACCTCTTTTTTTTTCTTTTCCCCACTTCCATTTCAGTGTAACCCTATGACCCAACAAAAGAGAATGAACCCATGAAATCCCTACTGGGTCTAACAATTTCCTGGTTTTGTTAAATCTGCTTTCCCTGTTCTGCATTTCCTTTCTTTTTGGACCTGTGAAACAACCCCCAGCTTCTCTCATAATGCCTTGATTTCCAAGCACTGCACAGAAAAAGTCTAGCCAGCCTGTGTCAAGCTGTAGGGGGAAAAACAATACCACATTGAGGATCTGATACAAAATTAAACTATTAAATGTGATTTCTGCTAGCTTTAACCACTGCCCTGAAAGCCAATGTGTCCCATCTTTGGTACTATGTGGCTATACCTCAACTGGTGTAAACAGATGCAAAATCCAAGCCTATAGGAAAGGGTGGGGGGTGGTTCAGAATTTCTTTTGAGCTTTGTGAAGTCTGAGTTCAGGTTTCACTGACATGGATTTAATCCCCAAACCCACCTTGAATTCTGCTTTTCCTTTGCTCAGATTTGATTCCAGAAGATCACAACACCCTCCCTGATCAACAGCTTTGCCAGTGCTGCTCAGTCTTTCCTCATTCACATTTGAGATGAAGTCCTGGCCAGTTCCCACTGCTCACTGCCAGGAAGTGCAGCTCTACTCATGCAGCATGAGCCCAGCACATTCCCTGAAGTTATGACAACCTGCACTTAATTGCTCAGGCACCTAACACGAAGGTCACAGGCTCATCCAGTGGAAGCACCTTACAGACAGTCTCATACTATCCTTCTGGCTCACCAGAAGGATGGTATGAGACTCAGCCACCTCACTTCACATACACTTTCAGACAACGGTGAAGAGGTAATTAACATTACCTAAGCGACAGAAAACCCTCCTCATATCCACAAACAGACAAAAATGAAGCAGAACAACAGCTGGGAAACACATCCCTGTGAGGAGTCCTGGAAGCCCCAGGAAGCATTATCCCTGTGTTTTCCTCCCCCTTCCCTGCACTGCATTTTCCTCTCCTTTCCTGTGTGATAATAAAGGGCTCCCTCTCCCCTTGCCGCTACTCTCCATTTGTGGGCATTGCCAAAGAGCAGAGATCTGTGTGTCTCAGAGCAGCTATCATATCACAAAGGATCCGAAGCTAGCAAAAAAGGCGCTAAAAATAGCCTGCAGCAGCACACTATATATGGAAGGAAAAGCAAAACAGCCCAAATGGAGTGCAAGGTCTGAATACTGGGGGATGGAACATCCCAGCCAGGGCTCTGTCCTTTATTCTGCTTGGGAGGGAAAACGCATAGACTTGGGGGGTACAGGATGATGAGCAAGAAACTGGCACTCGGCATGCGTGCTCTTCTAAGTGGAGTCTCCCCACGAAATTAGGAAGAGAAAACCCTCCTGGTTGAAAACAGGGCCAATGAATATTCCAAGAGACTTAGCCAAGAAGCTAAGAAAAGAAAGGCAGATCTGAAAGCTTGTACAGGGGGAAGCTCCTACTGACTACTTTAGCCCACTATGTAACAAAGTAAAGAACGTGTAGGAAAATCTCCCTGGGTATGTGTGCGTCAGTGAGCGATTGTGGAAAGGGATCTGTGTCAGAGACTGCACTGAGAAATCTCGTTGCTATATATAAATGTGCACAGAGAAGCATGGGCCGGTCGGTGGGCAAGAGAGGGTGCCTGAACGAACGAAGAAACATATCTGCACGACCAGATCAGCTTCTGACACCCATCTCCTGACAGACACCAGCTTTGCGACTCTTAAATGTGCTTCCCAGGTAGACCAGGGAGGAGGCACACAGGGCAAGACTGAGCACTGACTCCTCAGTCCTGTTTTTCCAAGGGGAGGCTCGAAAAGAAACTCCGTCTTATTTCAAAGCATGAGGCTTGAATAGCATTGACCGAGTCTCTGTGAACTTCTGCCTGATGCACAACAAGCCTTACTGTCAGCCTGGAAGGACACAAAGGTGGCCAGGATTTGGCAACAGACCATGAGAGGTGCTAGTGGAAGGCATGGGCAGTAGCTGAATCCCCAGGACGTGGACAATGTGTGTACACACCAGGACTCTGGGAAGCAGGAACCCTTCTCATCCCCATAAAATTAGGATCACTTTTCCCACTGACCAAGAAGGCCTGTTAGATGTAGGACTTGGTTTTCTGTGTGGCTCCTGCTTTTCACACAAGTTTCCAGCTGATACAAATATGGGCTTAGTTTTAAATGCTGCTCAGCACTGTCAGTTCTGTACCCTCTGCTCTCATAGGGAGCAACCGGTGCTCAGAATCTTCAAATCAAGGTTTCTGTGATGACTCCCCCCAAGGCCACTTTGACTGGGAGGGCAGAGCTGTATTCCTCTCCTTTCATCTGACTTCTGCTACCCCCCAACTCCTACAAAAAATCCCTCCTTTTTGACAGAGGAAGTTCCAAATCTCACTGGAATAAATTTAGCTCACACCCAGTAACATCGGGTCTTGAGAGGACTTGGTGATGAACAGCTGAAAATTCATTTCCTGAACACTGACAGAAAAAGTAAAGGAAAATAACTTTGTCCTTTCCAAAGCAAGGGATGTTTCTTGTGCTTTCAGGGAAATGTTGCAAATGACATTTACAACAAGGTTCTTGAAGCAGACGCTCAAGACGTGGCAGCACGTCTGTTTGCAAGTCAAATCCCACGTGGCTCTATATGTAAACTGGACCCCTCATGTGCCATTACCTGCCTTAGACATAATTGAAGCTTCAGCCCCCCCCCCAACAGTTACCCATTTTTGCATAATCCTTTGACAATACAGCCCTGAAAAAGTATTCTACTGAAATCTCCTACCCCAGTGAGAAACCTCAGCTCCTTCTCATTTTCCCCAGTTCAGTAACATTTTTTTTTACATTTAAGTTCCCCTCTTTTTAGTTTTCATAGCAAATAAAAGCTGCAAATGGTGGGGTAGGGTGGAGTGATATGAATTAAAAGAAACTAAAACAGAGTCCAGGCACAATCACCTTGTGTCTGGGAACGACAAGGGCTTTCCTATCAAAGGAAACTGAAGGTCACACTTTCCCTCATTGATCTTGCAATGTTTGTTAATTACTCTGTCACTGATGTGGCGAAGGATAATTAAACAGCTCTGTTTATATCTTATATGCATAATTATGTGCGCTGCCACTGAACTCGTGAAGACTAGAGAATGTGCCTCTCCAGAAGGGGAACGGACAGACGGAGATGAGTTTCAGCTGCATTATTAACAGGAGGAGGAAAACATGCGCACACACAAAAGGAGGAAAGTTTGATGGATTCACAAAGTGCTGAGATCAGGGGAAGGGTGCGTGCAGGTGGAGCAGATTAGGGGAAGATCTTTCAATTACACATCCAGCCCAGCTGAGTGACAAATGGGGAGGGAGCTGCTCTGCTCTAATGGAGAGAATTCAATTCACCCAAAGCCTTTATCAAGGCTTAGCACTCATACACCCCCTCAAATCAGTCTGGGGAAAACCTGGGTATCAGAAAGGGAGCAAGAAAGTCATCTGAGGCTTTCCCCAACATCTCTTGTTGAACTCAGCTTTTGAATGAACCACAAAAATAAAGCAGAAGCAATCTGAAAATAGATACACAGCTGAAGGGAGAACGCATGAGATGGTGGGGGAAACTGAGGTTTGGGAGCAGCATTTTCACCAGCTCAATCCTGGTGAAAATGAGCTCAGGGTGGGCAAAGCTCGAGGACTGGGCCCCTCATGAGGGGAGGCAACACCACGACACGAGCGTCACCTCAGCTCCTCCGACTGGGCCGAGAGACCACGTAGCAGCAAGAAGGGATGGCGACATCCGGTGCTGGGTGGCTCTGTAGGCTCTCTGGGGACCATCCCAGCCTTGCCCTGGCTCGGTTCGTCCTCCCACAGGCTCCCCCCGGTCCAGTCCAGCCCCTGGAGGAACACCTCGGCGGCCGTTCCTTCCAGAACCTTCATCCCGGCGACTGCTCCTGTCCCGCCCAGGTGCGGCCCGGCCCGGCCCGGCCCCGCAGGTGGGGCCATCCTGTCCCGGGGCTGTGCTCGGTTCACCCGAGGTGCCGCAGGTCGGGGCTCAGCACCGGGCCTTGGGAGCCGGGAAAGGGGCAGCCCTGCCAGAGTTCCTGGCCCTCTCCCAGCCCGTCCCGGGCCTTCCATGGTCAGTAAGCACTAATCAAGGCGCTGCGTGTGGCCATGAGTGTGGTTAGATAACCCGGCCAGCCCGTGTGTGGACACCCTGCAGAATCCACCTGGGATCTCTCCCCCTTCATGGGAATACAAGACCAGGAAACCAGCACCCACCACAGCTATGGCCATCTGAGTGGTGTGAAGGAGTCTGGAGGGTGAGATTTGCACTACCCAGGGACTTGTGGTCTGGAAAGAGCTATCCAGCTACGTCTACCCTCACAGCACCCTTCTTGGGAATGGAAGGTTAAGCCAGAGGCAAACTCTGTATGGTCCCAAGAGCAATGTGACAGGCCTCTGCAAGGGGATCAGGGCTCTCACCCTTCCCCTTGGCTGCCGGGTGCTGCAGGACCTGGCATAGACACAGAAAATGTAATTCTGAAGCTGCCCCATGTCAGGAAGTGGAGGGGACAGAGGGCTTACCTGAGGTGGTTCCTGCCCCCAGCTTGGAGCCTGGTTCGCCACTGGAGGACCGGTAGGCATCGTCCTTCGCTGGCCCATCTGAATCCCTGTCATCCAAGAAGTTACCATCCTGCGAGCCCCTCAGAGTGTCTGCCTCGTCCCCATTATCTTCCTCATCGCTGCAGCCCTTGGGTTGCACCATGTAAACCCCTTCGGGGGGCACCTCCGCGCTCTCGGTGCCCTTAGATTCTTTGCCCTCTGCTCGCCCCAGCAAGGGCTCCTCATTGTACTCCCCATTCACCCACTTCTCGATCACCTCCCTCCTTTTGTCCTCCTCGATCTTCTGCACACGGCTGAGTCCATCTGAAAACTCTGTCCCCAACTCCTTGGTCCCAGGCTGGGGCAGGTCCTTGTTGCTGCTCTCCTGCTGTGGCCCCTTGTCCGCACGTGCCTGGTCAGCTCCCCCGTGGTCGAAGACGACCTGGCGGCTCAGCTTGGCGCAGATGGCATTTAGCTTCAGGCCGCCTTTGCGCTTGGCAGCCATTGTGGGTTTTCCTGAGGCTGCGTCAGTGCATATAGTTCTTTCAGCTGGGAAGAGAGAGGAGAAAGAAGTAAGGAACGGCATTAGTGGGATCAGACAACTTAAACCCAAACAGCAAAAGGATGGGCTTTCAGGCATGGCCAGTGTCATCCTTGGACAGGTGGAGCTACTATGTGCTGCCTAAGCTCTGAGTGGAAGCCCAGCCAGAAGAGCTCGGTGAGAAGCATCCTCTGAACCTGCTGGGACAAAAATATGCCACTGGCCACAAGAAAGAGACACTTATTTGTCCTGGGACAGAACTGGGCTTGAAAGGCCCCAAACATCTCAGGCAGGTGAGCATGGTACCAACCTTTGCTCCTGGCTGAGGCAGGATACAAGTTTGTTAAAAGCCCAGACTGCCCTCTCCTTCAGACTGCAGCACCACCTGCTTTAGGTCCCCAGCTCTATCCCAGATGTAGTGGGTGCCAAAACCACACCAGCCAGTGACTGCACCCAAGCACCTCTAGCAGGGACAACAGCTTCTCAAGCCCAGTCCTACGGACCGTGAGGAATTCACCTAACAGAGTCTGTGCATAGTCTCAGAGAAGAGAACCAGTATGCACCTAAAAGAACCAGCATGGAGGACAGGAGCCTGGGCAAGTGTGTGTGCTGGAGCACCAGAACTAGACTGGTGTGTCACAGCAGTATGGAGAAAATAGCTGTGGGCTGGTACTGGCTGATCAGGCCCCTTTGCCTGCTCTCTCTCGCACACAGGAAATTCTGCTCTCATACTTCCCAGCACAATCAGCTAATTAGTGTGAGTTTGTTATTTTAATGTAGTTTATTCATATGTGACAGCTAGTAAAGGAGGGGTGAGAGAAGGGGGGAGAGAGAGGAAGAAGGTAAGGTCTTAACTTCAAGGTCATGGAGAATCTTGAACTAAATGGTCTCTATCAGAGTCACTTGCATAATTATTGCACCAACAATTAACAAGGTTCAATCCCAAATAAAAGCAAAAAATTATTCTAAAGCAGCTGCATTGTCTCATTTCTCTCTTTATTTCTGATACTGCTGAGAGATGCCCAGACTAAGCAGGGTTAAAGGACGGAAGGCTGCAACGGGCACACAGCCTGGCTCTTCCCCCAGAGCAGAGCCAAGGCAGACCCTGCCCTGCATTCCAGGGCTCAGGAAGAGCACTCAGTAAAACACTTGCTGGTCACACAAGCCACAGGAGTTACTGTGGGGACATTGCTGGAGGAGGAGGTCCCTCCAAAATGGGCTCTTGAATTTTACATTGTGCTGAAAGAGGGGCCGGTCACATGGAGAACGAACAGATCACGTCTCCAGACCTCAAATGATGAGAACGGGTTCCTCCACTGCACAGAAGTCCCTTGTGGCAGCTCAGCCCACACCTCCCTGTCACCAGCACAGAGGTGCTGCTCCACAGAAGCACAGTGAGATTAATCAGACCCCCTACAATGCACCCAGAAGCCACCGTGACAACCCCTAATCCTGTAACATGACAGCCCAATACAAACAGACTGAAACTTTAGACCTGCTGTCCAACAGCCAGAGAGTGGCTGCTTAGCGTAAACTCCTGACAGCTTCAGACACGCTTCCCTGTCAAGGACTGCAAGAAAAATAACCCCCCGACAAATATATCAGCCCCCCACACAAAGGGAGGCAAAATGTACTCCTCCACTTTCCAAACGCACCCCCCGGCACTAACACCTACGTGCAATCATGCTTTCACGAAGGGAAAGCACACGATGCTCCCAAACACGTACCTCCCCATCTAGAAATTACAGCTGTTCAAAGAGCTGTGTGTATGCGCTGGCACACTCCGTAAACATAGTCCTACATGTACAGGTTAAGAAGTCCCATCTCCCCAAAATACATTCCTGTGCCTTCCCCCATGCATTCCCCTTTCACACATTCCCCAACACAAGCCCGCAGCCCTCGCGCGTGCAGATGGGCACAGGCAGATGCCCATAAAGCTGCAAGTCACTATTTGCTGGCACCTTCCCTTCCAATTGCATTCCCACTATTTAGGGCACAAAGCGAAGGCTGATCCTGTGCACAACTGGTACCACAGAGCGAATCTCAGGAGGCTGCTGTGAGCTCCAAGTGGAGCCTGGCCAGGACACCTATGGCTCATGCCCGTGGGCTCAGGCCAAGGGCCAGGAGAGCCCCGATGGCCGCAGGTGGCTGGGACGGAGCTCCCATGTGGTGCCTGCCCAGGGCCAGGGCACTGGGTCAGCACGGAATCACCAGCCTCTCTCCCAAACACTGCCTGGTGAGTTCCTGACCATGTTCTCACGATACCCAGCCCTGCTTAACTGGTGAGATCAGCACCGCTCGCAGCTGGAGATAACTGGGAGGCAGACATGCGGCAGCCTAAATCCTCACTGCCCTACCACCTTCTGCCAGGAGGGCAGGTCCCATTATTCTGGTCTGGAGGTGAGCAGCCAAGTGTGTGCACCAGCTGGCAAATGAATATATAAATATTTATTCAAAGGAAAAGAGGAACAGACGTTCCTGAGGCTGCACTTGCCGCGTATGCAGCAATTCCAGGGAGCCTGCAACTTGTCTTCCATTCCTGTTCTGCCTCCTTCCATCTCATACACCCTGGCGTTGCCCCTCTACCTCCCCAGCTTCTGCCCCCCAGCTCCTGCCCTGCCCCTTGGCATCTTTCCTTCTCTTTGTGGTTGAGATTTTTCTCTTTAACATTTTGAGAATCTTTTCCTAAAGTTTAAGCTAAAAATAAAGCAAGTTCTGAAAACATACCACCTCCCTGATCTATAAAACTAACCCTCCCAGAGACCTTCCTGGAATGGGATTTGCTCTGAAACACCAGGGCTCTTGCACATCTACATCTCACCTTTTCCAATACAGGTGGAAATCAGGACTCCCAGCTTCTCCTGCCAACCTTGCAACCACCTCTCTCCAAGTCTGGACACATTATTTTGTCTTTCCATTCCCTTACTTCCTTATCTATGGAATGGGAGGGACATTACCTCTATGAACATTTCTGTTCCCCTCTTTTATGCTGTCAAGTCCACGAGCAGAAGGGAAACCCTTCTTACAGAGAAATGCTGAAGATGACCCCTCAGACTGGAGGAGACCAGAGCACCTGTGTTTCATTCTTTCGGGCAGAGGGAGAGAAGCTGAGCTGCTGGATGAGGGATCCTCGTATCTGCCCAGGGTCGGGACTGCCAGACCCCCGAAGCCAGGCAGAGGCACCCTCCCCCCAGGCCGAGCTCCCCACCCCAAATCACTGTTTAAAGATTCCAGGCTAAGTAAACATCCCCCTTCATTTTCTTCGTCTAAATAGAAATGTTTTGATTTCACATCAATCTAAGGAAGCCATTTATAACCTGAACCTGTCACACGGACTTTTCATCTCTGCTCGGGACAAACTCTCCCACAAGCTCTATTTACACTGAGCACTTCCTCTGAAAACAATGCCACCGGGAGTTTACTCCTCTTTCCCCCTCTCCACACCCTTCGAGGAGACACGGGCTCTTCTCCCTCTGTGCCCATCCCCGTGGCAACTCCACGGCAATCCTCTCTTTGAAGGAAAGGTACGGCTTGCTGCAACCAGGGCTGGCAGAGAGGTCGACAAAGCTCACCTCGCCCTTTCGCTGCCCGGTCAGCCCAGGCTGCTGCCCCTGCTTCACCCCCCTCCCCCGGGTCCCAGCACCTCACATGCAGAGCCCGGTTCTCTCCCTCCATGCAGCCCCCGAAGCAGCACCGGCTCACCCATGAACCCCACAGTGGGGTGCTGCAAAGCTGGGCACGGCTTAGCCCTGCCTCCCCCGAGGGAGAAAACGGGCTGTGAGGGACACACGGTGGGCAGGAACAAAAGGATCTGCAGCCTGGACAGGAAAGGGCCATCCCAGCCAAGGGGCAAACTGCTACAAAGATAAGTCCGGCTTGTAGGGAGAGAAGGAGAGAGCCTAAGCCTGGCTTTACCTTGGGGTCAATGAAAACACACCCTGGCAGAGGGGAGGAAGGGTCCCAGCTGGAAAAAAAGGGCGTATGGGAGCTGGATGAACCAGCTGGCATAGGTGGAGGGTAACAGCAGGAGCTTACTGCTGTGGGAAGAGGCAGGGTGCAGGGCGGACCCCTGCCCCTGGGGCAGGAGGGCCCGTTCTGGGGGGAGAGGGTTGCTGGCTGGGGAGGGACAATGTTGTCACTTCAGAGGGCCGGGTACGTCGAACAGATGGAGCTTTCATATTCCTATTGAAGAGTTTTAAGCCCAGCTGAGCAGCTCCGTTCAGGAGGGAGGTCCCAGTGCCAGCTTTCCAGGAGCTGCAAGCTCTCATTCGATTAATTATTAACGGCATTATTTGGGGCGGGGAGGGGGAGGAAAGGAGGGCTGACATGCTGCACAGTCCTTTTCTTTTTTAACCACTGTGGTGCAAACTTGACTGGAGAGACTCCAGTCTGCCCAGTAATCCCAAACAGGGAGGGCAGCACGGCTCGCTGGGGTGGGAGGTGAGGATGCTGCACACTTGGAGCCTCTTCACACTTGAGCTGCAGTCCCTAAAATGGAGCCAGACCTTCACAGCAGAAGGCCACTGGAGCATTGGGAACATGCTTCTCAGGAGCAATGCCCTGGCACTGCCCAGCCACATGCTGGGAGGAGGCAGGGAAGGCAGCCAAATGTTCAGCCCCTACCAGAAAACGTTTTCCCTCCAGCATGAAGACCTGTGTATTATCCCAGGCAGGGCCAGGGCAAAGGCAGAACATCCCAGGCATGGCTCTCAATGCCTGAGAGTGGATTTAGTGTGTATTCTCCCCTCTTCAGTTTATCAATAAAACATTTTATTGCTTTTAGCCCAGGAAATGACCTTGGATTAGTGGATGCTGTCTGTTCTGGCTGACCTTGGGGAGTTCACAAAGGCTCTTTAACAACCTTCTCTGCCCTGGAAGCATGGATCCCGCCTGTGCGTGTCTGCAAGGAGCTGGGGAAAGCCCTCGGTGCGAGACTCGGACCTGACAGGCTCCAGCTCAGCACTGGGCAGGCAGGAGAAGGAGAATCAAAGACGTGGGAGGAGAAACGAAGTGAGCAGCCAGGGCGTCCTTACCGAAGAGCTGCCAGCTTCACTCCCTGCTTTCCCACAGCCATGAGGGCTCTCCCCACACCCCCTATCCATAAAGCGGGGAGGAAAGGCTGGGGACTCTGCTCTGGTCCCCACAGCCAGCACCTGCCAGAGCACAGTCTGCCTGCAGTCCTCACCGCTTGACTTTCTCCTGCCCGCCACACTGGCATCTACAGACCGACAAGGGGCTACTTTTCTCCCTATTTGCAGCGCCCAGAGCTCGGTTCAGCTCTGACCCAAAGGGGCAGAGGGCAGTGCCAGTTCCCTCCAGCAAGCCCATCCTGCTTCCCCCCTTTGCTCAACCTTCGCTGCTGCAGAGTTCAGCTGTAATTTCCTGGTGACAGTGAGGGGCAGTGCACAGAAATCAGCACTGGGCAGTGAGTGACAGGACACCCTGAGAGCAGGGGGAAGCCATGGGCTCTGGAGATCCTGGTGCCCTGCACTGGGGCTGCCAGCTGGCTGGGCTGCTCCTGTTTTTCACCTGGCCACTTGGCTGCTCCAGTGCTGCTGATGGGGGTTCTCCGGGAGAAGAGCTCATGAACACAGGGAGCCCCTCCTTTCCCCAAACAGAAAACAGCCACAGCATCTCTGAGCAGGGTGTATCTTCTGTGCAGAAGTATAATTCTGAAGGGAGGGAATGGGACAGGAGAAACCCAAGAGGAATTTTCCTCCTCAGGGGAGCAGACGCTACAAGTGAAGAGTAGTGAGCACTGAGCTGTAAGTCAGGACAAAGTCCCTGCATGCCACAGGGCACAAACAGCCCACCCCCTCAGGCCACCCCCTTGCTGCCCTCCCCCGTCAACACGAGCCTCCCTTTTTAGCCATGTCCTCTCCCAGTGTCCCCTGGTACTGGACACTGAAGGTCCCTATCTTCTCCTGCAAACATATCAACCCTTCCAGTGCTGCCCACCGAGAGAACCCCTCCTGAAATTGCAGGCAGCAGGCAGGACCCCCTCCCCAGTGCCTGCTCCCAGTCCCCAGGTGCCCGTCTCCTCCAGTCGCATCCTCCTGAAGAGCGAGCCCTAAAGTGTTAACGGCGATTGGTGAAATGGCACAGCAGATTGCTACAATAAATAATTTACTGATATTTATAAATATTCAAATCAGCAAGCTTCAGAAATTGAAAGGGGGGGGACTCAGTTGACGGGGAGGAGGGATGTTTAGGGAGGGGAGGGGGGTCTGACATTAATTCCCAGGCTCTCCAAATTCACTCGAGAACTGTTTCTCATTTCAAACAAATATTAAATCTTTTGGTGTCAAGCCTCCAAAAATAAAATAGCAAAGAGAAAGTCACCACCCCCTTGGTGGCCGATGCCTTGTCTGCCAGGACTCTGGGTGCCCTGGGTGGCCCTGTCCTCTCGAACAGCCACTTACTGGGGGAACAATGGCAGCCTAAACTGGGGCCAGGTGCTTGGGCAAGAGCATAAGCTCACACACCCACTCCTGTAATGCAGCCCACCACACCACCAACCACCACCCAAGACAGGAATTCCCATTACTATTATCTGCAACACCTTGCCTTCATCTTCCAGGAGATTTTCTAAATCCCACTGAGAAGAAAGGGCTGAATGTTGGCGCAATGAAGATGGAATCAGGACTCCTGACTCCACTTGGGAACACAGCTTTGTGACCGAAACGGAACAGGAGGTCAGGCCTCCTGACTTTCACTCCTTGCCCCTGGAAGGGAATCTGGTTTTGGTGATTCAGGTTGAGGATTAAAAGCCAGAAATGCTGGCTTCCAGCCTGGTTTCCAATCACAGTGTAACCATCAGCCTGCCCAGCTTTCAGTGCCTTAGTTTCGCGATGCAGGGGAGGGGGAATGAGGACGATTACCCATCAGTGAGCCTTACCCAGTGCTTTGGGGTCTCTGTATCAGCACTCTATGTCACTGTGCTGGATTGTTACAGAGTCTTTTCTACCTCTGAGCATCCTACTGACCCCTTAGATGGCCAAGGGAGATGATCCCATGTCTTCCCCTGGACCACCTCATTGGTAACACAAGGCTCCAGCATGGGGTGAACTTCCCCTAGATGAGTAATGGCTTTTCTAATGCACGGGCAGGCTGTCAGCTTCCCTACTCCCAGTGTTTTATGGGTTTAACTGAACGGCTCTGAACTCCCTAGTAAGAAATAAAGTTATCCCTCAGCGTCCCTTCTAAACATTTCACTCAGTGCAAACGGTGTTTAAGAAAAATGAGGACATATTTCTTCTTAAGGATGCAGTATCCCCCTTCAGAGGCCTAATTTATGCCATATATCACTGGCCAGGGAGAGAAAGGCAGTGCAGACCTCACACTAGGAGTGAGCTGGCCCTAGCACAGCCACTCCTGCTGCAATGGTGCAGTGGGCTGCAACTCAAAAAGTCCTCCAGAGTCCGCAGAGTCCCTGCTGGAGAGCGGAGCTGGCAGGCAGCAGAGCAGGATGGACACCTTCAAATGCTCAGCACGGTGCTGCCTCCTCGGCTGCCGCATCCTGCCGCAAGCACCTCCTCACCTGCCCCGCCGCAGCCCAGCCCAACTCAGGGCCCTTCTCCCCTCCATGGCTGAACGGGGACAGCCTCCCCCGGCCCCTCTGCCTCACGCCACCGGGCTCCTCTGACACTCCCTTCTCACCCACTGCTGACCTGCTCTGCTGCTGCTCCACCAGCTCTTCACAGGCATTTGGCACAGCTGGTGGGGAAAGTGGTTCAACTTCGAGCAAGGATAGGACTAATCCTTCTTCACAGCCCTTTAGTAACGCACGTCTGAACCTTTTCCTAGGCAGATCTCAAAAATTACTCTAAATGTGCTTTGATCTTGTCTACCACCAGCTTCCTCACTGGGAGAGCCACTATGGGTCTGCTTCTCACCCGAGTGCCGAAGCAAAGCTCCTCATCTCTGCCCTTCCCTTTGCCTTGCTCTGCACTCACGTGCTCTGGAACCTCCAAAGGACAAGGAAAGAACGCCTTTCTGCATACAAGTAACACAGGAAGCTTCTACAATTAACAAAAGGAGCTGAGTGTAAAGAAGAGGGAAAAAAGTGGGGAACAGAGTCAGGAATTCTGATTCTGCTCCCCACTCTGCTACTGTTCCTTCTCTTTAGGCAAAGGACATCATGTGGGCTCCCCTTCTGCCCTGGCTCCCCTTCATGGGTCACCCACTGGGAAAGGATTTCTTGCCCAGCTTAGTGGGCCCGGTGCCTTTACAACTTTAGGTACTATTGCAAATCAAATAATGACAGAGGAAAAGCACTGATGGAGGACCGACTGAAGCTCAAAAGTCCCTTGTGTCCTGCTGCAAACTTCCTAGTTCATTTATCAATGCAGGATCTTTGATAAGACATTTCAGCAGTTTCCTTCCCATGAAAACCTGCTCTCAGTGCTACAACCCAATCCAGTGAGCGGGGTCTTGGGCTCCCCAGGCTGAGCAGTGGCTCCCTCAGAGCCTTCTGTCCTCACCACATTTCTTTCAGATAACATAAAGCCAAGAGGATCAGCTTCTCTGATCCAGTTTCTCTTCCTTACCTTATTTATTTATTATTAATTTTTTAGTTCGGTTAAAAGGTTTACTATCCAGAGGAGCATAAGTAGCCTCACTCAACCTAAGTAACTCTATAAATCAAGCAGAACTGCTAACATCTACATCACAATCCTGCCATCAATCTCCCCACAGGTTACGAAGAAAACCAAGGGGAAAGGCAAAAGGGAGAGTGAAGAGTAATAGCTCATCACCCTTAGGTCCCTGCAGACTGCCTGTGGCCCTCAGAAAACTCCCTGTGAAGCCAGATGTGTTGTCAGGGCAACTAAATGCAAACACAGTGCCTAATTTCACCTCTCCATAGCACAGAAACACGGTTGGTGTGCTGTGCCAGGAGGACACAGTGGATGCAGAGAGGGAGGGAAGGGGTGGTGGAAGCAGAGGGCTGGGAAAGCCTCTGGAGCAAAGCCTACTAGCTCACGTGGGAGCCAGCTTCCAAGGAATGATGATGAGGCCAAGACACGAGCCTCTTGGAAACACTGCACAGACCCCTCTCTAAAGGCTGAAGGAGTTGAGGCAAGGGGTGCAGGGAAACATGGAGGTGAGATCAAGAGGGAACCAGACTTAGCTGCAAATACCTGACACTGGGGGAAAAAAAAGGACCAGGGAGAGACAACAGATCTCTTAAAGGACAGATTCAGAAGGGAATTCCTCACAGTTTCATCAGTCTCTCTTGGTGACTGTCTTTAATGAGTGATTTTACAGAGAACCCAAATCCTCCATGACCCAAGTCAGTGGACAGCAGCTCCCTGGTGTCAGGCTGGGCTCATCCCTAACCAAGGGCAGGGGTTAAGTGAGCCAGCTCCTAAAACAGGGTCCCTCCGACCCTTTTGGTAGTTGGTCGGCAGTTTAAGAGCAATTTGCAATCCCTTTCAGCACTATTAAGCTCAGACCCAACAAAGAATGCAGACTGCTAATTAACTGCAGTGGGAAGTCGGGAGCTAAATAGGAGTTGGGAGCGTGAATGCTTGTTGCACCACTAAGAAATGCAGGGCCAGAGAAAGTTCATTATTGTGGTCTTTCAAGGTCCTGCAAAGTAAATCAGTGTGTCAGTCTGAAGGAGGTGAGTGAAACCTCAGCAAGGGCTGCATACAAAGAGCAAACCAGAGCATCTCAGCCTTCCAGCTCATGTTATGTCCTCTCCACAGCCCCTGGCTGCTGCCTGAGCTGTATGTGAGCAGGTAAATGCTCTGGGCTGGGTGTGCAAAGGGGGCACTCAGCGCCCTTAGAGGTTTCTGTGATCCCCAAGTGGGGCTGGAACTCTTTTGTGAATCCAGAGCAGGTACCCATTACACACAGCACTGGGAGCTCAAGGGCTCTTGAATCCCTGAAGATGTCTGCGACCTGCAAATATTGTGCAGCGTGGTTAGGAGAAATGCCTCCATCCTGTTGGAAGGAATGAGCAGGCCAGAGGAGAATGAGCTCTGGTGTGAAAGCAGTGGGTCATGCCTGAGTTGTTAACTCAGCAGTCCTGTCACAGCGGCACGGGAGAGCAACCCCATGGCTAGGCCACGTGGGCACTCACCCCATGCTTCCCAGTGCTCATACCACTCTAATTCTGTGTCTTGCCTTTTGCTGCTCTTCCTTCTGGTCATTAGGGCTCATCTTCTTATCTCCTATGTCCTTGTGAGCCCGTCCATGTGCCTGTGCTATCACTGGCTGCAAACACCCGTCCGTGGGAACACACACGTGTACAGAAACGTGGTTGCGCAGGTACACTATCACATGCAGAGGCTCACCTGACCCTGCACACAAACACACACAACTGCATGCACATGCTAATGCACACCAGCCTGTGTAGCTGTGACTGTACAGGTGTCACATCCACACATACATATATGTACATACAGACGCAGCACCTGCACCCCGCACGCACCTGGCTCCGCTCAGCCCCGCACACGCAGCCAGCACCCCACAGAGCCCACCAGCACCCACGCAGAGCCCACGAGCAGCCACACGTGCAGCCACCACAGGCAGCCGCCGGTGTGAGCAGAGCACCCGCGTGCACTCACACCACGCACACTCGCAGCATGAGCCCGCATGCCAAACGCAGTTTATTCTGCAGCTTGGAGTGAGAGGACAGTGGACTCCCAGCTGGACCCTGCAGCCAGACTTGCAGCAGGGACAGACGCACTCCCCATCCCACCAAAGAGCCCCTCTGTACCCCCAGCCCATCTGCACCTCACACCTTAAGGCAAACAGAGCACCGGGGAGCGTCTCACTGGAGCTGACGTCCCAGCGGAGTGTGTGTGCTGGGCAGGGGATCTCTCCCTCTCCCTCTCTCTCTTCCACTCGCATCTTTTCATGAACTCTATTTCTCTTTCCTTTCTGAAAACAACTGAGCTGTAAATACTGTTTAACCTTCTTCCCCCCTTCCCCCTCCCCTCCGCACTATAAAAACACAAATATGCCATAACTCAGCTGGCTCAGCCGCCGCGCCTCCAACATGCCCTGCTCCAGGCCTCTCAGGAAGGTCATAACAAACGACTTTCCGATTCAGTGCTCCTGAAATAATTTTGTGTATTAAAACCTGAATCTGCACTTTCTGGACCGAAAGCCTCTCTTAATTATGGCAAGCGTCCTTGGGATGGACAGTGATCCTTCACTACAGCACTGCTAACCAACCGGAGAGGCAGTGGCTCTGGCTCCCCACCACCACCTCCTCCCGCTGCCCCCTCCCACCACCACCCAACCCACAGCCCCCCTTGCTCCCTCACCCCCCCGCCTTCCCTTTGCCCAATCTGTTTTCAAAGTGTGTCTGTCCTTTATTAAATTGTTTTCTTTTCCACATTATCAGTTGCCATGGAGACCTCATCTCTCGGATTATTTGAATTTCATTATATCTATTGATTTGGGAGCATTTCATCTTTTTTATTGTTTTTCTGTCAATTTTCAAAACGAATAACCATCTAATTTGCGTCAGTGCTGATTATGTTTGTCCCTCAATAGAGGTCGGCAGCTGCGTCGGGGAAACAAATCAATGGGAAACCATCATAAACCTCCCCAGTACAATCTCCAGGATATGTGGGTGACATTCCACGCCTGCGAGAAACACTCATCATATCCAAACTTCTTTCTTTCTTTTCTTTTTTCTCCTCCCCTTCTTTTTTTTTTTTTTCCTTTCCCCCTTGCAGCTAGCTCTGCTGGTCAGTGGTGGGTACCATTTAAAATCATATTTCTTTTACCCACATGTACAATTTTGGGCACATCACATTTTCAGACAGGGAGGGGACAAGGGTAAGAGAAGTGGGAAGGAGTATTTTCTTTTCGTAGGAAAGAATGGAAGAAAAGAATGACGAGGGAAAGAAAAAGAGGAAAAGTAGATCGGGATTGCAAATTGCTTACTATGTTTTTTTTTTAAATAATTTATGCAATTTTAAGCATTTATGTATAAATTTTTTAATAAGCCACCCTGGAGCAAAATAGCCATTAACATCCCAACGTCCTTCTGTCCAATGGGCTCTTGTGCAGGATCAATTTCCGAGAGTACTTTCCTTTTTTTTTTATGACATGATAAAATGCTTTTAAAGCAACTTACACAAATATGGAAATTTTTTCCCCTCCTCTTTTTTCCCCCCTCTTTTTTTTTTTTTTTTTTAACAGCCTCTACTTATTCACCAGGGAGAGTGAGTGAGTGAGAGTGTGTGTGTGCGCTGGGGAGGGCAGTTGGCAGAAGGATAGACCCAGCCCTAACTGGAATGGACCTGCCTGTCCTTCTAACAAGGGCATAAACTTTCATTAGCGATGCACACAGTCAAAGGCAATTTAGGGAAACGCGCTGTACGGAAAAGGAAAACCTCAGCGTTTTTACTCGGTGGCTCCTTGGCTCCGTCCAGGGGGCTCTATCCTTGAGCTCTGCTTGCGCTCTCCAACCAAAGTGACCCCACTGGCCACGGGGGAGGCAGGAGGGAGGCAGGAGGAGGCTGGGGCTGCTCTGGGGGATGCCTGTACCCGGCCATACCAGCAGCCTGCACGCCCCGAGCTGGGCCGGGGAAGCCAGTCAATATTAATGTCTTGCTGGAATACACTGGTCCCGCAAGAGGCCCAGAGGTATCTGTTGCTCTGCCCACTGCAGAGCTTCACCCTCCAAGGGGCCAGTCCTCCCCAAAGGTCTCTATTTTGGGTTTCTGCAGACTGACAAGGAGCTTGCAACTGCTTGATGCCCCTTTGGGGCATTAGTTACAAGCTGGCTCTGCCCAGACCAGACAGATGTGTCGCTGCTGCTCCTGTTTCCACAGGATATACAGACTAGTTATTTTTGCAGCTGGGACATGTTTGGCCTCACACAGGAACCTGGAAAATACCATTCCTAAAGGGACGGCTCCTGCCACTGGCCCCATGAGCAGGCACAGCTCTGCAGAGGACGGACACGAGCGCATGGCTGGAGGGAGAGCAGCCCAGCATGAGGGGCTTGGTGGGGTCTGAAAGTCACGACCATGTGTTGGAAGTGAAACAAAACTGTATCTCCAGCTACCATTCTCTTGGCCCTTTGGCTTTGAGGTTGAAGTTTATGCACCCTAAGCCAGCTGTACGTTATACATGCCCAAGCATGAGAATCCCTGAGCATGTCCCTATTATTTGCTCCAACATGAAGCCCTGACAGTGGTTTTTCTACAAGAGCAGATTTCTTTACTTTTTTGTATGACATCCATCCAGAGATAATACAGACCTATGAATTTAATCCTACTGACAGCAGGTTTGCACATTACTGGTACTTTTCACAGACCCCTGCACTCTCCCAGCCCTGTGCAGCCCCAGTGCAGGCTCAGCCCAGCTCTGAAGTGCTGGCTAGCACAGAGCTGGGCATACACCTGCCCCATCTGCCATGTTTGGGGCTATTTGAACTAAAGCAGAGGGTAAAAAAAAAAAATAAAAAAATTCCAGGGGCAGCCAATGCTCAGCTGGAAAAACACAAAGTGCCAGAGAACAGCAAACCCAATCAATAATAATCACAACCCCAGCAGCTGGTGAGGAAAGCATGAACTGTTTTGGCCTGCTCCGTGCATGTTCACCCACTTGGGAAAACACACACTGCCCAGAGGCCCATGATTTCATCCCCTCCCACTCTACCCTACACTCACCCTCACCGAAAAGCTTTATGGAGCGCAAGTCCTGCAGGCTCCTGATCTGGACAGAAACTTAGCAAAGAGGAGAGAGGGGCCCTGCACAGAGGAACTGGACTCCTGGCAATGAGCTGGCCCCTGAGGAAGGTTCTTTCTCCTAGCAAAGTGCTCCTTATACCCCACATCCTCCTAACCTCTCCTCCCCTCCAAAGTTTTGCCCTTTGTGCCCCCCTTCCCCTCCCAGTTGCTGGCCTTGGCCTTAGGGCACTCTTCTTCTCCCTTCTTCTTTCCTCAAGTTCCCAGCACCATTCCACCTTTCTCCTTCCCAGAATCTCCTGCCAAAGCGGTTGTGCCCCACTCCGCACCCCCATAGCCTCTTTACACCTCTCTCTCCTCATTCCCTGCAGGCTCAACAGCCAGGTCTGGCAGAAAAAGCTGGGCTTCCCAGAGGACCAGCACTGCCAGGGACCAGTGACCAGCCTGGGGAGGGGGAACATGGAATTCTGTCAGGGAAAACATGGGAGCTCTCCTTTCTCCTGGTCTCACGTCACTCCTCACTCAGACTGTACAGATTTGGGGGATTTCACTGTAGCAGCAGAGGTCAGTAGGAGTTGAAGGTTTTCAGATCATATATATCACTCTATATGGTCTTGTCTATAGTGAGTGCTAAATATAGCCAAGCCAAACCTGGAGGTGACTTCAGTGCTGTGGTGCGGTGACAGCAGCCACTGCACAGGCACTCTCCACTACCTCAAAGCAATGCAGATGTCAGAAGTCACAGTCCAAAATCAAGGATGCCTGTGAATCCTCTGTTCTCCCACTGCCAAGAGTGTGAGCCAGGTTCTCTCCCTTTCCCTCTCTCAGGTCTCCATGATTCCTCATTTTGAGGAGTCAAAATGAAGCATCATCTTCTTGCTTCAAGGTCCATTTTTTCCATGGAATGTTGGACCCTCCTATCTATGACATGCCAGCATCTGTGTCAGCACAGCTACTTAAAAACTTAACCAGTGGAAGAAGCTCTGAATAGAAGGGGAAAGTCTCTTGTGTGGGTCAGAATAATTAGACTGAGCTCAAATTGGCTTTAGGCATCTGCTGCTGTGTCTGAGCAAAATCAAGCCATGCTGCTTCCATCAGCATCTCTCCGCTGTTGGCCTCACCCCGCAGAACTGAAGGGATCACATACTGCCTTGTATAGGGCATCTCTGGGAACAAGACTTGCCTCAACTGAAGCCATAAAGCCTCCTTATCCAGATATCATTAAAGCCAAGAGAAAAGAGGCCAGACAGAGAGATTGAGATGAGCAAATCATTTCCCCAACAAACTTGCTTCCCTTTTTCATTCGCTCCTTTCTTTTTTTTTCCCCTTTAACTGTCATTAAAATAACAAGTTTCTGTTACAGTCTAAACATTCCCACATTGTATAAAGGGTTATGTTACACTAGAGTCACTGCCGGGCCCAGTGTTTGCACAGAAACCTCACTGCAGGTCCCCCCTCCTGACGAAGTGACTTATTAAAGTTTAAACAGTAATTAACAGAACAATAAAAATAAAGGGATGTTTGGGGAGTCGTAGTGCACACAGGGTTTTTGGCAGTGCCAGCACTTTTCAGTGCCCTGCGCTGGCAGAAAAAACGGCTGCAAAACCAGTGGGAGAGATCGTGTGCTGGAAGGCAGGAAGCGGCCGCAGCAAGGCCAAGGTACGATCCCAGCCCCAGCACGAGGGTGTAGAGAACAGCAGGATGCAAGGAAAGGGTTTGGGGGACTGGGGAAAGGATGCCGAAGGGCCACCTGGCAGGAGGCTGATCAGATTCAGTGGTCACCACCAGCCCTGCCCTCTCTGTGCACATCAGACAGCAACAAGAACCTCTGCTGGCTGTTCTCCCATTCTGCTGAGATGGCCTGGATGAGCCCCCAAAATCTGTGTTTGGGGAATTGTGTCTCAGAAGCCAGAGCTGGGTTTTGGGGAAGTGGCTCCTTTATTTTAAAAGAGTAGTAGAGAGGAAAGAGCAACCAGAGAGCAAACCCCTGAGAAAAATCTTGCAATAGAGAGACCTTCCACAGGAGACTCCAAGAGCAGCCCCCTTGCCTGGGAACTTTAAAAACAGACAGAAGAGGTCTTGTAGGGACTGATCCTGCCCTGGCCCTGTGCAGGTGTGAGCTGCATATCCAACAGCATGGTAGTAGTTCTGGAGTCATTCCCTCCTGAAATGCAGCCAGAGCCAGGATCACAGGATCAATCCCTAGGGTCTTGCCAGAGCCAGAACTTTCCCAACCCATGTGAAGTTGGCTAATCAGAGCTCCCTTTAGGGGAGAAAACCTGCTTTTCCTCTGTTTTGTTCCCATTCCCAGTAGCTTGGCTTGCCCAGGATGAGCTCTAGAGCATGTGGGTAGAGTTTAAGCTTAGGTTGTCAGCCCTCCCTGTTACCCAACGTGCAGCAACGCAGAAAGATCTCATCTGAAGATATTTTTGGTGCCTATTGTAGCTATTCTCAAATGTTTGCCTCAGTAGCTCAGAGTGCTAGCTGGCTCCAGCCCTGATGTGTGACTCAGTACACACAGCATTGTGCAGTCCCATGTTTGCTAAATCTCTTCCAGTACAATTGCTCAGTTTGCAAATAAAAAGACAGCTCCATGAGGGTGTATCTCTTATGCAGAGGGAACTCAGGGAGCGCTGCCTTGAGCCTCTCCCAAATGTAGGACTTGGCTCATGGTGCCCTTCTGCTGTGAGGACGCACATGGAGACGTCCCCAGAAGTCCCAGTATCGCACCAGTACAAGTCACCCAAGTGAGGACACTGGGACCCAGCATGCCTGCTCACACTTCTTGGAGGATAACTCCCATTGTGAGGCGGGCTTGGCAGTGTCGGGTTAATGGTTGGATTTGATGACCTTAAAGGTCTTTTCCCACCTAAACAATTCTATGATGTTTTGAATTCAGCCCAGACTTCCAAGGTGCTGGTTTGTTAAGAAGCCTGTGCCAGCCACGACAGCCTTGCAAATGAGTGCCAGGGTGGAGGGCTGGCATGTCAGGGTTCAGAATTAATGAAACCAAGACCCTGTCAGCCTTGGTGAGTCTACTGCATTTGGGTGTAAATTGATAAACTTGCATGGGGTTCCAGGGAGGACATGAGATGGAAGCAAGGGAGAAGGGGGAGGTTGAGTTGAAGACACACCGATACCCTTTCACTTTACACCTGTGTTTTAACTGGGCCCCAGCAGCACACAGCTCTCCATGCCTCCCTTGCTGCCTTGTCCCATTCAGCAGCCCCTTCCCTGCTCAGGGTGTCTTCACAGAAGCCTTCCTGAATGCTGGTGAGGTCCTTGGGTCCCACTGCCAGGGAGGTAAATGGGATGTGGCAGATATGCGTTCATTGACAGCCTTGTTTGGCCAGCAACACTGTGTCCTCTTATCCCCAAGCCTTCTATTGCAACTTTTTTTTTTTTTCTCTGTGGCTTTTCTACCTCCCTGGGAAATTAAGTGCAACTGGCTCGTTCAGACTTGCCCTAGAGACAGTTTCCGCAGTAAGCCCCTGAATCCACTGCAAGTCAGGCAGCGCAACCTCTGCCTGAAATTCCTGATCAGCTGAGCCATTGGCTCTGGCTTTCTCTTCCTTTTGCTATCCCAAGCCAGCTGGGTGCACAGCAACAGCAGCCAGGATTCAGCACTGGAGCAGGCTGCTGTGTGAGGGTCAGCAGCTCACAGGAAAGGCAGGTACAGGTGTCTGTCTTCCTGACCCACTCCTGAGGTCTCTCTGCACATTCCCAAGGTTTCTCTGAACCTGTGTTAGCTGAGCTGCCAGTCCCTTTCTGGAGGACTCTTCCTCCCCATGAGGATGGGCAGCTCATCTCCAGGCACTCAGCCCAGTGCCTCAGCTCTTCCCGCCTTGCTGGGCTTGATCCCTCTCTGACTGATCTTATGCTCATGTCACTCTGCTCAGCTCAGGAGAATCATTTCCCAGCTGACACCACATCAGTGACAGAAGGGAGCTTATGCCTTTCCACTGCCACTCACACTAAACTGAGAGAAAAAGAAACGCCACCCAAATCTGAACTTTTCATCCCATTCACCCAACTATGGGATGTTTCTCAACTCCTGGCTGTGCTGGAGTCAGGGTCTCCAAACTCCTTTGCAGTGAGAGTGGCAGTGCTTGAGAGGGGAGAGGTGTTGAACAAGTACAAGCAGGTGCAAATAGAACAACAGAAGGTGCCCCCAGGTCAGCACTCACGTGCATTTTCCTCGGCCATGTCTGAGGAGACTTGGAGTCAGAACAGAGCACAGCTTTGCATGGGGGTCTCAAACATGTTCACAATGCAGAAAGACTGTCCTGTGCACTTCCTTTTCCAACACGTCGTTCAGGATGTCTCTACAGCAATGCCAGTAACTGCCTGTAGGGAATGTTATGTTAAAAGATTATCTAATGCACTCTTAATCATCTGGTCTTGCAATCTACAGTGGGAAATCAGAGCAGCCAGCATGGTATGACCCTTCTTCCAGACACCACTGAGTTCAGATACCATTATCAGTGGTAGCCTGGTCCATGTCCCAGAACTTAAGCGCTCTTTTGGTTAACAGGCCATGAAATTATTTAGACTATTCTTCATGTTACATTCTGTTATATTTGTAATTAACATAGAAGATCAGCAGTGCCACATTCTGTATTTTGCTGAATACAGGGGAGACAGTGCTTAGAAGCACTTAGTCTTAACCTAACTCTGTCCTGTTAGGTTTAGGGGAAGCCAACTCTTCAGAGCAGACCTGTCCCACAGGGAAACAGTTGGGTATTGTCAGAGACCTTAACCCATATATGTCTGAAATACGATATGGGAACCAGCACCCTAAAATCTGGTCTTACCTCCTTTCTTCGGAAGGGACTTTTAAACAAAAGAAAACAGTCTGCCAGCACACTCAGTGTTCGGCGCCATCTTCAATCAGGGAAGCCTAATTATACCCATTATACTGATGAGGAAGCACTGGCACAAAGCTATGCATTCACATGGTTACAGATACAAAGCAAATCAGTGGCAAAGCTGGAATTAAACCCAAGAATCATGGTGATGAGCTCATCACCCACCTCAGCACAGCCCTATGCGGCCGGTCATGACCAGCCCTACCCCTGTCCTGCAGGTTACAGAGCTGGTATGGAGCCATCCACATATCTGCTTAACAGCTATAAGTTTCAGTCCCCGTGCTGAGATGGTTTGGGGTGCTCTGGGACACTCAGGGAGTGGTCACATCAGCTGGCCCGCAAGGACCAGTCACTTAGCTCCCTGTATGAGACAGACTGGTCGGCTGCAGACACCCAATAGCCAGAACATCAGGTCTGAGCTACTGAGAGACCCTGTGACCACAAAGACCAGGCAGCGATGAATCATCTGCTCCTTCTGAAGCAGCTTAATCAACTCCCCTGCATGTGGATCGTCACAGCAGGTCCACCCTGAGCCTTCTACATATTAATGATTCCCTGGGACATAAAGCCCAGAGATTTTCCTTGGCACCAGGGTCCAGCACTTGCCCTGCACTCTCCCTACCAGGTGCTGGGTGCTCTGGTCTAAGAAAGGCTGCAGAATCCCTCGGGACTGAGAGTCATTACGTAAACAATACGGTAGGATCACGGGCTGTAATTGTAAAAGCGCCAGAGGTCTAGGCACCAGAGTCTGCCTCAGCAAAGGCCTCTATATGGAGACCCAAACAAAACAAACAAAAGCCCAAACTCTCTCGGCGCTTAATGAATAATAATAAATAATAAATAATAACCCTAAGAGCCAACCTAGCAAGACAGATGTGAGGCACCGGGGCAGCTCCGAGGAAACACCAGCCCTACAGTAGTCACCCTCCTTCTCCAGTTTCCAGTAGGCTGAGCTCAGATTACAGGTTTCTTGCAGGGCTAGGTCCAGGGGGAAGCCTGGGATTTCTGTCAGGAATGTGCACACCCCCACCCACCCAGTCAGATGTGTAGGAATTGCAGCCTTTGTATGTCCCTGGACTGGAATGTTCACCTTCTGAGTGAGCGCACACCAACTCATGCCCAGCTCCTTCTTACTGCTGGTCTCTCTTTAAGAGCTAAAGGCAAAAAGAAGCAGATGGAGCTGAGCAAGGGAATCCAGGTAGGTGTGAGTCCGGAGAAGCCTCTCCCCAGCATCATTACAGTCTGGACTCAGAGTCCCCCACCTGTTCTGTGCAAGCTGAGCTCCCGGCAGGACACCAGGATAGCTGCTTGGCAGGGACATTGGGCTGAAACAAAGGGCCTAATTTAAGTATTTTTATAACTCGGTGCTTGTGACAGTGGGTTTAGCCGTTGCCAGCCATCTGGAATAAAGAATTACAGCCACCTCCCCTAATCCTATATTGCCTAAACCCTAAAGCTGGTTATGGTGCAAGGATGAGGCAGCAGGTTGGGAGGAGATAGTGATGGGAAGGTGGGGGTGGAGAAGGGACTGCAGGAAAATTGTCAAACTTATTTCTTTTTCCTGCGAGGTGCTGGGTGGCCCCAGATATGTCAGAAGTATTTTTGCTAGGAATCAAGAGAAGACAGAGTGAACAAAAACACGGGAGAGGGGAGACAAGGAGTCCTCCATGACCACACAGTCGCATGCACCACACACACACGCACACAGAGGCTTACTGGTCTGCGCAGGGCTGTCAGGTAAATTAGATCTGAAAGCTGACAATTTCTGACCATATTTCCTTGATTATTTCAAACAAATGCACACCAGCCGCTGTAAGGAGATTAAAGTGACATAAACGTCCCGAGTGGGAGGAGGGAGGGCAGAGAATTCAGGTCACCCCCATCCGTCCCCCATTTGACAGCCGCTATATCGCTATCCAATCCAATAAAAAAATCCCCCCCTTTTGCTTTAATTAATTTTACAGCTAGCTTGCTTAATTACTTTCAATCAAAATCCTCCTGCCATCGCAAAATTAGAGATGGTTGAGCTCCATTAGCCTAAATTCTTCATTTCCATATAGAAAGAGGCTCCCTCAGCAAAGCCAACAGGGCTCCCTCCTATTCAGGCTGCCATCGGACAGATGCCTGTCCCTCTGTCTGTCTTCAGTTCCTTGGGAGAAGGAAGGCGGGGAGGACACAGTCTTGTTCCCACCTTCCCCTTGAGAGCCCTGGACATGGAGGCCTCTCTGCTCACAGCAAAGCCACAAGAGGTGAGGACAGCCTGCCCTCCCAGCCCTTCTATGGCCGTGCTGGAACAAGCTTTTCCATGGCTGCACGAGGGAGCTGGGTGGCCCAGCCCTTCTGCTGTGCTCCCAGCACTGGGGACGGGATCTGGAAGGGACATTGCTCCCACTCGTTGGTTTGAGCACTGCCACTGTCACCCCACACAGGTGTGCAGGCATCACTGACTCGAGGTGATCCCTGTGGACACATGGAAAGGACATCGAGGGGACACAGGGGCAGATCATCTTACATTTGCCTGCTGTGGGTTCGGTACCTTCCTTTGGAGCATCTGGCACTGCGGGCCACAGACCTGTGACATTCCTGCAGCTGCTGTAGGCATAACAGTAGCACCTCTCTCCTGCAAACAAATCCTGAACTGTCCCATTTTGGGGACAATGGAACCTCCTTTGAAGCACAGGGAGTGGCAGGAATAAGCCACATGGCACTGTAGAGGAGACGAGGAGACTGGGTGGAGAGGATGGATGCAGGAGGAAACCCTGGAAGGAGCTGGACTCTCTGGGAGCAAAGGAGAACCAGCTCTTCTCAAAGGACTACAGGAACTGGAATTATCCAAACCATTCCACGCTTTCCTCCCATTTTCTCCCTTCTCTTATGGTCTTCTCCTTTTCCACTCCAAACCATTCCATGCTTTCCTCCCATTTTCTCCCTTCTCTTATGGTCTTCTCCTTTTCCACATCCCCAGCCTATTGCAGAGCAATGGTTCTACTGGAATTTTAGCTATGCTCACTACTCTGTGTGGGTACCGTGCCCTGGGGACCAGCCAGGGGAGCCTGGCCCCTGCTCCCTCCTCCTGCCACTTGCCCAGGCCACTCCTAACCTGGAGCTGCAGGAAGATTACACCAGCACCCCAGTCTCCACACTCTCCCACCCTTCAGAAAGCTCATGGGGATTCATAGGCACCAGAAGCTCAACTCCCCCCCCCAGCTCCAGGGAGGACAGGTCAAACCCTTCTTCTTTAGAACAAAATGAAGAAGAGACAAACACAGACCTATTTTGTTTATAAGCTTAAAACTGAATCCAATGGCGCATCTACCTGGGGATTTTAGATTAAATGGTTTAAGAAACTCAAATAGGCTTTTTAATCCGGTCAAATAAAAAGAGCCCCAAAGAGGCAAAGAATTCACCCTGCTGAGCCTCACGCCTATGCAGACTGCCAGGCATGAATGGCTTTCTTGCTCTCTGCCACTCCTCCCCACCCTGGCATGGGACAGAATGTATTTGCCAAAATCTGGAAGCTTAGGGTACACCCTGTTCAGGACTTGTGAAGACTTCACTTTCCCATGGACAACCTACTTCTATCACACTGTGTAACACCTTCTTCATCCCTTCAGTGTCCTTCTATGCTGTTCAGCTGGGCCCTTCTCCCTAACACCTGGCAATGTGAGTGCAGTGCCAGCCCTGGTTACATCACCAGTGCCAGCCAAAAGCAATCCAAGAGATGACACCAAAACCCCTAATCCCCACTCAACATACACATATAGGCACTGTTTTCCATACGAACTACATTCCTCAATGCTTCACAAGAAAAGACAAGGAGCCACGTGCTCTTGAGATGCAGTGGGGACCAGCAGGGTCTGCCAAGGGACGCAGCAGCCGGACAGCCAGCCCAGGTCTGATGGATGGAGACCACCCCTACGTGGACTAAGGGAGTGTGATGAACATCTGGAGCTGAATCCTGACAGAAACCAGAATGCAAAGGGGCTCTATTCTCTGCTGGATAACCACCTCTCCAGGACTTCCAGCCTCCAGGATCACATCTCACCACCTTCCCAGCAGAAACGGTCCCCTCTCCCCCACTGCTGCTGTTTCACTCCGGAAACGCTCAGAACCAGCCTTCCCCTGAACATGCTCTGCAATAAAATTCCCGACTTGTGTCTCGCCTGCTCCAATGCTCAGAGCAGCCGGGACAATAGAACAGAGAGGCCCTAAATCCACCAGACTCACCCTAAATAGCAATGGCCCATAATTTCGCCTGACATTCAGGAGCTTGTTATTCTTTCCCCTCGTCGCCTGGCTGGAGCTGTTCAGACCCATCAGTGTTATTCTATGCATTAAATAGGAAAAAAACCAACTCAACAACAAGCCGGAGAGTTTCCAAGCCTGCCCAGTGAGGGTTGAAGGGGCAGTGTCCATAGCTGAGCCAGCGGTGGCAGAACAGGAGGAATCAGTGCCTCAAACCCAGACCCAACCACTCTGCAGGGGAACAGCATGAGTGGGTCCTGCAGAGACCCCCAGCAGAAACACAAACCCTTTTCTCTGCTTCCATCCCTACCTACCAAGGAAACTGTACTCTCTCCCAACTCTTCCAGTCTCCCACCTGGTGCCCAGGAAGGCTGCTGCCCACCACTCCCCACCACCTGGCAGTGGGGAGTTTTAACCACAACAGTTTGGGGTTTGGGTTTTGGTTTTTTTTTTCCAGGCTGGCTCCAGCTGATTAAGGACCTGCAACAGGATGTAGGGATTACAGCAAAACCTGGCTGCAGATCAGCTGGGGCACAGAGCCAAAGGAGAGAGCGAGGATTGCCCCCAGCCTGGCTGCCAAACCGGCACTCGTCCTGCTGGGAGGCTGCGAGGGCTGGAGCTCTGCGCTGGAACAAGGCTCCTGCCCTCGCTGGCTCTGCTGGGGAATGGCCTGCAGCCCACACTGACAAACATGCCCACAGGAAGGGCAGGGCTGTGAGGACATGGGATCTGTGGCTTACAGGGCTCTCTGGAGAGAGGAAAATCCCTACAGCCTCACTCTTCGTGCCCTCACCTCCGGCCAAACAGAAGTGCAAGGAGGCAGGTGCATCCCCACCTCTTGATTTGAGCAGCAGGAGCAGCCTGAGCTGGAGACACCTCGTGATTCCCTGGTATCTCTGCCAGAGTCTGCACCACGTTGAGCTTCTAGTGGGTATCCTGGAATAACACACAGCAAAATACTCTGTGCTGAGTTTTTAATCCAGGAAGAAGTGATCAGGGAAAGCAATAATCTCAGTTGGCACACGGAGCACAGCAGGATCTTGCTTCTGAGGAAGCATCAAGAGCAGAATTAGCTTCAAGGAAACTCTGGGGCTTTTTTTTTCTTCTGCTAACACTGATCCCCGCCTGGACCAGCAGCAGCAGCAGCAGCTCCCAGCATCTTTCTAAAGTGACTGTCACTGCAATATCCAACTGCTGATATCCCCTAGGGGACATCCCCCCAAGCTTGGGTTTTCCATATCCCTCTTAGATTGGAGCAAGAGGGACAGCAGCAGTGGGGGCAGCCCTCCTGCTCTGACCTGAAGCTGTTAGCCTCGAGTCCTGTTTTAATCAGGTCTGGCAGAGATGCTGCCTCGCTTCCCAGCCTGCCACCTCAGAGGGATAATTTGCCAGCGCCTTCTCGGAGAGCTCTGTGGAAGTGCTTTGCAAAGCTGGAGTATGCCTCTCCTTCATGGCCAAACCCTCTGAGCTTCATGCTGGCACATCTCCCTCTCCTAGTGACCCCCAGGCTCTGTCTGTATAAAGGAGATCATGAAGATGCCAGGACTTGGACCTCTTTTCCAAGCACTGCCTGGCAAGACCTGGCAGTAAGAGGGGGAAGCTGCTTGGAGCAGCAGGAGGAGGTGGAAATCTGTCTGGCAGCAGCAGCACAGAGACTTCTTAGTGCTGCCCACCAGACTCATTGTAGCAGAGAAACTCTGGAGTCAGCTCCTGCTGAGCTGGGGCTGTGGGGGAAAGCAGGAGTTGATATTGCAGGCAGAGACCACTGGGATACCACTGAAAGCTGCTAAATATGACCAGGTTAGCACTTTAGTCTTTAATGGCAGGTCACCATTAATAAACCCAGGGCCCCAGGGTGCAGTACAGAGCCTCCCTCCCCCCCTTCCCCAAAATACTCATTTCATTAACTTCTCTGTGCGCGGCGCTCGGCACCTGCCAGAGGTTGGGCAGCCAGGAGAGCTAGCAAGGGTTAAGGACATCTTATGGCAGAGCTAACTGCTCTTCAGACAGGATGGAGCAAGGCAAGTCTGCTCAGTATCCCTCTCCTCCCCAATGCTCCCCTCTGCGTCTCGTTCCCCCAGTTCACGCTGGAGACCAGCCCACAGCTTTTGGTCCCACACGGACGGGGCAGCCTGGGAAGGCTCTGAGTGGGGGAGCACTGTCCCAAGCCCATGGCCAAGGGGCTGAGTGCTGCCAAAGGACAGCCAGAAACATGGCCCCTAACCCCAACTCCAGCACCAAGTCCCTCTGGCCTTCAGGAAGTCACTTCCCATCACCATGCCTTGCTCTCCCCATCTCTGGAAAGATGACAACAGCACTGATGGCCACAGCAGGGAAGGGCAGAGGGGAGTTACTTTGGATCCAGGCAGGGAAGAAACACTAGTTAAATAAAGAGACTGTGCAAACGATAAAGGCCAAATACTGCTCTCGGGGAGCCTGGAATGACCCACGGGATTGCCCCAGTATACAAAAGGGTGAACTTGGCCATTGCAAAACGTAAGCAGCAGAGAGGGGCTGGGGGAGCCAGCACAGGGTGGGATTACTCTGTCTCCACACGTGCCCCACATTCTCTGCAGCCTCACAGATGCTCCCGCAGAGGCCTCCAGTCCCAGGGCTGCAGCACGGAGACAGATGACAAGGTGAGCGGCAAGTGGGAGGACGGAGCTTTGCTCCACCTGCTTTCACTGTGACACCAACCATTTCCCAGAGGGATGGTGGGACGGAAGGGGGAACAAATATATGTTCCAGCTGCCAAAAATCCCATCCTGAGTCTCTATCGATCTGCCCTACTTGGCAACTGAAGCTGCAGCCACCGTCTGTGGTGCTTGATCAATAAGACCTGGGCAGACAGGGAGGGAGAGGCCCTTTTATGGGAAGGCGGGTCTTTATGGGGAAGTATTTTGATTTTTAGAATGAGTGCAAAGTCAAGGAAGAGGAAATACTGGGACTGAAGCTGCACTTTAGTTTGAACGCCTTTCAAATACCTGCTGAGCCCTTTACACTGGGGACTTGGGGACCTCCAGCCCATGGGAGCTGCCCCAGCCTCTGTCCTCGCTGTCCACCCAGGAGAGCCTCTCACCCACCCTGGGTGCTCTCAGTGTAGAGGTGTAGCGATGGGCCGGTACATCCCTGATGCACAGCACAGAGCCTGTGCCTGGCAATCCTTCAGGAGCTCCCTACAGATCTTCCCCAGGGACCTGGGGAGAGACAGAGATTCTGCAGCCGTGTGAGAAGGAATCACCGTGCCGCTCAAAGAGCCTCTGGAGATGCCTCGAGTCCCCAGGAGGCACTTTGTGATGACTTCTGCAGTGTGGCTCTCACTGGGGCCAGCCAGATGGGAAGGTCTCGGCCTTAGTGGCAATAGCATGGCTGATTCAGCAGAGAGGATGGGCTCTGACGGGCCTGCTCCCATCATTTCCATCCTGCCTAGTGGGAAGCATCACGTCCTGCCACCCAGCCTCTGCATGAAAGGGATCACAGCCTGGTAAGACAGTGAGCCAAGCAGGTTCATGGACCAGGGAGCCGATGACCACCATTGACCCCTTTTATCCTTCTGTGCCTGGAGACCCCTTTCTTATGTTCAGGTCATGTCTGGGCCATAACTACTGAGTCCTGGAGACCAGGTGACCTTTTGGAGGAGAGACCTGTGTTTGACTGCTCTGGTCACTCTGGCATTTTGCTAATTTTGTGCCCATAGCCCCACCAGGAGAAGGCAGCAGAGGAGGAAAGGTTTTTTCTAATAGAGAGGGCTGGGAAGGGCCAACTCCAGTGGCAGAAGCGCCCCATTTCCAAAGCCAAGAACCAGTGGCAGCTCGTCAGCTCCAATTAGAGCTGGCTGCAAGGGGGACGGTGCATTGGGCGTCACCTCCAAATGCCCTTTGGATAGATGGAAGGCGGGGGGAGAGAATCTGCAGTTGTTCCAACGTTTCTTGCTCAGCAGAACAACTGTTGCAGTCCTTTTAGTACAAACCCAGCAACTGTTCCCAAAAGCTCAGCCTCCTCAGCTCCTGTCCTTAAAAAAACCCCACCAACCGATCTCCAAAATGACGGCTTCTGAGTCAGGGCAAAAATGTTATTAACAAAAACATCACTCAGGGGGGGGACACCTGCTCCCTGACAAGCAACTGGCCTGGCTGCCCATGGTTAGAGTATTACATCAGACCCCAAAAAGAGAAAGGAAAGGGAGGGAGAAGGGGAGAGTGGAAAAGAACAGACAGAGGGAGGATGACAGCAGAAGGGAGTAACAAAGACAAAGAAGAGCAGGAGAGGGGAAGCACAGAAAGAAAAGAGCAAGTGCGAGCGTATGTGAGAGACGGAGCAGGAGAGAGCGGGAGCGCGGGGGGGAGCAGGGAAGTGTGCGGGAAGTGGCAGTGTGTGTGCAATAGAGTGTGGGAGTGCATATGTGTGAGAGACTGCGAGCGTGTGCATATGGCAGAGACCGGAGCTAAGGGGAGGAAGAGAAGAGTAAGGAAGGGTGAATGATGCCATGAAAAGCAAAAAATCTTGGGAAAGTGTAACAAGAAAATAGGGAGGAAGAGAGAAACAAAAGCTAAAGTGAAGGACATAGAACAAATGAGTCTGGTGAAGCAAGAGAGCAAAGATAAAGAGCGGGGAGGGAGGGATGGGAAATGGCGGTGGGGGCACTTGGGATGGGGCAGAGCCAGAGTGAGGATCAGGAAGAGAGAGGAAAGGGAGAAGAGGACAGAAGAGAATAGAGGAATAAAAGAAACAAACAGGGGTGAGGGAGAGAAAGATGTCTATTAAAAACCTCAGTGCATAACACAAAATGTCAGGGTTTATAGCTTCATTCTTGGCATTGCTGGTACTGAGAACCCCACACAGAAATGTCACTGCTTGTCATGTTTAATCACCTGCTATTTGTTAACACCTTCGCTGCAAGGAGTCTGCCCCTCACCCCTTGCAGGCTCTCCTTTTGGAGAATAAACTGGGAAAACGTGCCTCTGCCTTGCAATTCTCACAGGACAGTTTCAGCCGCACTCCAGGCTGGGCAGGGGAGGCCGGGCAGGGCCAGCACTCCGGGCATGGTTGTTTGACTTCCAGATGGGGCTTTCAGCACAGGGAAGGGCTTCTGCAGGAACAGGGTAACACATCAGGGAGCAGAAGAACGGGACAGAGGATGCTCCAGGGAGCGTGGGGCGATGCCGAGAGCAGAGGGAGCAGATGAGTGAGGTGGGTTTGGAGGGACAGTGACTTCAGGGAAGAGTAAGAGACACGAGTGAGAGGGGAAGGCTCAGCTCATAAAATCAAGGTGCACAGGGCAGGGAGGAGCAGGGTACTGGGCCCTTCTCTTGCTGAAACAACCCCTATACTCCCATCCCATTCATATCCCGTGCTGAACACATATAAATAAAATCCCTGAAATCCAATGCAAGTCTGGAATTCTCCAATCTGTTTGCTTGAGCAGCAACTGTCACATAAAAGCAAACATCCAAAGCTATTAAATGTACAGTTACAGTTCCTTGCTCTGGCATCTGCGCTGGTGACTTTGCTCCAGTTTCTCCCAAAGCCTTGGACTGATGGTTTTCCCCTGTGTCAGGCACTCATGCCCCCACTGTCTGCACTTCCCACCCAGCCACATACTGTCTGTCTGACATCACATTGCACTGCTAGAGAAATTATTTTGAGGTCATCACTAGACAAGACTTTTCCCTACTATTTCACACACTCCAACTGGAAAGAAATCAAAAAATGCTTCCCTCCATACAGTAGAGCTCTCCCACACAAGCAGTGAAGATGAAAATCTTACTCTACAATTTTCAGGCTTATGGAAAGAAATCGACCTCCCACCCAAATGAACTAAAATTTAAAGATGTGTATATAAGGACCATTAGTGCAGCTATTCAGATTTAACCAAAGAATGGTGATCAGCCCTGTTTCAATGCAAATGAGGGCTCAACTTCAGCACAATCCTTGCCCCACACTCTGAACTGCTTATGTCAGTGAGCAGCATTTTGAAAGTGCTTGATGCCACTGAAGTCAGACTTCCCCTCTTGAAAATGAAGAGAATTTGGGGAGTCAAAGAAATGAGAATACAGTGAGCTGTAAGGGGAGCCTATGTACATTTAAGCTTTTTTCATGCATTCAAACAACAAAAAAAGTAGCAGAAGCCATTGGCTTCCTGAAGAGCATAAGGGTTTCTGCTCCAGCCCCCCCCGACTGCCGGGTGCCAGGTCCGTGTGCACCCAGATCCCTCCATGGAAATGGCACCAGAGCCAAGGACTGCAGGACCTAGTGGCTTCCTGGAGCTGGTGTCATCCAGATACTAAGGACACATTAGAGGAATACGAACCTGCAGAAACTTGGTGCTCATCTCTCTCCAAACCCTACAATCCAATTTTAAAATCCAGTTTAGATCCTCCAGGACTGGATGTGGGACTAAAGTAAAAACTGTCAAGCCCAAACCAGGCAGTTCTGGAAAGCCAAGCTCCAGAGCACGCTTGGACCTCACACCTTGGTCTCCGGTAATGACAGCAGTGTGTTTCTACTCAGATTTTCTTCCTCACAACAGTGTTTTGTTTGTCTTTTCTGACTGACATCCTCATTAGTTTTCAAAAGCAAGTGTCTCCATCTCAATCTCACACACTTGAGGAACTCCAAGGATGGTTGGGAAACCTCCTGCACTGCTGCTCCTGTCCACTCCTGCACTGAGGACAGAGGCTTTGCTCCATCCAGCACCTTCTCCAGACACTCACAGCCCCCCAAAAATTCCACAAATAAATTCAAGCTCAGCTTCTGTGCCCAAAGACAACTGGGCTGACACATGAGCCCAGCCAGTGATTGCTGCTTCCTGCACGGGGAGGGCTCAGCCCAGAACCTGAGGAGAGTGGGCTCTGCCACTGCCCCGAAGGGCCAGCACAAGTTCCAGGAGCCACCCCAAGTCCTATTCTGGGAACGGGAACAGTACACAGAAAGGCCTCCTGCTGGCCTTTCGCCAAGGATAAAATTCACCCTTCTGAACACAGGCCAAGATGATCTAAAGTGACTACTGACTTTTGTTGCCCAACTTGAGTCACCTTAAATGGGCCTATTTTTCAAAGTGTCAGTGTTCAGCGCAACTTAGAATCGGGCTCTTGAAGATGCCTAACACGACAGGTCCAGTCACTGCTGTAACAAGAAAGACCATTATTCCTCTCCTGTGTGACTTCTTCCAGTCTGGCCAGGGTTTTTATCTTTTTTCCTCTCCCCTCCCTTCTCCTTGTTCTTTTCTTTTTCAGCTTTTTATGAATTTCTGTCAGCTTTCCTCCCTCTCCCCCCACTCAAGGTCATGCAGCTCATTTCCACGTTGAACATTTACTCAGCAAGCCAGGTCCTTTCACAGGCTCTCACCACAAATATGCTTTCTGATAAAGTCCGGAGAAAAGAAACTGTAAAACCCAAAACAATGTCAGAAATTAAAAAAAAAAAATCCTACCAGGGCAAAACGGGGCTGTAACAGGGCAGACTCTTTCAACAGAGAGGAGCTAGCAGGTAAAACACTCTATTTCCCTGCAGTTCTGTGACTATTTTCTTGCTCTCCTTTACAGTTTGCTTTTCTGAATATTTCTGTTTTGCTGTCAGTGCTGTGCCACCTATATGAGTGGGACTGTTATATTTAACCTCTTTTCATCCACAGTGAAACTCACCCTTATTCACAGGTCAGAACCCTCTCAGCCCGTGGGCACCTGCTCCTTCATGGCAGCAACCTGCCACCTCAAACCCATTTGGAGCAGGGGAGTTCCCAGCTACACAGTTTGCTTTGTTCTCCTAAGGCCATTACTTGTAAGCAGCTTGCACAAAGCATGAGGGTTTGTACCTGCCCTGGGCAAGACACAGCACAACACAGTGTGGCCAGAGACCACACAAAGGACGGTCAAACCCCTCTCCGCACTCCGCACGAATGGAAGAGGCCCTTCACATCAGTGTGGTAAGAGGGAATGGGTCCTGGAGAATCATTTTCATACTTAATTACCAAGTAAGCTCCCTGACCAATCCTACAGACTGTCTGAAATGAAAAGCAGCTTCACAAAGTCCACATTCTCCAGTCCAGGGCAGGTCTCCAGAGAGTCCAGCCATCCTCACTGCTCTGAGATGCTGCAATTTTGATAAACCTCCAACTCCAAAGAAACAAAATTTGTCTAACACAGCATAACTTTAAAAATGCAAGCCTCAGGCTTGAAGTGTCCAAGGAAGTTTTAAAATTATTTCTTAGTGACATCATTTCAATCTCCATTCAAACATCAGAGGCAGCTACTAGCCCTCATATGAAAGACAAGTGTTAGAAGTCTCAATTCCCTCACTAACATCTCATCATTTAAGATCCAATGCTGCTTGGCCTCCACGGCCACTGAGAAATTATAGGGAAAAGGAACTTTGCTGGCTTTTGCAGTCAGGTCATGGTTTTATACCCAGGAGTACATCTAGCCCAAAATTTCCCAAAAGAAGAGAGGCCACCATCTCCTTGCTGCCCAAGTCAGTTTTGGGATAACAAGTATATGGTATCGAAAGGCTCCCACCTTCCAAGAGCCCTGAGGGGTTCCCTGAGCAGTACTGCCTGGAGGGAAGTGAGCTGAAAACATTTCTCTTCTTTCTCTTGAGACACCAGGGCTCTGCCTTCTCCTCACTCCAGAGTTGCTGCTTTAGGTTGCTTCATGCTGCTACTTTCCTTTTAGGAGCCCACAATGAAAAGCCAGAAATCTGGGGATTCCTCCTAGCAGGAGAGAGGTAATTCCCAGCAATGCTGACTGCCCTCCACAGCTCTCCCCTGATTTCTACCTATAGCCTAAAAGGCATCCCCCAGCACTCCCAGGTGAGCAGCTCCCACCCACTCCCCAGCCCACAGTCACTGCTGGCAGTGGCTGCTGCAGAGCAGAGACCTGGCTATCCCATTTCCATGGAATCTGACCTTCTCCTGGAGGCTGCAGAAATACGGCCTTCCATAAACAGGTATTTCTACCTGGGAAAGCCTCAAACTAGTGTCACAGCACTCTAGGTTGTGCTGGCTCAGGTAGCTGGCTGTGCACACCTCGGTGTAGCATGTGGAACAGTCAGTTCTACTTTAGGAACTGTGCAGAGCCATGGCTCTGCAGGGGAGCAGCGCAGCCAACACCAGCAAGAGCAGGTACCTTGGCAAGTGCCACCCTAGAGCTGTTTCAGTGACAAACATTTGGGTCCTCCAGCATCACCAGAACTAAACAGAAACAGCAAGTTACAAATTTTACCAGACAGTCACAGCCCTGAAAGAAAATACAGTAAAAAAACCACTCTAATTTTGAGTGCTTTTGTCCGCTTGCAACTCTGCCTTAGCGGCACAGCAATGGGAAGAGCAGCACACTGGTGGCAGTGACACTGTCCTGAGTGTCAGCAGACTCCAACAGAGCAGGGTAGAATGCTGTGGGATGCTGTAGGACACTTTGCTGGCAGTCAGGCCCCTGCAGAGGCTGGGCACTGAGCCGGGTGTCACCACACTATGCACAGGCTCCCGTGACCCTTCTGTCTCCCTGGCACGGCCCGTCTCGTCTCACTGAGTGCTGCTCGCCCTCCCTCCCTCCCAACGCGCACATGGCTTTAATGTTTTTATTACCTGTTTGACTCGCTGCCTTATTGCTTCTCCTCTTAATGGGGCTGTAACCGTGGAAACGAGGAATAAACGGCCACCAGAAAATGAGATGATTAAACAGGTCACCCTGGCAAAACAAACTCCATGTTCACACAGCCCAGGCTGTGTGTGCAGTTTCTGTCCAGGGAAATGCAGGTGGGAGAGAGTGGAAGGGCTGGACCAGGCTCCTGGAAGGAGCACACCAGTGAGAGGTGCCTCCTCAGAGAAGTGTGGTCTCTGCCCAGGAGGGATGGTGCTGTGAGCCTCCCAGAAAAGACACGCAGAAAACAGCAAGGTTTGCTGAGGGAAGATGGAAAACAGTGAGGACAAGACATATTCATGTAACTGGGGAAAAAATAGCAACTATGAAGAGTATAAATAGGCTGGGCTGAAAACAAAACACAAGTCTGAGAGTTGTATCCTCTGCTGTCCCCGTCTCTGGCATTACCCATGCCTGCCTCGCAGCAGCTCCCAAGGGAGCATAGAGGCTCCTCTGCTTGCAGTTCTCCAGGTCCCTGGGACACAGCTCCACCACTCTCCACGTCCCTGCCGAACGGCCACAAGCTGTGCTGGTGCTGCCCTGGCAAAGGCACGGCACTGTCCAGTTAAGCATGGCCAGGACCACAAGGAATGGAGGATCTCATGCAGCACAAACTTGGCTCTCCCAGAGCCAGCTGCGGCCACTGCGCTCACAGCTCCTTTTCTGAAGCCATGCGGCTGGGAGGAAAGGGACAGGACCATGACAGCCAGGAGGAAATGATCACAGCCTGGGCTGGTGTCCAGGCCTGAGCAGGTCACCTCCACCACAGCCTCCTCGTGCCGGGGAGCAACAGTTGGTCCACACCAGAAAGACAAGGAGAAGGCGGGGGGAGTCCATGTGTTTCCATGCCCCGCTGGGTGCTAACATCTGAATGAGATCCCTCAGTCCAGCTGAGAGGTTCAGACCAAATGAGTTTCAGACCAAAATGTTGTTGAAAACAAAAATAAAACCCTAAAATATGCACACCACAATCAAAAAAGCACAATCACAAACCAACATTCAAAGCAGTGAGGATCCTGCCAGCATCCCCATCCTGTCCCAACCTGTCCAGACCCAGACTCATTGGGTGCTGGCAGTCTGGGAAGAGCAGACTTACTCCACCAAGAGCAACAAATTCAGCAGAAGAAATTGGAACGGCAAAGCTTGGCGAGGTAGAGATGTGAGACAACTGCTTGGAGCACACAGGCGAGTGGTTGTGCTTTCTTTCAAAAAAACCAGCAGGTGGTTTATGAAAAGGGCCCTATTCTTTAGGGTAATTTGAGCCATATTTCATTGTTTGACAGAAAAATCCTAATATTCATGACCTCCTTTAACTGGAAGAAGTTTGCTCATCTGAATATCAGCCCACAGACAAATGGGAAAATGAAAAATAGAGTAAGACAATGGCAGGAGGGGGGGAAGGAAAGGGAAAGCAAGACAGAATCAAAGACAGAATGGAAGTCCAGGAGAGTGACAAAGAGTGACAGGTCTGTGGGAATATGGAAAGGAAGGAGGACATAAAGGAAAGCTATTTAGTAAGATAGTGCAGCATAAAAAAAGGCTGAGAAAAGCAAGAGTGAGTGACAGAAAACACAGCAAAAGCGAGCAAAGGAGCTTTCCCTTAAAGTTTCCAAGCGCATGGATCAACTTTGCAGAACTGGGATTCTTGTCCTACTGAGTTTCAGTTAAAAATATTCATATGCAGTCGAGAAGAAAAATCAGACCTCCTTTCCCCAGCCTCTGTTCCCTCACCCTCTTCCAATCCAGTCCTCCTCTGCTAACATCTGCTGCCTGCCTTCGGGACATGCAGATGGTAATTACTCCAGGAGCAGTTTCCTCGCCTTTCCCTGCTTGTAGAGGACCACTTGAAAGGGAGCTTCGAGCCATGAAAAGATACTACACACACCTTCACACCACATGGCCAGGAGAAGGGCATGTGGGAGCCAGGGCCATGCCCAGAGAACTTGATAACACAGGGTGGGAGGTGGGTGGGTGAAAAGATGAAGACATTTGTCTACAACACACACACCAACAAAACATCCACCTGGCCCAAAGATGGGGGGCCTGGGGAGAAGTTGGCTTGAGATGTGGAACTGCTTGTACTCCTCAGACAGGGGAAGGGGTGCTGGAAGAGAGGTGTGCTGGGGAAACACAGGCAGCAGGAGGAGGAGGAGGGGGAGGAGGAGGGCTGCCCTGGGCGAGGCAGCTCAGGGAGTGGATTCATACAGGCATGGAGCTGGCAAACACCAGGCGGAGAGGTGGAGCTGCTTTAATGAGAAGATGCTTCTATGACTCAGGCCTCAAAGGGGTTGGTACTTTATTATTTTATTTTTCCATAATAAATTATGCCCTGGGATGCCAGGTCCTGCCGGGTTTTTCTGGAAATACCAGACAAAAGCTAATGTTGCTACCTGGCTTTTGACAGTTTCCCATGTATGGAAGCTGAAAGTTCCTGGTTCTTCCTCTGCTCTGCCCTGGCCCATCCAGTTTTAAGAGCAGGGCTGACACCACTGCACCGTTCCAACAGAAAAGCCCAGCTGGAGCTCTTCGCCCCCCAGCCCAGGTCCTGGAGAGGCCCCCTTGCAAGTCCACGACAACCCACCCTGGACCCACGGCTGCTCCCAGCCCATGGCGCTACGGCTGCTGGGACGCTGACGGTGCCATGGGGCAGATGGGAGCAGGAGCTCCCAGGAAGCTCCCGGAAAGTGGGAGCGGGCTCAGCTCTCCCACACCTCAGGCACCCCACCCCGGCTGGAGGGAGGAGCGCTCCTGCCCGACCCCCCACACCCATCCATGGACAGCAGCCAGGCCTCATTCACTTATCTCCATCCCTGAGCGCCCAGCCCTGGCTCTGGGCTGCACAAGGGAGTATGATTATGCCCACTTTATAGATTAGGAGTTATTCATCCTACACCAAATCCTCAGACTCTGCCATGTCTCACAGACCTGTTCTGGAGCTCTTTGTTAGATTTAGGCTGAACTTGGCCCTAGTTCAGCTCAGAAACTCGTGTTACAAAAATCCCCTGTACAGCCGCCTGTCTGAGGCTGTGGACCAAGCTGACACCAAGGCCAGCGTTCCCCCCAGCAGCAGGAACAGTGGGGGTTTCACTGCAGAGTGGTGGGAGCACAGAGACACCCAACACACAGGGCAGAGACCAAACTGGTCTTTTCTTGCTGCCAAGAAAGATTCACTCATGGCAACGATGATGCAAGTGCACAGAACCAGAGTGTTCATCATGGCAATGTCTTGAGAGAGCAACCGGGGGAACACGAAGTTCCGCACACCACCGACACAGGACACGTGAGTGTCCGGGAGCGTGGAGGTGGGTGAGTGTCTGGGGCAGATGTGCATGTTCAGGGCAGGGTGACGAGGATGTAGGTGTTGGGTGTGGGGAATACCTCCAGAAATGCTCCAGCAGAGCTTGGTGTTTTTACTGATTTCACAAGAGAGGCTCTGCTAAAATGTCACCTCTCCAAAGCAAAACCTGAGCATGTTGGTGAATCATCATTTCACACCCCAAAACCAGGAATGAGTGGCAGAGCTCTCTAGTGAGGCACCAAATCCTCAGGGGATTGTCATAAAATGTACCCAGTGACCTTAGTCTTCCCATCCTTTTCCCTTGTATCTCCTGTTCTCCACCCTTTGCTTTCTCTTGCCAACCTACATGGGTTGTTCAGCTTTTATTCCAAGCATGAAACTGCCTTAGGACTGGAAGCTTTAAGCAGTTTCCCAGCCTCCAGAAATTTTCTGGTTTTGTTTCTCCATAGCAGAGCAAACAATTGCTTTGGTACTTAGCCACCACACCTAACTCCCAAATGCAATGAGAACTTGGAATTCTTTGGGAAACTTAAACAAGAACATATTTTACATGAGTGAAACACATGTTTTTTGTTCACTGTAACTATTTCTTCCTGAAAGGACTTGAGAAACTTTTATTTTCTGGAATCACCACATGAAGAAAGATGGAAAGTCCCTTGAGAAAGGGATGAAGACTGGTGCCAGGTTAACTCACTGGAAAGAGACGTTGACAGCTGGACTCAGCCTCTAAGAGCTCTATGGATGGGCAACAAGGGGCTCTACAGTTTGGGTGAGGGAAAAGCATCACCATCCCTTCTCCAAAACACACTGCTCTGCAGATAAAGCCTGTGCTTACATGGAACAGCAGTCTACCCCCTCACCTGTGATCAGCGCTACTGCCTGCTCCAACCAGCAGCTCCTGCCAGGGACCAGGAGCCCACCCACAAGAGCTGCACAAAGGAGATGAAGCCCCAGGGCACCAATCCCAGCTGTAGCCCTGCTCTGTGGCCATCTGTCAGCCCAAAGATGGTCTCTGTCCAGAGCAGCTTTGCGTAGCCCCTGGGCTTTGCCCATTCAGGGACTGCCCTGTCACCCTGCCACATCCACCCTCTTGCAGCACCACAGTGACCTGGCCCAGCCCTTCACCCACCCGTGCCCCTCCAGCACCTGAGCACTGCACACCTTCTACATCCTCAACCCAGTCCCTCCCAGCTGCCGTTCCAGCCTGTAAATCACTGGTCAAGCAGGAATGGGGATTAGAAACCAGCAAGTTGGGTTTTTTTTTGTCACCAATTTCTGTCTCCATCTCCCCTGCGAGCCCTCAGAGAGGAAACAGGGAGCAACAAGGTCCTGGTCCAAGGGGCTCTCAATCCTCAGAATGGATTTTACCTGTCTCTGAAAGCTGCCTCCATCTCTCACCCCCCATTGCTTTCTCCCTAGGGAAATCAGCCTAAAAGGGGCTAATGGAACAATGTCCCTCTCTCTCCCCCCTCTCATTTTCTCTCTTTTTTTTTATTAGCATTTGTGGAATTTATTCCCAAACTCTCCTAATCTTTCGTACACAACCATTTGATTTGCATAACCCAGCCCCCTCTCATAAAAACTGGCTGCTAGTTTAATTAAAAAATGTAAATTTGCTGTCATCTCGGGGCCTAGTGAATTAGGACGACATCGGCATTTTTTATTGCTGAAGACGTCCAAATTGATCCAGTCCGCATTGAACCGGAGGGGAGGAGACGGTGCCGCGAGGGACTTTTGGCTGGAGGTTCTGCCCCTCCCCTGCTTCCAGCCAAGCCTCCTCTGCCCCCTCTTTGCTTTGCAAAGTGCAGCTGAGGACGAGGACATTGGTTCTCCCAAACCTCCGCTGGATCGGCTAGCACGGCCTCTGCAATGTCAGCACTTCTGGGAGCTGAGCCCTGGGTGGCACCTGAGCTCTCCAAACCTTGGGAACGGCTGCATCTTCAAACCCTGGGAGCAAAGGAAGGAGCCCAGGTGGAGGTGGGAGATCCAGCACAGGCAATGGTTATCTTCATCTACTACAGGACTTTACTTTCCAGACACTTTCAACCAACTTTTCAGAGGGCGCCTAAATTGTAGGCTGCACAGCAGCCCAGGGGTACGATTTGATGTCAGAGGGAGAGTCAAAGTGGCCACACAGGCTCTCACTGTGAGGACAGCCAAGTGCAAAAAGTGGGACAGAAAAGGCTGTGTAGGCAAAGCCCTGAAATAAATTCCAAGCTCAGATAGTACTTTCCAATTGCAGGGTAGAAGCATAAACAGTTCAGGAAAACAGAAAGAGAAACTGATTATATGGAAACTGCACATTAAATATCTGATCCCCTCCAGTCGAGGTATCGGTACCATTCCCAGCCAGTTTCTGTACAAGTTACCTCTTCCCCTCTGGGACTCCGTGTCTCAGAGTGGAACAGTGCAGTACCCGCACACATTAGCAGACCCCACTCTGTCAGTGGCAGACCTGGTTTGGAAGGACTCACAAGACCCAGCAGACAGAATGCAGGTGAGGAAACAGGAGCTTATCTCAGAGATCAACTTTCCGGTCTCTCTGTCAGTTATCTCTCCATAGTGCCAAAGCAGTATAAACACTCCTATGGACTTCAAGTAGCTTTGAAGCATGTTCTCCAAGTAATAGCCGGGCGCTGCTTATTCCATGACGGGAAGGTTAATCCCTGCCCTGCTAAACCTTTCTCCCAAGGAACAATCTTCATTCAGTAGGCTCAAGCCCTTGAATGCTTTCCACCCAACAAGTATCTCACAGAACTACTGGAAAGGGACACGAACACCCAAACCAACTGCCTGGGAGCCTTCTGCAGAACATGAGCTCAGGAATGACACCAACCTTGATCGAGCCAATGTCTCCCCAAAAATCTGGTCAAAAAAGAAAAAAATAAAAGTTGCCACCAACCCAAAGAAGGTGTTTCTAACCATCGGGTGTTTCAAACAACAGCAGTGATCTGACAAAGACACAGACTGACCCTTGGAGTGGGAAATTAGGTATTCCTCCACCCATTTACTGTAGGTGTCTTGGTCCTCATTCTGAGGTCAGTTCCTGTAATCTCATACCAAGGATAATTAGGCTGGGGAACAGTTTCCCAAAGGAAGTGACAAGTGCTCAGTCAGACAAGGTATTTAAAACCAGACTCGCAGAAAGTCACATGTAGGGAACATCTTGCCACATTCCTGCACAGATGGACTCAGTCCACAAATTCTTTGCCGCCCTTAACCATTATTAACGCTTCTGGCCCTAGAAGGTCCATGCAAGGATTGACTGAGCTGAGAAAGCCCTCAGCAAGAGCAGACTGTCAGACCCCACATACCGCGTTCCTCTGGGAAAGAAACCCCTCTGGACTCGCCTCTGCCAGCTGGCAGCTCGTATGAGCAGCCCTCGGGCACTGCCTCTGGAGAGTCACTGCCTGAGGGCTTGGAGAGAATTCAAGAGGCAGTGACTGAGGGAGATAGGCTGGCCCAAGTAGATAAGGGTTAGAGGTGGTGATTATGGGGCAGGTCTTTGCCCCAGGATCATGACAAGACGGGTTCACCCACACACAGCCCGTAATGCTGACTTAAAGAGATCTCCCCAGTCCTCATTTCCATGGCTTACTGCAGCCCCGGGTTCCCATGCCGGAGACCAAAAACCCACGTGTTACCTTGGTGCGGCCGTGGCAAGGCCGAGCACCCACAACACTTCCGAGGCGAAGGAGGGTCCCTTTTTCGGGGAGGGGAAGGCGTCGGCTGGGCAGCCCCTACTCGGGGGAGCCCCGCGGGGCAGCGGGCAGGGCTCCAGCCGGCAGGGGGCACTGCAGGGTCGGGGCACAGCCCTGCCCGCCCGGGGCCACCCCGGCCCGAGTCATCCGGGCAGCTGCCACAGCTCCTCGAGATGGAGATCGGGGTAAATCACTGTTTATTGCTCTTTAAAGCATTTGCCCTCCTGCAGTTTCACCACATCCTTAACTCCTGGGCTGCCCACGCAGCATCCCAGCTTCTTGATCTAGAAGGCAGGCAGCCGCACGCCCACGGCTGGACCCAAGCAGAGCCGGCACGTCTCGCTCACAGGTGGAAGTGGCTCCAGAGCCACTCGGTTCCTGATAGCAATGGTAGAAATAAGTAAATAAATGGAATAAACGACGACAAAACTATCCTCTCACTCACAATATCAGAGTACATAGTTCAGGCCCAGTCAATCATCAACCAGTTTATTACCATCTTAGTCCTTATTAAAAAAAAAACAACACACACACACATACACTCTGGCAGTAATTACCTGGACCATGGCACATCGCCAGCACGGGCCAGTTTGGCTCATTACTGCCATTTGGTTTTCAAATGGCAGAGAATGGTTTACACCATTTTGGAGGAGCAGGTATAGTTTTGTTAGCTGGTACGGGGTCAAGGTGGTGGGACCTGGTCCCAAAGAGGGAGGAGGTAACATGACCCAAGGGACTCCTACCAAACTCTGAATCTGCACATTTTGTCAAATCTAAATGAGACTCCAATCCAGACGGTCCAAGGATTGGAAAACCCACCAACACTTTGAGCCCCGCAGCTCCTGGTTGCAGTCACACTCCAGCCTGATGGAAACCCGTCCATTACCACACCCAGCAGGGCCATCAGCCCAACTCAGCCCAGCCCAGCACCAGGCCAGACCCTACTCCCCATCCTGATACCTGATCAAAAACCAGTGGACAAGCCACAAAAAGCTACAACCAAAAACACACCCAACCCCAATACTAGGGCCTGTAATCTAAAACCAAAACATTGCCCCAGCCTGGCCACCTTTCCTCCTCCCTACATGATGTGAAGGGGTGGGGGAGGTCTTATACACCTCACATGGAAGGACAAAAACAAACCCATCCCAGATATGCCCAGGCTGAAAAAAAAATACCAAAAAACAACTCATTAAATGTAATAAGCAGCCTCTTCATCTGACACTGCCTTGTCCCAAATAAATTAAATTCCTTTTCATTTAGGCAGTACAGGAACCTGACAAGCAACCTTTACCACCGAGACGCCAGAGCTCAGGAGGGGGAAAAAATGAAAGAGAAAACAACCCACACAACTTACAACAAATACAAAGGCAGAATCATTTCAAAACCCCCATAAACTTCCCCTCCGCATCCTCTCACGGCCAGCCCGCTCCTCGCCCCGCTGCCCCGGTCCGCGGGGGCCGCGCTGCCGGGAAGGATCGGCGGAGGGAGCAGAGCCCCCGGCTCACCTCGGCGGGGCCGGGAGAGCGGGGCCGAAGCGGCGGCGGGCGCGGGAGCAACTTCCGTAAAACAAGTGAAAGAAGCAAAGTGAAAGAGGCGGCAAGCCCCCCGCTGCACCGCATCGCACCTGGTGCCGCCCCCGCGCCCCGCTCCGCCCGGCCCGCAGCTCTGCGCCGCGCACCCGCCAACAAAAGTTTCGGTGCGGCGGCGGCCCCGCGTCCGGAGAGACTGCGCTGCCCGCAGCGCCGGCCCCGCGGCCGCGGAGCAGCGGAGCCGCGGAGGAGAGGCCGGGGCGGACAGCGCTCCGCTTCGCACCGCCCGGCGCGGGGG
>VZRV01005456.1:379825-485067 GCA_013398115.1 Falcunculus frontatus
TCTGCCATCGCTGCCGGCCGTCGCCGCCACCCACCCCGCGGCCGCGGCGCTGGCTCCTCGGGCGGGGGAGCGCGGCACCCACGCGTGGCCACGGAAGCCCCGGAGCGGCGGGGACGGAGCCGCCGGCGCGGAGCAAACCGCGAGGGGATGGAGGAGGGTGGACGGGGCCGCACGAGCTGCACCGGTGCCCCGGGTACCGGGCACGGCAGGACCCGCGGGCAGGGGCGCGGTGGGTTGTCCCGGCACCGCCGTCCGACGCGGGTCCGGGCTCGGCCACGCGGTGCGGAGCGCGCACCGAGGAGGACTGGAGCCCTCGGGGCACTGGTGGCCGCCACCTGCGGGTGTCACAACCCTGGACGCATCTTGCCCAATGGCCCTCAGGAAGATCACGCCGCTCTACCCCTGAACGCCGGGCCCACGGGAGGAGGGGGGAAGGGGGCCCTTTTGCAGTGAATTTCCTCATTTTTTGTGGCTTTATTTTTCTAAGTAGCAAAGAATGCGAGGGAGATTCTGAGAGGCGTGTTGGGTAAACACAGATATAAGCCTCTTTCTTTAAAACAAACGAGCAGATTATTTACCTGATTAAATAGGTATTTTGAGCAGGTTGTAGGCTGTTTTTGTGAACACACCACGTTTGGCTCCAGGATTTTGGCAGAGCTGGGCTCCTCGCTGGGGCTCACATGGCACTGCCCATGGACTTACCAGTGCTTAAATCCTTTTTATAAGCAGAACTTAATGTGCTTCCCAAAGGAGGCCAGCATCATTACCCCACTAGGGATGGGGAAACTGAGGCACTAGTGAGGGAAGTGACTCGCCAGAAGTGGCCGGACAGGTTAGTCACAGCGCTGGAAGGAGCCCAGGTGTGTTTGGCTCCATGCACCAGGATGTGCTGCACCCAGATAGTGTCCTGAGTCCAGAGACGCAACACAAACTGCAGCTCATCACCTCAGCAGTGCTGCATTTGCATGGGCAAAAATGCACGGGCAGCGAAGCAGGCTAGAGGGCAGGGAGAGGGAAGAGGAGAGGGGAGTCATTTGTGGAAACCACAAATATTCTGGCTTCTCTCAGAAAAAAATCTAAACAAAGTCTAGTGAAATGGAGCCACCCAGGGACCTTCCAGGCCAGGAAGCACGTGGGGACAGCAGTGTCAGGCAGGAGGCAAGTGTGCCCTGCCTGGGGGCTGCCCAGCCAAGCAGCACTCCTGAACAGAGCCCTGTACGGACCTCACCTTCCACCTGCAGCAGTCAAGATTCTGCTTTAAAAGACATGGGCAAAACTTTATCAGCACTGCCCTGACTTCTCCACTCACTGATTTCTAACCATGCCATCAGCTCCGATCAGCACTGTCACCCGGTGCTGCCTTTAAAATCCTGCCTGTCTGCACTTCACTGAGCCCCAACACAGGCACCAGCCCAGCCAACATCACCCACAATCCTCAGCAGAACCTGCCCTGGTCCCTACGCCTGAGTCAGGCACTACAGCACCTGCCAGGGAATATCCCACCCTGTGAAGTAATGGACAGAACCAGGATTGTTTGTGCAGGCTCTGTAATAGCTCAGTTTGGACTCAACACTTCCTTCCACGTTTGAGTTTGCTGTCAGGTCCCATAAGTTCACTGCACTTTACACCAGATTTCTTCATTTTTGCTTCTCCTGTGAACTTAATATTTAAGGAGTGCGAGTTCTGCTCACCACCACTGTTCCCTGAGAGAGTGGGCCCCAGCTGTATCTCCAGCTCCTCACCAAGGGGAGCACGCTTTCTAACGTGGCTATGTCACTACACATACACAGCCCCACAGACCCTCTAAACATACCTGTTCTTCTACGTGCACTGAGTTGAGCACGTTCACACATCAGTATACAAATGTTCCCCACCCCTCCCATCTCAGCATGCACACGCAACATGCATATGCCTTCCACAAAGAAAATGATACTCTGTGCTCACTGACATTCAAATACACACTTATTGATACACCACGACACACATGAACCCACACACACAACCTAAACACACCTGGAGGATCCCCTCCACAGACTTCCCACTGTCCCTCCCACTCCTCCTTGAAGGAACAACTTGCCGAGGTGTTTTTTCAGGTGAAATCCACGCCCTGCAGCTGACGCAATGGCAAGGCCTGATTTTCTATCTCAGCGATCTCCTGTCACAGGATCAGGTTTTATTTCCCCATACTCCCTCCTTTGCCTCTTACTCAAGAAAAGTTGGTTCTTTCCTCTCTCAAAGGCTCTGAAGCTTTCTGCTCCTGTGCCCCCCATGAGGGTAGCATCTCCCCTCCTTCCCCTCTCCCTCCAGGGTACGGATCCACTCTGAGGAAAAACTGCCTCCGACTGTGCCCTGGTATGAAGAAGCTCCCGGACCCCCTGCTCTCCAGGAGCACTCAAGGGAAGGCAGCACTCCTCACCCTGCTCTGAGCTGTGCTTCTGTGCCATGGTGAGAGCTGCCCCATCCGCTCCGGCCACATCTGCCCTTCTGTGGCAGGTGAAGAGATCTGTGTCCCTTTCCACCCTCCCAGGGGCATCAGGAGCTCTGGGTAATTAATGTTTGCCAGGTGCTCAGAGATCCTCAGATGAAAAGTGCAATGGGAGGGGGAAGGATGATTAATTTATTATTATTACAGTTTAATGCCTTCCCCGCAGACAGTGTGCCAGGGCTGAGCAGGGGGTGAGTCACACTGAGATGTGGGACATCCCCCTTTTTGTGTCTCTTCTACCTTTGTTTTTTATGCTTAGCCCATTTTCTTGGCAGTTTCTCCCTCCTTAGCTGGAGCTGGCCTGGGGGCCTGGGACTGTGCTCTGGATTCATGTGGGATCAGGGCGCTGGCTCTCAGATTGTAGGTTGGAGATCTGGCAGTGCTGTGCCCCTCCTCCTGCTCCTGCTTGGGGAGTCTATTAGGCAAATGCTCTTGCCCTATTTCTGTAATTTTGTTTGATTTCTGTTTCGTCAAGGGAGGTGCCCAGAGGCCTCGGGGCCTGGGTGGCAGGAGCAGACAATCCACGCTTTCTTTCCCTTTACTTCTCTTTCCCTCCTTCCTTCTCAATTCAGTTTCAATCACATTATTGGCACATGGCTCCCAGAACCCATTGCCAAAGCAGCTGTGCTAAGTCTCAGCGTGCTGAGGAGGGCTCTGCTGGGAGTGCTTCTGCCATTTACTGTTCCTTGGCCTTACCCAAACAGTTTGACACCAGCTCCCCACCATGTGGCTACTGCTTTTCCAGGCACTCCACAGCTTCCAGCATCTGCTGGAAGCCAATGCTGCTCATCTCTTGACCACTGCCCAGAGGGAATGACTGTACTGGGAACGGGCCATACGGCACTGAACGTACACAGCATGTGCTCCACAGGGGCCCAGGAAGACTTGGGGGGAAGGAGTGGCAGGGGTTTGAATGCACTAACAATTAGTTACAATTTACTGCAGCAATTAAAAGTGCAGCCTGGGGATTTTGGGGTGAGGAGCTAAGGGCATAATCGTACCCAGGCATCAGGTCCAACAGGGAAGGTACCTGGCACTCAAAAGGAGTGCTCTGCCTGCAAAACCAGCAAATACCACCCTGAACCATCCTGAACCCCACAAAGCCCCTGGGCCCAGGCCTGGCAAGACAGGCAGCTGGGATGGGAAACTGCTGCCTAAGGATAGGTCCCAGACTGGGCAAGACCTACTCCTGCAGAGCATGGGGCAAGCGCAAAATGGAACGGTGACTTCTGTCTAGAGGATCTGCAAGCCAGCTTGTGTTTCTACAGAGGCACACTTGGATGCAAAGGAAAACGTGAGCGCAGGCCATGTGCATACACACACAGTCACACGTAAATGCACAGACACGGGAAGCCCTGTGCATGGTCCTGCAGCACGCTGGCGTGCCCACCTGGGCACCCAGGACAGGGCTGGATTGTCATGGATGTTTTAGCAGAGACTGCCTTGCTCTGGACACATGTTGAAGGCCTGATGCCACAATGGTGTCAAGGGGCACTGAGTAGAGAGGAGTTGCTACCCTACTTACTCTACAGGGCAATGACTTGCTCCCCCAGCAGCTCTGTCCTGACATGGGCTGGGCAGATCGGTAAAGGCTCCCAACATGCAGCTGAGCAAGTACCAGAGATGGGGCAGGTCAAGAGACAGGCTGGATTTTACAGGACTCTGCCGCTGTGGAGTAGGGCTGGTCTCCATAAATTCACTCTGGTTTTGATGTGGCTTGGGCAGGGGCAAGAGCAGAAAGGAGGGAAGGCAGAGGGAACCTGGCACATTGTCTGCTGTGCTCTACCTGCCCCATCACGGGCAGAGGCCGTGTCACCCCTGCTCCTATGCGGGGCACTGAGGCAGGTACGGGGCACTGTCAGGGACTGTCTCCAATGGAGCAGTCGCTCATTCATTAGAAGGGGCAATGAGAGGAGATGATGGAGGAGGTAAGAAACGGGCAGTAGACCCAGGACTGCACACGGTGGGGACTGACTGTTCTTCCTCCTCTGGGATGTGACAGCAGGATCCTCACCAGAGCACAGGGAGGGAAGGCAAAGCGTCCCCTCGTACGTGAGCTGGTGGTGGGCGCGTTCTGAGAGCTGCCCGAGATGCAGTACGCGTGTATCCGCGTGGGCTGGCCCTGCTTGTGCAACGGGGCTGCCTGAGCTTCAGCGCTGCTGACACAGGGGATGTGCCAGCGTGCACGCGAGTGGCTCCGAGCGAGGCGGGGACGCGCCACCGCCGCGGGTGCCCGCGCGGCCCCGGCGGGGACCCGTGTGCTCGGGCACCGGGCTCCGTGTGCCGCCGGTGGCACACGGACACCGCCGTGCAGAGGCTGCACAGCCCCGGCGGAAGCGCGGCCGCGGCCCCCGGGAGCCCTGGCAGAGGGCCGGAGGGTGCGGGGAGCAGCGGCGGGCGGTAAGTGTGAGGCAGACGCAGCGATTGCATTACTGAAGGAGCCCGGGCTGGCAGTGCCGAGCTATCGTCCCTGTAATCCTGTTAGCCAGCAATCTCCATTCCGAAAGAGCTTCATTTCTTTGTGAATATTTGTAAACTAGATATCTAATGGAAAATTATAGGAAAATTATAGTGAAATTCATGACGAAGAAATCCGATTAGCCCTAATTCAATTATGCCATCTTAGCCCACACAGCACATTTCCCATTTTTTTCCCATAAATACCAATGCCAGGGGTCCGGGTAATCAAATAAAATTGAAAATCATCTTCCCATTAAATTCAATTAGCTGCAATTTCTAAAGCCTATCAGAGATTTTAATTACTAAATTATAAAATTCTCCAATGCTAAATTGAAACTAAAAAAATTGCACATCCTTATATTTCAGAAGAAAAAAACCCAGCAGAAACCTTGAAAAATACCCTTCTCCTCCCATCAGCACCCACGTGGACACGGGTCTGGGCAAGCTTCACCAGAGAAATGAGTGTGGAGGGACATGAGCCAGGCCTAGGGAAGAAGGTGGCTACCTCTGAGAGAAAGTGCATGGATATCAGCCGAGATTAAAACTTAAAATCAAGCCCTAGTTCAGCTGAGCTGGGTTGAAAGAGGGGAAGGGGAGAGGCTAGCAATCTGAGTAGTGTCTTTGCTCCCTTTTCCCACATGAGCTCCTCAGTTCTGGCAGGTTTTCTGAGCTGCTGTGCCAGGCACTAGTGACAAGCCACCGTACTTCCGCAGCTAGTGAAACAGCCGAGACTCTCTAGGAGCTGGAACAAGTTTTGCCTGCAAATGGGCTCGGTGAGGCAGTCCCTTGAGTCTCCGTGTGCCAAAGCCAGGGCAGGAGAGCTGGTGATGCCCAGAGGGAAGCAGGAGGGCAGATGCTAGCTTTGTGCTTCTGATAAAACTTCTTGAATAATGGCCATGCAAGCCTGGTCCTGACACTGAATTAAGGGAAGCTGGAGCCCTTAGCAAACTGATTTAGCTTGAAGCACTACTTCAGCGAACACGTGGGATGTTCCAGAGGAGGGGGACGTAATCACCCTTCCCCGATAGCACAGGGAACTCTCGGAGTTCACAGAAACACCAGGCAGGCAAGCCCATCCCTAAACTGTTCTTTATTCAACAACTAAACCAAGCAGGCAAATGGGGAAACCAACCAAGCCTGTGCCTACAGATGCTCTCTTCCAGCCCTGCTTCTCTGGGGACCAGCATGGCACAGTGAGGTGACGAGGGGCAATTAACTGTGTGAACAAGCAGTGGGAGGTGAAGGGAAGCTCAGCTCTCCAGTTACAATACCTGACCCTCCACGAGGCAACAAGAGTAAGGATTTTCCAACACTGCTTTTACGCCAGAGAGCACTTCTGCGTGGTACCCTAAAGGGTTTATTCACGTGCTAACATAAACGAAGCCAGTTTTCTCACAGCTCTAAACAGAAGCTCAGGTTGCCCTGAACCAGGCCGATACTTGGTTTAATTTACTGGGCACCCGAAAGTTGCCAGCAGGGAGTTGCCCGCAAACAGAACAACAACAAAAAAGTTAATGATCTGGGCTTTTTCTTTAATAAATAGGCAAACTGGCTGAGCCGGATTGTTGGCTGGGATTCGTCTCCCCTTTATCACCCTGGAGCTTCTGTGACACATTCTCCAAATCATCAGCATTTTGCAATTTGAGGTCGTTACCAAATAGTATTTTTTTGCCAAGGAAGGGAGAAAAATAAATTAATAATTAAGAAGCCCAAGCAGGGAGAGGCTGTGGGTTGGATGGCGCTGCCACCTCCGCGGGGATTGCTCAGGCACCTGGCAGCCTGCCCAGCGCGCACCTTGGTCGCTGTCTCACCCTGGAATGTGGTGCTGGCACCCAAGTGCTACTTGATTTTACTACGAATTAATCAAAGTCTCTTTTGCAAATGTCTAACACTAAATCACCACTGGCTGAGCTTCAAATGCAATTCCCCTGTTCCAGGGATTTGGTGCAAGGAGATTACCAGCTCCAGGTGAAGAGCTGAAGGGGGTTTCCTCTCTGCACATCTTCTGGTTCTCCAAGGCATCAGCCTCTCCCAGCTGGAAAGAGAACACATTTCCTGCAAGTCTTCTCCTGCTCACAGCAGGTAACTGCACAGACATCCAAGATATGCTGGGATAAATCCGTCTGTGCTGCTTGACTGGAGTGTAGTTGCACCAAAAAGGAATTTGGTGTGACTGCGAGCTGACACAGGCGGCAGAGCACTGCATTGGCAGCTTGGGTGCGCCTGTGACCCCGTGTTTACGGAGCTGTGGAAGTATCTCCACACAGGACGACACGCAGAGATGTGTACCTGCCTGCGTGGGTACGGCTGTCTGCACGTCTGTGCACATGGACGTGCATGGCCTTGTGGCACCGTGTGGGCACTTGGCCACGTATGTGTACAGGGCTGTGCAGTCAGATGGGGCTGCCCATAGACATTCTCTGAGGGTGTTCTTGCCATGTCAATGTGTGCACATCTCATTTGCCTCTGAACCTGCAGTCCTGAGCACCCTCCCTGTCCTGCCCAGCCCCCCAGAAGGCCGTTTGCCATGACTGATGACCTGGATGGCATCAGCACATGTCCTCACACTGCTCCAGCAACACACCACTCCCTGAGCCATGGGCGAGTTGTATTCTGCTCTCCACACTCTGCCTGTCTCAGAGCCCTTTCATATTTTCAGTGCTCACCAGACCGTGAATTCACCTTCATACCAGTTACAGGGTTATTTAGCTTCTCCTGACACTGATAACCACCAGACTTTCACTGGCAGCTCAGCTTTCTCCCAGGAGACATGCAGCACTGCTCTCTCCCATGCCCATGGTGCCCCCACCCACACACACCCACCAGGAGCACGGGAGCAGATGCCCTAGCAGGACACGGTGCCTCAGAACACTGCTCACCCGCCAGCCACAGCCACTTATCCCCCACCCACATCTACACTGTGATAAAGAGGAACAGAGCAGAAGAGTTAAAAACTGTATGGAGAGAATGAAATAGAGGAGAGGGGAAGAGAGAGAGAAGAGGGAAAAGGTGATAAAGAAAAACCAGTACAGACAGAGGAGGAAAACCCCCGAAGACAACAGAGAAAGGAGTAGGGAGGAAGGCAGAAAGAGCATAGGAATATACTGTGGGGTTTTGCCCCTGCATACCCCACAAAGCAACACTCTCCAGCAGTTGACACCAACATATTCCACAGCTCTCCCTGAAATCTTAGGGATCAACTAGACAGCCCTTGTGCAGCAGCTGGAATAGCTGTGCATGGGCTGGGGCACTGCCGAGGAGTAATGAGGATGATCAGCCTGAATGGGTAACATGGGATTGCCCCCAGGGTGCCCAAATGCTGCGAGAGTGCAGAAAACCCCAAACGTGAGGATGAAACCTCTCTGCAGGGCCAAGCACAAGGAAGGTCAAGCCTGTCCCTCCTACTGATCCCCCGTCACGAGGAAACTCTGCTCTCCTTTGCTGGCCCAGAGCCACCTCCGCCACTCACCCTCCCACTGGCTCTGAGCCACTGTTGCCTGCTCCCCCTACTGCAGACCGGTAAGGCACCTTTCTGGCAGCTTTCCCCTCCCCTACGCCAGCCCCCGTCTCTTGGCATCATGTCTTTGGCACAAGGCCTTGCTGCTCACCCCTGGCCATGTGGGCTTGCTCCCTAGTCCCCTGCACTTTCCCATTCTGACTGAACAACTCCCAGCTGAAGCAAGTGCTGCAGCGACATTTCACTCTGAAACCAAGCATGTGCTGACAGTGAGTGGCATCCCCAGGAGCTCCTGCTTGGCTCCCAGGGCTGTGCAGGGCCAGACTCTGCTGACGAGGTGCACAAGTTGCTGCACAACTTGTGATACCTCTTCCCATCTGTGTGATACCTCTTCCCAAGCTGTGCCTGCAGCAAGTCACCCATGCTATTGTGGCCATCCCCATCTCCCATCCCCGCACAGCCCTTTGGAGCAGATTGACCCCATATCCCAGGAGACAAAATCCCTCTTCCTTTGGCCCAGGGATTTCATCTCTGCTGTGAAAAAGAGCTCAAAGCAGGGACTTCGTTATGTTCCCATAGACGTGAGATAAGGATCCGCATGATTCTTGTCACTCCCCCAAGTGTGTAATGATACGTTCTCACAAGCACAGACTGTGCACTGACACAGGTCTACATGCATAACATGGAATAGCATGGATCTGGAAAGGGAGCTGGTAGGGGCACAGAGCTGCTCTTGTCCCTGGGGCAGTTGTTGCTCACCCTACCTAACACCAGAGACTGCAATACAGACGGAACTGGTGTGGCTTTTGGGGTTGTCCCGGGCAGAGCCAGGAGCTGGATTTGATGATCCCATGTGGATCCCTTCCGACTCAGGATATTCCATCATTCTGTGGTTCTGTGGTTCTAGGATTTTGTGAACTGCAAGGGCCCAAAGGGATGAGAACAGGATGGACCAAAGCCCTTATCACAGCCTAAAGCTTTTGGCACAAGTTCTTCACACCCAAACACTTTCCGCTGTCCTCCAGCTTCTTCGGGACGGTTCCTACCACTGGAGCTTCTGCTGGCTTCACATGGCCACCCTGCCAAGGCAGATCTGTGGAAAGACAGCAGAGACACCCCTGCTGCCTCACCTGCCCCGGGAGCACACCCCAGGGCTCCTGCTTTCCCCGTATCACCATGAAAAAAAAGCTCTGTGCAAACAATAGATCAATAGAGCCCCCGCCTCTTCGGAAGGAAAACAAACACCCGGATCACCGCAAATTAGAGAATGTTTCGCTTCACTTCATCCAAACAGGCTGACAATTTTTTTGGGTTGTTGCCACGGTGACAGAGTAACACAGCGTTCAGCCTGTTGCAGAACAATCAATTAAGTTAATGCCTCGGAGTGCCTGTTTACCCTTCCATTTAGGAGGTGCTGCTCTCCCTCACGCTTTCTCTCTAGCTTGTTTTAAATTTCTCATCCAATGCTTCCTGCTCCTAGTTCTTCTCTATTTAGCCTAAAAATAAAGTCCCTCCCCTAACTACCTCCTGGCTTGTAAGGAGCCTCCCACTTTTTGGAATGATCACCTGGAATAAAGTTTTTCCTCCCTCTGACTCCTGTCATTTCATGTTCCTTCCTGGAAAAACTGGGGATTTACCTTTACCTTGCATGGTACAGCCCTGTCCCCTCCTCCTGGTGTACTCAGGTACTTGCAAAGTTTCTAAAGGCCAGCTCTAAACATCCCGTGAGGAGAGTGGGCACCTTCTGAAGAGACAGAGTAACTGCTTTTAACAAGATGCAGTAACTTGAACTAAAGACCTATGAAGTTATCAGCAACCCTTCCACTATTGCTGTTTTTTACACTGTGAGCTGTAACCATAAATTAAGAACCAGCTTGTGCTAAATGCTGTTGGAAAAGGAGAACTACAAAAGGACCTCACAAGAGTCTAGGTCTCATCCTATGGTCCACATCAAACGAAACTCCTAAATATTTGCTTAAATGATTTTGGCTTAAGCAAAACTCAACTCAGTGCTCAAAGCATTGTGCTGAACTGAGCCTAGGGCGAGGAGGCTTTAAAGGGGGCACCGTGGCCAGGATACTATGGCAGATCCATCATTCCAGTCCCTTAAAATAAAGGATGCCAAAGCAGCTCTTGGTTCTGCCCTGGCCACCAGCAGTCTGCCAGGCCTTTCACAGGCTCACATGCTCCTGCCACTGACCTTGTGGGTTTATTTCCTGCCTCACAGGCAGTGTGAGCAGTTACACTTGGCTGTGTAGCTTCCTTGCCTGTCTGCAGCCACTTTCTCATCCCTTGCCCAGTGAGCAGCAGTAACTGCCCTGCATCTTCCCCAACCCTCCTGCAGACTGCAGCACTGAAACAACTCCTCTGACATCCTGGGTGAAAATGAGGTGTGAGAGGATTTATCCAAGGCCAAGCCTGAGATATAACTCAGGGCTTCTGTCTCCTGATCTCTCTGTACCTTGGTGCTGTCTTTCTCATCAACACAATATTCCTATGCTTTTCTTTGAAATCCGAGGAAAAGTGTCCATCTCCCTTGTATCCTCACCCTAAAGGAAAAGGCAGAGGCAAGCATGATGTGAAAACAGGAAGATTCCATGATACTGGCTTCTCATCCTGCCACTAGCAACAAGTGCCTAAACGTAAAGCACACATTAGTTTAGTATTGAACAGATGGAAGAAAACTGTAGACTGAGCAGATAAGGAAGAATGGTGATCAAACACTGGGAAAAATTACAGTAATAGGTCAAATATAACATCTCCCTGCTTCCCAAGCTGGATCCTTTTCCAAGGATCTACTCTCACAAGTTAACACAAGCCTGCTCAGGGGGGAGCACTGCGGCCTGGTCTGCACAGGCTGTGGGACAGCCATGCCCCAGGTCCCACCGGTTCACTCCTCTCCCCCTCCCTGAGAAGAAGTTGTCAGCAGAACCTGTTGGAGCAGGGGCTCGTTGACTGCTCCCTGTCCATTACAGCCCGGATTATAAGCATATTGCACAGTGCTCTCTGCACGGTGCTGGGGAAATCCAATACGCTGAAAGGTTAATGCAATCAATTAGGGTGACAAGGAAGTAGAGTAAAGCCTTCTGAGTAGATGAAAGGGAGAGAGAGATGGAGACAGGGAAAAGCAAAGAGAAGCAGGGGGGGAGCAAAGAGTGGGAGGAGGAGAAGGAGGAAGATTGTATACAGGACTTGTGCTGTAGACCTCAGGGTGCTGGTGTGGCCAAGGGCACCATCCTGCTCCAGCATGGATGGGGTCATGTCATTCACAGAAGCAAGGCAGGCCATGGGTCCCCAAGGCAGCAGCTGGGCCAGGACTCCCTGTTCGTGGCTTCTCCTGCCACCTCCTGCAGAATGTGGAGCCCTGCTCAAACTACAGCTGCCCAGCCTGTCCTGCCACCAACCTGCTCCCTAAGGGTGGTTGCTGGGGGACTGGCAAAAGTTCCTGTGTCTCTCCTGCCCAGGTACCCAGAAAGCATGGAAAAAACTGATTAGGTTTACAAGGCAAAGGATCTCAGCAAGCCGTGGGGGAGCATAAAGGGAGGAGAAAGAGGGAACAGGAAGGACAAAGAGAACTTCGGGCTGTTCATACACTGTGCACAAAGATAAGGATGAGCACCATCTCTCTGTAGACTTCCTCGCTAGACACTGGTCATCACCACTGGCCACTTCCCTGCACCTATCCCCTCGTGTCTGTAAGCATCTGTAACATAGGCGCTCTCTTACTTTTCCAGCCTCCTTCCACATGTGTCAGCCTGGGCTCTCCTGCAAGACCAGAGGCCAAGCCCCAGCCAGCGCCCAGCTGTAGCAGTTTCACCCCTGCCCGCAGACAGTTTAATGAGGAGGCTGTGGCACTCGAGCCACCAGCACAGCACGGAGATCCCAGTGCCATACCGTACATCCTGCTGCTCCATCCAGCATGGCACAGGCCTTCCCCGGGGCATTCAGCTCAGGCAAGAGCCCTGTCCTTCCCCTCTGGCCCTCCGAGCTGCTGCTGACTGGCTAAACTCCTGCTCTCTGATCCCCAAGTGGAGCAGTACTTCATTAACCTGGGCTGACAGGTCAGTGAGCGCAGCTCCTTCCTACCACGGCTCCTGCTTGGGCACAGCTCAGCCGGGGAGAACGTGACACCAGCTCATTAGAACAAATTATTACTCTATAACCCCTGCTGCAATGTCCCTTAATATGCCTATTTAGCAAGAGACAAGTCCTGGTGGGCTCCTCGGCATTAAAACAACCTCACAAATCACCAGAGGCACAAGCACCATGATCTCCGCTTCTGGGGGTGGAGAGAGGGTGGCTGTTCCTTGGATGGGTGCTGGAGGGGCGCAGAGTCCTGGGCTCTTCCCCTGCAGAAAAATGAAGCTCCAGATATTGCTGGGGGATGTTCTGCAGGCAGGGAGTTGCCATCTGGCCGTGGCTCACTGTGCTGCTAAACATGCCCAAGCTTCAGCACAACAAAGTATTGTTCCCTCATTGAAATCCACTGAGGAAGTGTTCTGGGATGCCCATTCAAACTGTTGGGCCTGTTTTCCTCTGCCTTATCCCTGCCTAACTCTGCCCTCAGCACTACCATCAGTGTCATGTTCCACGTTAGACCTACAAGATAGAAATGTTTCCCTGTGATATGTATGAAATCAGTGCCCGGCTTTCCAAATCTATCTACAACACTAGCCCTACCTGCTCACTCCTTCAGGTTAACCAGCAAAGCCAAAGAGCAAGTTTGGAAGCTGACATTGCTGGCAGGCACTGTGTGCTGCCTCCCCATGTGAGGCCATGCTAAATTTTGGGGGATAAACCCACTGCACATGAAAGCAGCCGGCTCACAGGGAGGGCTGTCAGCTGTCTAGGACTAATCCAGAAATTAAAGAACTGCCGTAGTTTTGGGCATAGCGAATGAGATATCACAGGTGAAGACAGAAATGCGGGCAAATGTCAGAGGAAGGCTGCTACTAAACAGGAACAGGGAGCATGAGGAAATCAACCTCCAACCTGACCTTTGGAAGAGGGAAAAGGGAGAAATAAAACAATGATTCATATAACAGAGAGAAGTGGCAGCAGTGCCAGGCAGGAGACAGTGAGGAAAAAAAAGTAATGGAAAGAAGAGAAGAAAGTGTGAGAAGTGTGTGATGCTGGGCACAGAGAAGGGCAGGATGAAAGCAAATGAATGGAGAAATGAGGGACCTGCAAATGAGAGAAACAGAGAGAGAGAGGGCGGGAGGAAAAGGAGGAGAAAAGAGCAAGAATAGCCATGCAGTGAGGAGCACGCGGGCGAGGCAGAGTGCTGTAACCAGGGTTGTGAAGCATGAAAAGCGAAGAATCTGCCTGTTCCTTTCAGCACTTGGAGCATGGCGCTCAGTGGTGACCTACACTGTGCCCGGCTGTGATCACGTTTTCAGGGCCACTGCCTGCCGATCCCAAACAATGATGAGGAGCCTTTGAAGTCAGAGAAAGAAGCCGCAATGTGAACTGGGGACTTTTTTTTCCCCCCCTTTTTTCCCCCTCCATTTTTTTAAGGGCTGGGGAAAGAAGGGAGGAAAAGGAAGGCCTGAAGTGGTGGGGGGAAGGTTGGGGGAGAGGTTGCAAGGACAGAACAGAGAGTTGCTCTCAGTGGGGTGCCCCGAAATGAGAGAGACAAAAAAGAAAACAAACAGTTTATGAGTAGGGCACATGCTGCCTGTGTCTGCATGCCCCACACTGCTGGCCCCCCGTGCTCCCAGGGAGGCTTCTGTTCGCCAGCAATGATGGATGGACGCATAGGGCCATTCAGGCCTGCCATGTTACAGCAGCAGTATTTACATAACACTGGCCTTCCACCGGTCACCTCTGACACTGCCCAGCCCAGCCTGGGGCCCCCTCCCACCCCAGCCAGCCTGGGCCCCTCTGATGCTGCTTGGACTCAGGCCATGAGCTCCCCAAAACTGGGCATTGGGGGTCTCCACTGCTGCAGGGATGCTCTAAGCGCACACACCACAGTGAATGCTCCTGGCACCTCTGAGTAATGTCTCACTGGGCAGAGCACTTCTCACCCTCCCCACAGCCTCTCCTGCCCTCAGACCTGTCTTGGTGCCTGGGGATGGAGGGGAGCAGTGCGAGAGGCCAGATGTGATTGGTGATGCAGGGGGTACAGAGCAGAGACATGGGGAGAGAGTGGGAACTCTTCAGGTGACACACAAGGAACTTCATGGTCCTCCTGGGGCCAAGAAGAAAAGCCAGGGACAGCAGGAACTGTCCTTCAGTGTGGCAGGGACTTCTCAGTAACCATTATCTGAGGCGGCAGAGGGAGTGTCTTACCCAGCACATGGAGATAAGGCATTTAAGAGACAAAATCATCTTCCATTTCCCTGGGCTCTAGACCTCTAACTCTTACCAGGCAGAGACTGTGACCATCCAGCTCTAGGAAACTGTGAAGCTTTCTTGTAAGACAGACCATGAGGGTCTAGGTAAAGGGAAAACCCAGGAAAGTCTGGATTCTGCTGGAGGCACAGAGCTGCCTCCAAACTACCACCACGGTTCTGCAGTCTGAATAGATAAAAATGTGCCAGAAGAGGAGGAGAACATGCACATCACCATCTGAATTATGTGAACTGAGCTCAGCAAAACTTCACAGTAGATGGAGACTGCATCCTATTCAGTGAAAGGACCTTATATCCATCTCCTCCAGCACACATGGATGAAGATAAAGCAGTTCCCTCTCACCAAAACCCTTACACACTTTTTTAGTTGTAACGATAGAGGCAGTAGAGAAGATATTGAGAAAAACCCTCAGTGACAAAACCAGGTGCCCAGAACAACTGGTGTACAAAGACAAAGACAGGATTAGGACACACATATGCCATGTCTGCACTGGACCTTCTTCTGTTTCCATCTCTCTTTATGAGTAGCAACAGTCCAACCCCAGAAATTCTAGTGCAGACATGGCCACAGTGAGCAGGCCGTAAGTGTGAGAGACGCACAGAGGAAAAGAGAACCCAGGAGGGCATAGTGACATACCCATTGCAGTCTGAAGTCTCTCCTACCTTTCGGAGATTTCAAGGCCTGGCTTCTTGCCTCGTTTTTATCTCTAAATTCACTTCATTCTGGAGTGAGAAAAGAAAGGATCCAGTTAACACACAGGGCACACCTGAGTAAGAGCCAAGATTCCCAAAGGCTGAGTAAGAACATGGTCCAGCATGGGACATTCAGACTCCACAAGGGAACAAAATGCTTTCCTGCTCCTGGCTGTACCCCACAGTGCCATGCACCCCACGGCACTTCTCTGTGCAGGAGGCTCCTAATGAGGGTTCAGAATAATTTCACAGAGAGAGCAGCTATTACTGGCCTGAATCCTGCTCCCTAGGTACCAGACACAGACCTTGTGCTGGTCTGCTCCATACTTTGTCCACGCATCTAAGGTTGCATTCTGCTCCATGTCAAATTTTTCCCTTCCCAATCTTCGCATTTCCTCTGTTGACCCCTCTTTCCCAGCGGTTCACTTGTGTGCTAATGCTGAGGCCTCCCTTGCACACCTTGTGGGGCACAAGATGACAGAGTGCAGGACTGGGTCACATGTCACTGAACCCCCTTATCCACTCATCTGTGCATTTTCTGCCCAGGAGAATGCAGAGAGTGAGGAGGAAGGAGAAAAGGGACAGGGGAAAAAAAGTCACAGCAAAACACATGAAAAGTAAATTGAATTATTTAAAACCATATGTTCCAAAAATGGGACAGAGCATAAAAGCCGTGCCATGAGACTTCTGGAGGGGGTTATTCTGCGCAGGCAGGGTGGGAGGAGAGCTCATGGCTGGGGGAGGACTGCTCTGCAGCCAGACAGGGACTTCCCTCTCCCAGAGCTGAGAGGTGACCATGAGCACAGGGTGGCTTCATGCACGGTGGCAAGGGTGCCTGGCCCATTCCTGTAGCCTCTCTTTTGCAGCCCTGCCAAAACAGCCCTCACAACTGCCCGGGGTGGCAGTAGAATGACAAACTGCCCCAAGGTCACGCGCGGTGTGCCCACGGTTGAATCCAGGAGCCCCAGCTGTCCATGCCACACACCGACTCTCCACATGCTCCCTTCTCTGGGTGCAGCAGTGTGTGCCACGACTCAGCCCTTCTGGGACCCTCTTGAGTCCCTTCTAGGGCAAAAGTGAGAGGGATTCAGGGGACTCTGTGCTGCTGCCATGGCTCACCCCTGTGTTCGGGGGCCCTGGTGCTCTGTGCATGTGGACGACGTCCTCCCGTCACTCATACTCTGCCACTGCCAAAGATAGATGCCACGTGTTGGCTGGGACCCAGAGCAGGAAGGAGCTGGTGAGATATCCCAGATGGGTGGATGGACAGGAGGACAGAGCCCCTCGGGTGAGGAAGGTGCATAACCAGCCTGGCTCCTTCCTTTCCCACTCAAATCCTGATGCTAAAAAGGCTGAGGGCACAGCTGGAGTAACAGCTCCCCGACTTGAGGTGCTTCTCCCACCCTGGCACCCTCGGTCCTTCTGGCATCCCTTTTTCCACCTTTTTCTTCCCTTTGTTCTCCCTTCCTTCCTTGTTCTTTCCACTGCTTTCTCTGCCACTCTGTCACGCTGTTTTTTCTCTCCCTCTCTTTTGTTCTTTCCCTCTTTCCGAGCTCTCTGCCTGTAACTCTCTGCCTTCCTGCCTTCATTCCCTCACCCCTGTGCATGATCAATTCTTGTGTTTGGGTTTTTAATTGTTTTTTTTTTTACTCCTCTTCTTTTGGCCGCAGCTTATCAATGATGCAAGAGGAATAACGCCAATTTACTTAGAATGTGTAATCCCCAAATCAGATTGGGGGATTGTATGAGGCAATATGACCTTGCATATGTCTCCATTAAAGCCAGCCAGGCCTCCTCTTGTATTCTGTGTTCCCAGTACATATTTAGACAGATAACGCTAATTGTACTTGACATGTCCTCTTAAGGATGGACTCTTCCCTCCCCCAGCTCTGCTTCCCTGCCTGACAATGCGCCAGAGCCGAGCCCGCTCACTGGCAGTGTGGCACGGCACAGCACCTGTGGGAAGGCCGAGTGGGTGTCCAGCATGAACCTCACGCCCGGCCCCACTGCGGGCCAGCCTCCAGCACCGCACCGCTCCGCGTGGGAAGGGGGCCAGAGAGGACAAGGAGCAGGGGGAGAGCTGCTGGGACATAGTTAATCTGAGATTACACACTGTTACTGTGTCAATTGTGGCTTCCCCAGGAAAAAAGCCTTCAGACAAAGAGAGGAGACTTGCTCACCGTGAGCATCTTTGAAGTCTCCCTCCTTCCCAGTGATGGGCTTCTACCCCACACCTCTTAGCTTCCACATCTGCTTCGGGAAAATATTTGTATTTGGCTACTGGACCCCAGATCCAGCTTCTAGGGAACGTCAATGGAAAATCATAAAGTCCTAGAATGGTTTGGGTTGGAAGGGACCCTTAAAGGTCATATAGTCCAACTCCCCTGGCAAAGGCAGGGACACCTTACACTAGACTGGGTTGCTCCAAGCTCTGTCCAATCAGGCCTTGAACACTTCCAGGGACGGGGCAGCCACATCTTCTCTGGGCAACCTGTGCCAGGGTCTCACTACCCTCACCATAACAATTTTCTTCCTTATATCTAGGCTAAATTGTCCCTCTTTTAGTTTAAAACCATCACTCCTTGTCCAATCACTACAGACCCTGCTAAAAAGTTTGTCCCCATCTTTCTTGTAAGCCCCCCTGAAGAAGCACTGAAAGGCTGCCTCTTCCCTGTGCCTGCTGTTCATCGCTGCTCCAGAGCAGACATGCAGGACACAGGAGGAGGAGGAGGGGAGCTTATTCCAAGGAAACCAATGGATCCAAACTCTTTGCCAAAGTGGACTCAGGTTTTTTTTTTCCCCTTGACACAACATCCTAATTCGACTTTTTCAGTATCTTTCCTTCAACAACCTTTTTTCCTTCCTCCCCTTCCTACCCGGCAACTGCGCATTTATTAATTCATGAGGCACTAATTAGTTCTTTGTTTAATTTTGTGTTAAACAGACTGACCGGAATGATAACGACTTGCAGCGTTGCATTACGGTCCCCAACCGCCCCTGTTTTCTGACAACAAGGGAGCGCAGTGAGACTGGCGTGATGAACCCCAATTCCCACTCCAGTTGCACTTCATTAAGTCAAAATGTGACAAGAAGCTTAGAGAGCAACTTTCAGATCGGATCGCACATAACAATTGGGCAGGAAACTTTCCAAGGGGGAAGCGGGAGAGGCACTCGCAGTGAAGGCTGGCACCGTGTGCAATCCCCTGGCGTGCCTGCCTTAAAGGAGCCAGCTCAGGCTGTCCAGGCAGGAGTCAGGGCATGTGCTGGCAGCAGCGAGTGCCAGAGGAGGAAGAGGAAAGGAAGGGCAGCAAGACAAGCCAAAGGCACGGCAGGGCAGGACAGGAGGCAGCACGTGCTCTCCTTGTTTCCTTTGCAATGATGGGTTACATTGGCAGCCTGTGGGATGGGTTGTGTTGAGAACCATGGAGCCCAGGTGGAATAATCCCTCAGTGGGTCACTTCATGAGCTTTGAGGACATCTTCAGGCACCTTCAACTCCATGCCTCAGTTTCCCCCCCTGTAGCTCTCCAGTGAAACAGCTGGTGATCCCCAGATGCTCTTCAACTGTCAAGAACTACACAATTATCATGGAGCCCCTAAACTGCAAAGGGAGAGGGAGAATCCTGGCACCCACATTGCTAAAATCAGAAGGGAAGAGACAGCTCTGACACCAGGGAGACGGATGGCTGCTCTCCTGGAGAGGAAGCTGTGACTTCCTTCAACTTTGTACAGTGCCTGACACTCCAGTGGCACTACCAAGTTTTGAAAGTGTCCTGATCAGTATAGTAACAGCAATAAATTTGATAGACTGCAAAGCAAGCAGATGCCAAGCCCTCCGCACTCAGCCCTACAGGCGGGAATCCAGCCACCCCAGCACTGCCCATCCCCAAGCTCTGATGAGTACCACGAGCACTTCACTAGTAGCTATGGCTATGGCTACAGGGTTTGAGTGTGTGGTCACCTGTCTGTCCTGGACCAAGCATCACCTGGCAAAAAACACCTGAGCATGATTTAGTCCTAGACACAGGTGAACACAGGGCTGACAAACAGTTGACACAGCCAAGGTCATGACCAGCTGGATCTGTCCCAGCCTTTTTGTCACACAAGGGTGTTCAGTGTGTGGCCACCTCCTTAAGCCCCTTCTGCTTCACTGAAGGCCAGTGAGCTGCAAACAGGAAAGTGGAAAGGGTCTTAAAGCACCACCTGAGTGGAGGCGGGGTGTGAAAAAGAGAAGGAGATTATCCAAGTGCACAGAACATGGAAGTTTTGTCACAAATCAAATATATATTCTGCTACTGCAGAGACATCTGCTGTGGGAATAAACCAAGATCACCTAAAAGTGAAATGGGCTGCGAGGTCTCAATGACTTTTCTAGCAGATATTTTTCCCACACTTCTCCTCATCCCTCTCCCTCTTCCCTTAGGATATGAAGACTCATCCATAGCCTTGCTCTGCAGAGGCCCAAAGCTCAACTAAGGTCCAAAACACTGGCGAAGCAATGTGAGGGTCTCTGAGAGTGCAGTCAGGACTGGGGAGGGACATGAGCTGTGTGGGAGTGCACAGCCACATGTCCTGGGCAGGGCAGGGGCAGGGTCAGGGGCAGAGGAGGGAGCCCTGTGACTGAAGCCCCTGAGCCCCACGGGAGACCTGCCAGCTCCAGTCTGTACATGCATTATCAGTGTTTTCACCTGAGCGAGCTATAATCGTACCAGTCTTTGGGAAAGAGGCCAGGCTGCAGCAAGGTAGCACAGCATGGTGTTTGCCAGTACACTCACAGCTGAACAACATGCAGATCTGAGAGCAGACGTGTTTGCGCTGGCTTCCATCTTTCATGAATCTGGAATGCAGCAGGGACCTCTGTGACTGACAAAAAGGCTGTTCCTCCATGACAGAAATCCCAGGAAGACACCACATCCCTCTGATTTAACTTCTGTATGTGCTCTGGATCCCATAAAAAGGCATATGTAGATATTACCACTCAGTTGGAGAGTTGGACTGGTGTCACCCATTTAACACCTGAAGCAAGGACAACTGAGAGAGTCCAGGATTCCTGGGGACAAGACACACACCCTGCTGTCACCAGCTCAACAAACCTTCCTGGTTTTGCAGAGGGGCTGGAATATTCTGGCTGCTCTATAGATCCAGTTAAGCAGTCTCACCCAGCTATCATCTCCTGCCAATCTTGGACTGCTCAGCTGAAAAGGCCTGGGTTGAAGGAGAGGGAAACTTGTGTTATTATTTCCCATTTCTCCCTTTATTGGCTGCTATTACAAGGCAACACCAGCAGTGCAGCACAAACCAACTCCATCCCCAGTTGTAGGGCTACACAGCTGCCAGTGCTCCCAGCAAAGTTTTGTGCTGAAAATTCACAAGCATCCCAAATAGGTCATGGTCTGCCCCTTCTTTGTAAAAAAAATATGCTGAAATGTCCTAGACTCTATCCCCAGTCCTCTTTAACCAGGAAAACTCTTCTCCCAGGATCATGGGCCCATTGCCCCCCTTCTTTTCCCCTCCATCTGGCTGGGAGCAACCTGGGACCAAGTGCTCTTCCCAGCCCTGGGAGAACCCTGCAGTTTCTCTCTCATAAAAAAGAAAAATGGGAGCTATAAAAAAGGCAAAGAAAAGAAAAGAAAAGAAAAGGGAAATCACCGAAAAGGAGGAAAAGAGCAAAGCCCCCCTTGTCTCCCCACCCCAACCCCATTACCTGCCTTTAGCACTGGGTAGAGCTGCCTGCTTCACTGTGCTGGAGAGTCCCCTTGGCACAGCGCTCCCTGGGAGATCCTGCCCTGCCTCTCACCCTGTCCCCTCTGCTCAAACCTGTTGAGCAGAGCACAGCTCAATAAAGGTGATCATGCAAAAAGGAGGAGGAAAACCAGCACTGGGCAGTAGGAAAGGGACACAGATCATTCCAGAGGTAACCCTGCAGCTCAGTGCCCACTGGCCACCTTGGGAGTGCTGAAGCCAGGCAAGGGACAGAAGGCCAGGGACAGCATCCACTGCCAGTCCCAGCTTCCCAGCACAGATGGCACCAAGGACCTGGGAAGGCATCGGACCTCCTGCGCGAAGCACAACTACAGCACAGCCCAGCAGAGCAGGGGGGGAGTGCCAAGGGGGGGATCCCAAGGAGTTCACCTCCCGCCACGGCATCTGTAAAGCATAGCAGTCCCCAAACTTGGCATTCGGCAGCCCTGGGCTGGCTCCTGCTAATTTGCTGTCAGGCTGCCTAAGCAAACCAATTAAAGCTAATCATTAATTATAAAAAAGAGAGAAAGAAGAAGACCCCGCACAAATGCAGAACTGGAAAGGGCATGGGGAAAAGGACAGGAGGGAGCAGAGTGAGAGAAGAGAGCTTGAGAAAGGGGTTGGGGGGAAGAAAAGGGTTTTTAAATCCCAGCCGCAGAGCCTGCGAGGCAGTCAGCCAGAAGGGCAAGTGGTTTCCTAGAGCAGGGTGGGGAGAGGCAAAGATGAGGGAATCAGGGAGGACCCAAGGAAAAAGGGACAGTGCCCAGGACGCTGTAGCACATGCTGAGCCAAGGTGGGAGCCGGCACTGACACAGCCACGAGGCTGGCTCCACACTCCCTCCATCCCGGCCCCAGCAGGGCCCTGCCACAGCCAGAGCAGCATGAGCTGCAGTTGATAGAGGAGTAGGCACCTGCCAACCTGCAGAGACACGGCAGAGGAGGAGGAGGGTGTAGGAGAGCAGAGCAAGTGAGGAGTCCAGAGCCAAGGGTGTGCACCGGGACTGGGGAGCGCTGTCCCTCCACGCCAGGGCTACCGTCTCTCCCTGAGCAAATGTCTTAGATGGGGATGAAAAATGGGGCATTTATGAAAAGCCCCTGATTATGCAGATTTGGCTGGGGCCCTGGCTCCGTCGCCGTCGCTCCCGCTGGCTCCCCACAAGCTCCGGTGGCAGAGAACCCCGGCAGCTGTCGGCGCAGCCCCCGCCGCCGCCTCCCCCGCGCCTCCGTTTTGTTCCCCGGCCCCGCACACACGCACGCTTCCCAACGCCCCTTTTGAAGAGCCTCAGGCCCACGCCGGGCTGGCGGATGGCGGAGAGGTGGGGGCAGTGCCATGGAAACGGGCTCTTTCCTGGGGAAACGCGTTGCTGGCCCCCCCCTCCTCGTCCCGGGTGCCCCCTTTGAGGAGCTGTCAGGACCCTGAGTGAGTGTCACACGACCCAAGGACCAGGCGTGACCAAGCCTATTTTCTGCCTCAAATTTGATTGATTAAAAAACTTTTTAGGAAAACCATGTTAAAAGACAAAAAAAAAAAAAAAAAAGAAAAAGGTAAGAAAAAATTAAACAGAAAGGGACAAGGGGGTGGGGGAAAAGGGAAAGGCCTTAGTGCTGAGTTTCCCTGGCAATAGCACCAGGGGACAAGTGTCAGAGGCATATAAACAGCATAACCAGGCCGAAAATAAAGGTCAAAGGAAGCATGAAACTTAACACAACAGTGATTAAGATAATGATGAGGCAGGGGACCCTAGAAAAAAACTAAGTGTGACGCACAGAAACATGCACACAGAAATGCTCCACGTGATGGCCCAAGAGACCTGGTACGTGGGAAGAGGTGACAGGGCTTGCTAGGCCCTGGGGGTACCTGGAGAAGAGTGGAAATGGAGGAAAAACCAAAGTGGAGGATTTGAGAAGTCTGTGATATCCCCCCAGGCTCACTGTTATAGGTCGAGCCTACCAAATGACAACAAGCCCCAGAGCCAAGAGGTCCCTCCCATAACACAGAGACTCTGTCCCAGCCAAGCCATGCTTGAATTTGCAACCAAATTCCTCAAAAGAGTTTCACTGACACTGGGAGGAGAGCCCGAGTGTGTGTGAATCACAGAGGCCCTGCTGACACCAGTGCTGGCTCAGGATCTGGCTCTTTGCCCTTAAGCAACTGGTATAAAAAGCCTCAGAGATGCCAAGAGGGGCGGATTCTGGTCAGACCTCCCTGCCCTCCTCCTCCCCCTTGCCAAGGCTTATTCTGCAGAGAAAAGCCCAGAAAGGCTGAAGGACTCAGAATGCATGTCCAAGAATGTCATATCCTTCGGCATTTCCCTACTCCATCTCCAAAACTCCAGGATGATCTCACATTTTTGGAGCCCAGCTTACAAATTGTGATTTCCTGGGACTGGCTGTGTTACTCTCGCCAAGAGGTAGCAAAGAAACTGCAAATTCTTCAGCAGCTTCTTCCTCTGTGAGTTCGGGACTTTGAAGCTTGTGCAATATAAAGTGCAAAAGCACAGAAAGTTTTCCACTTTTTCTGTAGCACTTTCCCATTGGGAGTAGCTCTCATCCCCTAGAAAATGTCCCTATTCTGCTTTTTCTGGCATATCACAGTCCTGCCAGTTGTCCTGGCAGTGAATCCCACTAGGGATTCAGTGGGACAGGGACAGGGATATGCCTGGGCTTCCTTGTCCCTTGCATTTGGCCTCCAGGGAGGCCGCTACATCTCACTCATTTCCTTATGTTTGCACAGCTCAGATTCTGATAGAATGCTGGACAGAAAAGGTTGTTCTTCTTCCTGCCAAGCATCTTAAGGAAAATAAGTTTTTAGTTGAAAATTTTCTTCCATGTAGTGTTTATCATGAAGAAAAGCAAAGAAATGTTTTCACAAAAAGGCTGACAAAGTGCTACATGTATGCTTATCCCCACACACTCTGAATTTCACTTGGTCAAAAGGCTGTTTTCCGTCAAATACCTTTCAATGCAAAATTTCCAGCATGATATTCATGTGTTTCCACCCTCCCCCATCATTGATATTCATGGTCTTTTGTAAAGAATGATTCAATTAATCGACCGATGTTTCTCACTAGAAGAGTCTGAACAGTGAGAGGAACTCCCCAAAAGTAGTGCCATGCCAGGCTTTGTTCAAATATCTACCAAAGATGTGCAGGTTAGAGGGGCTGGACACCACCACCTCACACTCCCAGAAAAACTGCTATGGAAGAAAAACTAAAATCACTGCTCTGATCCTTGACATTACTGGCTGAAAAATGGGATTTGAAAAAGAATAATGGAGAACAAGGTATTTTAATTTCATTTTTGAGCTATTATGGTTCATGTTTGCATTCCTTTTTTTTTTTTCTTTCCCCTTGGTAATTAGAAGAGAGAGAAATGTGATTAAAAACTAAAAAACAACAACAAAAAAAACCCCTCCAAAGAAACAGTGAAAGCTGAGATTCTCATGGGTCCAGGAACTGGACATGTGTCCATGGACTTGAAGGGAAAACACCAAATGCCCTCAGGAACAGGGTAAAAAGAAGGGTTGGCAATTTTATTTCTTGGTTAATGCTTTTATGAAATGTACAGAAAGTCAAAGACACCAAAGATACTTGAAAAGGTATACTTTAAAGGTATTCTGTAAAGGTTTTCCCCTCTCCACATCTAGTAGCAATGATTTAACACCTGCTCAGATGCGTGCACAGCCCTGAGATGGGGTGAGAAACTAGTGCTGGGGTCACGTGTGCAAAATTGTATTAAAGTTAAAATCCCCTCAATGACAGAGCTGGTTCCTTTCTACTTTCTGCAAGGAAAACCAACCTCGTCTCTCCAAACCGAGAATGGAACTGTAAGATTTTCTGCCCAGAAGTCAGATTACTGTTCAGCAGTATGACAACCACTTTTATCAAGATTTTTTTTCCATTTTTCAGTGAAAATAATACTCTGCCTTCACAAAAGCTTTGTGAGCAAAAAGCTGTTTCACTTTCTAACATGCTTAAACTGATTTCTCTTGTTCAGAAAGAAAACACAGCAACTTTGGCAATTAAACTGGAAGAGAAAAGGAACATGCCAGATCTGAAAATGACCCGGAGTGCAGGCATAGATGCTCTTCCAGCAGCACGCATCCCCTCCCCTCTCCTGGCAGCCTCAGCCCAGCAAAGCAGCAACTTTCCCTGGCTGCTGCTCTGTGGGGCAGTGCCATTTGGTCCCCTCTGGCACAGACAACCCTGCCAGTGCCCATGGTGTGCCAGAGGGTTCCGGGTATCCAGGCAATGGGCTCGCAGGGAACATACCCTGACAGCCATGTGTCCCTGCACACGCAGGACCCAATAATCGCACACACCTTGCAAACATGTGCGGAGCACACAAAACTCCCTAGCCATGGCCGAGGAACTGTCAGGAGAACACAAGCAAAAGCTGCTTCTTGACAGCGAGTCATTTATATTTTAGCTTCGTTCCATTATCCTAACGAATCCTTCATCAGCAGATGCAATATTAACAGCAGAAAATCAGCTCATTACATCCGGGGGGATTTCATCAAGATGACAATCATATATGCAGCTACCCGAGCCTGGAGAGGACACGGCTCCTGTTATTTAGTTATCCTGGTTTCATCTTAGAGGCTTTTTCTTTCTTTTTTCCCTTACCTTTTGGGGGGACAGGGGTTGTTAGCTGAAGGGGAGGGTGTCCCAAACAACCACCAGACCCCAGAGCTTTTAGGATTCTGGTCCTTAGACAGATCCTGTCAGCTGGGAAATGCTCTAGCCCATCCACAGGAGCAGCAGATTGTTGAAAGCACAAAAACCCCCTCACAAAATTTGCACCCTCTGTAGGTCCAAGGGTATTTCTCTGTGAAGTTCTGACTCAGGGAGGTGGTTTGCATCCTATACAGCTCCTGCCTTGTGTCCAGGAACATCTGAAGTGGCTGTTCTGGTTCTGCTCCAGGCAGGACTCCCCCTTCATGCTCCAAAGGGTCTCTCTCTGCAGTGTAGGGATAAGACACATTTAGAGAGTCTGGGATTTTGTGATGAACTTCCCCGTCAAGGAGCAGAAGAGTCAGACTAGATGAGTTGAAGGTGAGGAGAACAGAGTAACAAGGAGAGTTAAAGGATGAATTCAGAAGACTGTGGGGCTGCTTCCTCTCCTGACTTGCCTAGGGAGCACTGACACAGCTGACGCAGCCAGAGCAGGCTGTCAGGGCACCTTTAGGTTCTGCACTAGAATATATCTGAAATAATCCACAGCTCATCTTGTGCAACAACAAGGTGAAAACTTTGAGTCTTTTCTGTTCCCCCATATACTCTTGATTTAAAATTAGGGACATGGCCACACACATTTCAGGGTTACTTCTGTTTTTCACAGCCATTCCAGGCACTACAGGCCAAGAATTCCTGCAGCAAAAAGGCTGTCTGGGTGCCCTCCGCTCAGCATCAGAGCAGCCAGATGAGGGGCTGGGGGAGTGCCCCATGCCTGTGCGCTGCACCAGACAAACCAGCAGCTCCCCAGGCAGCCCAGTGCGGGGCATGGAGCCCTCACAAGGCTGCCAAAAACCCAGCAACTCTGCAAAGCTTGTTCCTCACTGCCTGCACAACTGGGGCCCGGCTGATACTGCCTGAAAATTACCTTCCTGCTCTGTCTCCCCTATTAAGGGTCTTCCTCAACAACAGCAGCCCAAGAAGTCCTTGGCAGCCTCAGTCTGAAGAGTCACTGCCTGCAGCTTCAGACCTCCTCCCTGTGTACTAAGGAGCTTTTCCGCCCACCCTGAGATTCTGTGGAGGAACAAAGATCTCCTGCCAAGTTCTCACTCACATATGGTGGGTGCCTTTGCCACCACATGCAATAAAGCCTGGTCATTTTCAGCTGGAGAGCAACCTGGCTTTCAGGACTTCCTCTCCATCAGGGGCTGAAGCTGGAGAGACCAGTATGGAACTCAACACAGATCACTCATGGCAGATCCTGGCTTCTGGACAAGCCTCTCTGCTGCTCAGCCTCAACTACCCAACACAGCTAAAGGAAGAAGTTGAGCTCATCTCCTCCAGCTCAGAGGGGGCTGGGGTGGGCATTTCACATTTTCCCAGCAGGGCTGGATTTCTGCACAGCAAGGAATATGTTCCTGGGATGTCAACTCCAATCTCTACTGCACTGTGACAGATTTAAGCTCCAGTTTGTCCGACAACATCCCAAAGTGTAAGAAACTGGGGGCAGACTCTCTAATCAGGCTGTAGGACAAAGGCCCGGTCTGACCCTGTCACTTCCACTTACTCTTGCTGTCCATCTTGCTCCCCCCACCCTCTCGGCAGCCTCCCTGCCCACCCTGGGCTGCCCTCCCTTCCCTAACACAGCTGGGCTAATCCTGCTCCTCCCGCGTCCAGCACAAATCCTCCCCAGAGTAAACCAATCCTGGGAATTTTTATTAGATTATCAGCCTGCCAGCTCAGTGCTGGCTGGACTAATCCTAATCAGGACTGATTTCTATTAGCCAGCTTCAGGGAGGAGCTGCGCTATCCCAGCACCCCAGGCCCACACTGGGGGAGCCTGAGGCCTTTTAGCCCATTCTATACAAATTTTTCTTTTATAAAGGAACAAATTTAGCTCAGGATCATCAGCAAATGCAAAGTTTGCGTGTGGGCTATGTGGGCAGCCATGGGGCAAACTGTCCCCACCTCATCACTGAGCTGCAAGAGAAGCCAACGGGGTCCAGGCTCCACAGCCCCTCCGGCCCCAGCTCCTGGTTGGTGTGGCCAGTTAGTGCCACATGGAAAGATGCGTTGTGGCAGGGGACATGAGCCTGTTAGGTTGCAGGCTGAGATGATGGGCTCATTTCAGACAAGAGAACAAACAGCCACAGCTTGAGTGACCAGGACGGAGTTCACAGTGCTGGCTAAGTCAGTGAGGTCTCCATGCCCCATTACCCATGCCCAAAGCAATCTACTCTCACCTCCTTCCCCATTCTATTAAAGCAAACTGTCGCTCAGGTATTTTCCTCCTAACCCTACCCCTGGCCCTGGCCCTGGAACTGACCTGACTGAAAATGTTTGCTCTTTACCTAGGCTGGTGAAAGTTTTGCTGCCGACTTAACAGGATTTGAGAGAAGCCACGAGGGCAGCTTGGGCAGGAGTTCACGAGAAGGGTGTTGAGAAGACCAGCCTGTGTCCCTGCCTCTGTCCCTTTGTCCCATCCGCGCGCTCTGTGCTGAAAGCACAACTATTGCCAGCAGCCCCCAGGGGACTCCACCGCACTTCTGAGCTCAGCCAGCTGCGATGCAGCCACTCCGCGGCCGCAGAGAGACATCACACAGGGAGCACTCAGGAAAGCCTCTCTTTCCAGAAGTGACCGTGGATCTCTGAAACCTTCCAGAGACGAGGGGTCATTTAGACCCAACTGCTGTTAAGCCTTTTTTAAACTTGCCTACTCATCCTCTCACAATCACACCGTATTTACGCTGCCTTCCGGAGGAGGAATTGCCTGTGGGACTGACAGCTGCATTTCCCGGGGAGCATGGATGGTTCTCTCTGACTAGAGGGATGGCATTGCACCAGACAGGGCTTCAAAAAGGCCAAAAGATGTCCCAGGCTGAGACCAAGAGAAAATGTGCTTTACATCCTTACAAGAAGCCCCAGAATGGGAGCTGAGAGGCAGAGCTCTGCCTGGAGCTCAGGGGACTGCTCCTATGCAGCCAGCTTTGCAGAGGGAAAGCAACCACACAACCCCAACAAGGGAAACATCCTCTAAAGGAGCAGCTCTATAGTCAGTGCCTCCAGACACTCCATGCTGCATCAGCTCAGAACCTTGTTCTGTGCTCATGCAAATCAGTGTAAATCATGAGTAACTGTCCAGAACGTTAGGCTGTAACTCAGCACAGATCAAGCCCTCTTTCTCCTTTCTGGCCAGGCTTAGAGCACTAGTCATACTCTGGTAGGTGGCAAGGTTTCCTAAGAGAGTTAACCAGATCCGGCTGGAATCAGAGGCTGCAGCAGGCTTCCTGATGTCAGAGGGAGAAATGGGGGACTTGGCCCAAACCCTCCAGAAACCACATCAAAAAGAGATGTGGGCGAGAGCCAAGAACAGATGATCCAACTGTGAAAGGGCTTTGTATGTGTTTGTCTGTGTGCATGCGTGCAAGCTGAGAAGAGAGGAAAAATCAAACGAAAGAGAGAAAGGAAAGAGGAGGAGTAAGACTGAACACAAAGATGGAAAGAAAAGGTGTGGAGGCACGAGATCAAGAAGGGACCAAAGCTGTCACAATGTGTGTGGCCTGCGTGCAGGCACGCGATGAACAACAAAACATGGCAATGATATATAATAGATGTCATGTGTTAACAATAAATGCAAATCAGGAGAAATACCGGGTCTGTCTTGAGCACGTCCCAACCCAGATCTCAAGACTGCTGCAGAACTATGGGGACAGGTTTGTTTCAGTAACGCAGCGCAACTCCTTCAGCCTTGATGGAGCCATGGCAATGGGCATCCTTTGGAAAACCCTGCACACTCCTTGCTCTGCTGCAAACTCGGGCGCCGCTCTGCTCATGTGCATGGAGTGCTTCCACAGAGGCAAAGAGAAGGCAGCAGATTTCCATGGGGGAGTTGGTGGAAGAGCTGTGGCTGTGGTGGAAGAGTCAAGGAGACTTGACTACCAGTTCTGTGATTTAACTACCAAATCAACATTTAGCCTATTTAGAAGGAAAGTGGTGATAGCATTACACAGTGCAGGCAGGATGGGGTCATGATCCCAGGCTCTTCACTCAGCATTGCCTTCCCCAAACCCATCAACAGTGCACTGAGGGAAGATTTCTGTGACTTGGCTTTGCCCTCACTGCAGGAGGTTTCCATGATATGGGGGTCTGCAATAGATAAATCAGATCACGTATCTCTGCTGTGGGAGAGCAGTATCTCACCCAAACCAGCTCCTCAACCACGTCTACTCCCCCTCTGAGGTATGCCCATCAGTAGGAGAACCGGGGTGAGCAATGACAAACATCCTCTCACAGCCCAGTGGGACAATGGGAGGACTGCAAAGATCCAAGGGTGGATATGCCCCTCAAATGTCAGCCTGTCCTCCTGTAGCTGGATTAGTACTGCAGGCTGGGACAAGACCTGATCTGGGGGGTGTTTCCCATTCCAGCTGTGAGCTCTCTGCCAGTTTCATCCTGCAGAAGGAATACTTTGCAGAATTCACCTTCATACCATGCCTAATGACCCCATGAGACATCTCTCCTTTCCCACCTTACTGCTGTGCCTCCCACTCACAAAACATGGCAGGGGAACTCCAGGTAAGGGAGATGAAACACAGGAAACAGCCAAATTCAAACCTCTTGTTGAAATCCATAGTCTGAGGGAGAAAGAATAGTAAGGCCTTTATATCTAAAGGCTTGTACTATAGCCCAGATGTTGCCCCAAAATGCTTGAGTACCATGGATTGAGGTGAAAGGGAAGATAACCCATCCAGCAAACTGGGGACAAAAGAAGAAAAGGGATAATGCAAGAAATACAACCAGGTGAACAGTGGGGACACCAGAAGAGAAAATGGGATAAACCCAAGCTGCTTCTGTGCTTCACAAGAGCTCTGGTCTCGAGCAAGGACACTAACACACACCTGGCCTTACCATCCAGAGTGGCTGTGGTTGGGTATGGAATGTGTCCAGCTCCATGTTCCCTGAAAGCTGGGCCATGCCCAAATGCAATAAAGGAAAGTTCAGACTTTCCTCTTCCCACTGCCTCTTTTTTTCTTTCTTTTTTTTTTTTTCCCCCAATTTATCAGCAGATTGTGAGGAGCCGAGTGGCGCTCGCCTCACCCTGCTAAATAAAGCTTTGGTATTTCTGATAAAGCCATCAAATTCCTTATCACGCTGACACAAAGAGCATTTAAAGAGACACACACACTCTCCAGCGCCCTCCACTTCCCAATCCCTGGCGCCTCGGGGTAACCTTTCTGAGCTAAAATGAAGGGGAGTGTGTGTGGAGGGACGTAGCTGTTTGGAGCCCTGCGTTTCCCAAGCCCATGTTGTGAGGGGACCTGGCCTGTTTAACCTTTAAAGAGGGAGGCTGGGTTCTGTCAGGCTGTCCTGAATACTGGGACAGATTCAATAGCTCTGTGTAAATAATGCAGGCTGAGATGTGGCATCAATAGAAATGCCCTGCAACAAGAATATCGATAGCCGGAAAATCCTATGAGGAGTACAGCCAACCCAAGTGTCTGTAGGTGCTTTAAAACTAGGAGAAGAGGAAGAGAACCAGCGATCTTCGGCTATCATGAGGACACAACTGGGGCTGCCATTGCCACTTGGATGTGCTTTTTGTCATGATGGCCTTGACAGGGTGTGAAGGGATATGGCTGTGCCACAGCCTGGACTTTGGCACTGCCTTTTCCCTGCTACACCAGCCTGGAACCTGCCTCCATCCCCCGAGTGATGTGACGGCGGTGCAGGCAGCCGTTGGGAACCCCTGTTTCCCTCCCCGCAAACACAGCCCAGAGACATTCTCTCTCCTCTGCCACAGCACAGGCTGTTGTTTAACCTTCAAATTTATTATTTTTAATTATTTTGATTTATAAAAGCATGCAGCAGTTAAAACCACATTAAATAAACTCAGCGTTACGGTGCTTAACAAACACACATAACTTTGGACTTCTGAGGACTCCATAAAATAATCATCTGCCTGGAAGTTGCTGCAGCCGCCCGCCCGCGCCTGCCCCAGTGCACTCCTGCCTGACCGGGCTCCCTACCACCACACACCCACGGCCACGCATCTCCTCGCCGCTCCGGCCCAGCCAGCACTGGCTGCGCCGGCCAAACAGGATCCGTGCTGGCATGGTTCCACCGCCGCACACAATCCCACCGTGTGCCCAGCCTCGGCCTCCTGGCATCCCTCCTCACCGCCCCCACCCCACTCCTCTTCCCCCTCCACAGTCTCCATGCATCTTGCCTTTCCAGCTTGACTTTCTGCCCTTCTCCAAAAGGATATTTCAGTCTCTGACCTTCCCTTCCCCAAAGGTGTTTCATTCCATCTTACACACTGCTGAGATTTCAAAAGAAGAGCTCAAAATATTTTGATACCGTGAAAATCAAACACCATTAGATGCCTCCTGCCTTAGCAAGTCTCTTACTGGGCTTCAAATCCAGCTCTGAACACCAGCCCCTCTCCTTGATAAGCACACAAACAAGCCTGGAAAAGATGAAGAGGAAGAAACAAGGAGAGGAAGGAGAAAAAGAATGAATAAGAAAGTGAGAACACCTGTCTGGTAAACTCCACCCAGGATCCCATTGGGAAAGGCTGTTTTAGGACCTAATCCAGCATTAATGAGATCTCTGCTTCCATTGCCTCTGAATAAAACGTCTGCCATCAGCTGAATGCTGGAGGTGTGGGCTCTGTCTCGCAGCCCCTCTCCTCACCTGCCCATGGATCACAGAGACATGAAGAGCATACAGTATCCTCCTTCCATCTGTCCCTTGCCTCCCGAGGCAATAAAACATGCCAATGCTTTTAAATCCCAATCACTGGCTGCTTTTCAGAATGGCAGGGCCATCCCAAGAAACTCAGTGGGTGGGCCTGAGACACACACAGAAAGTTGAGGGAAGAGACTCCCGCTCCTCTGTTTCACTGGCATCTGCAATGAAACATCAGTGATTTATACAGGAAGTAGGTGAAGAGCAATTATAATTGATTGGGAATCATTTCCTGATGGTGGCTGGATATGACTGATGGTTGCCGTCCGACTGCTAAAGGACAGCGGTTGCTGAAGAGACAATCTGTAGTTCCCGTCCACTGAGCTGAATGTGCCACAAACCACCAAACCCTCTTCTACTACAAACTCCTGCTCGGAGAGACGTGGTTCTCCCCAAACCAATCCTTAGAGCTGAGCCTCTGATCCCTTGGTGGTCATGGTCTGACATCGAACCTTTCTGTGCTTTGGTACAGCATGAGCCTGAGAGATACCTGCCTCCCATGGGAACCGCAAGGGGAAAATTTCCGTGTGCAATTCAACTGCTAACGCACATCCTACACTTTCCTTCTTTTCTCTAGATCCTAATACATATATAGTACAGTGACATTTCACATCTCTACAGCAACTCACGCCTAAGCCCATGCTACCTCACAGATGATATTCCTGAATGCCTATCCTTCCTCATAAGGAAGAGCAGAACAAAATTCATAAACAAATCCTTTTGTTAAAAGTCACAAGCAAGTATCCCAAATCCCCGCTTCAAGCAGAACTTTACACTCCCAATACAAACTACAGAAGCTCCATGAACCTCTCCAGGAAATTCACCAGCAGACATGAAAGGCTTTTGGAGGCCGCAGTGATGGTAGAGATTTACAAATGGGGAAACTTAGTCATTAAAGATTAACATGTCCTGTCCTTAGCAGAGCCAATGAGGAGCTCATTCCCATACATCTCCTGCTCCAACCACCGACTCATCCTGCCTTGCACTGGAGCAATGAGGACAGCAATCCTTTGCCAGTTTGGGCTCAGGAAAAGAACTTTTAGGCTGACAGGTGTTGGGATTTTGGTTTTGTTGTTTTTCTCCCTGTTTGTATTGAGCTACAGGAGACAATGGAGAGGACTGGGTGTGGGGCAGACAGGGAGGACACTGTGCTGACCTCCTTGCCCGCGGTTGTATTTTGTTCCCCTGGGAAGGCTCCCGAGCATGCTGCAAATGTTGGGAGCTGAGACAAGAGACCCAGACATGCTAAATATAAAGGCTGCAGGACTGAAGAGGGTTTTTGGGTTGTTGTTCATGGGGAGGGGTGGAGGTAAAGGAAGGGGCTGGGTCACAAATTGCCTGCAGTCACAGTAGCGTGTCAATAAATTTTGCATCCACTTTACTTTCTGACAGGGATTCATTCCCTAATATGGGGCTGCCAGCTTTCTGGGTTATTTCGAGTGTGTGTGATAAAGTTTCCTGGATACTGATGGCTTCCTAGGATCAGGATTCTGAAAAAAACCCCAGCAACATGCCTTGATGTGTGGGGTAAAGAGAGGAATCATGGCTAATTACAGGCCTTTCTGCAAAATAAGGCAGTTCAGGGGTGTGAAATACAGTCCCTTCATCTAGGACAGAGCTCTCTGGAGCCAGGAGCTGAATCTTCCTACTAAAGAGTGCCCTGAAGATTTTATCATGTGCCAAAGCCTTTCCTGCAGAGATTCCAAGCACAGAGGAAAGGCAACCTTGCACCCTCCTTTATGGCTGCTCCATTATGCCTGACCCCTTGTGCATCAGGTGATTTCTGAGGATGAGACAGCCTGAGGCAGTTGGGCTAAAATATCAGAGGCAGGCAAAGGGAAATCAAGGCTGAGAAAGATGATTTCATCACTTGATGACTTGTTTAAGGTTAAATGGGTCATGGCAAAGCCAAGAAAAGAAGCTGGGTCCCTAAACCAGCACTCACATGCTCCGGGTTGCACTGCCTTCCCCACCTTCTGGCAGTGATTTCAGAGGCCCAGAGAGACCTGCTCCTTGCACTCTGATAAGGCAAATTATCTCTCATCTATTCCCTGCTGATTTCCTTAAACCTACCCCAGCAGCCCCCACACTCCATTACTGACAGCTCTGGAGTACTCGTCTAACCAGAGCCTCTGCTTTGTCCTTACTCTCTCAGCTTCAAGACCAAGTTGTGTTTGGCACATGGGGAAACTCCCCCAGGAAAACGTGGCCTCAGAGGGATCTGCTCATACCAGGCTGTACCAAGGTGAGTGCCATGCTCTGCCCAAAAGGCAGATGGGCTTTCTGAACCAATTTCCCTGGTTTTTAATGCACAAAAATGGAAAATCCTGAAAACTGACCCCAGCAGATGTCCTCGGGGGTACTTCTGACTTGGATGAGCTCTCAAAAGTAGAATCAAGCAAAGCATGACATAGGTGATGTGCCATCATCGCAAACGTGCCCGGCTCTTTCCACCTTCTCCCTGACCCAGTCCCAGGAAGCATTCCTGTGGGGAGCTACAGCTGTGCCACACAAACCATTGTTCAGGAATGGCAGGGAGCCCTCCGTGGGCTCCTCTCCAAGCGTCCTGGGGCCAGAGGACACTTTCTGCTGTGCCTTGATGAGCCTGCCAGCTCCTGTCATCCTCAGCACTGGGCAGGGAATCCCAAGATTGTGTTCCTCTGCAATGCTCAGCTGAGACTCCTGAGAGCAGCTCTCTAGACAAAGGGATTGGGAACCTGCAAAACCAAAGCTGCTGCCACACCTGCTGGTTTGGAGCAGCTTGTCTTTGGGGATGCCTCAGTGAAATGAGCTTGGTGAGATCTTGGTCCACATCATCAGACTGGCTGGAAAGGATAGGACTGGGCTCAGAGGAGGGAGTCTTCTGTGTGAGCAGGTGGACAAGAGCACTCACCAATGCTGTGGTAACTTGCAAAGGAGAACCCAGTCCCTCAGTCCACGTCTGCATCAGTTTCAGGTGAATACATTTTACCTGGAATTTGCAACAGGCAAGTAGTGTTCTCAGAGTCCCACAGCGCAGCACCGCTAACAAGCGGCAGCTTGCTGATCTGCCATAACATGATCATTTACATTCATGTGAATGTACCCTTGGATCCCATTGCAATGTTAACCTGAGTGTCCTAGCCAAAATCCATCTCAAGCCACTGCATGCTGTCTACAGAAATTCCCCAGTCACTTTCCAAAGTTCAGGGTCAGGTTCCTTACATCCTGCCCTGGGCTGCTGTCAAAAGTACCAAAGGCTGGGGTAGGAGTAGTAATCCAGGAGTTAAAGAGGGGACTCTCCTATGGACCATGTACGCCACCACTGACTTGAACTGGGGAAAATTTTATCCCTGCCTTGAATCAGAAAACACCATAGAAAGAGAGAAGGAGAAGGTCACAGCTGTGGAACCAACACCCATCCCAGCCCTCTGGCACCACCCTCCCCTGATCTGGGGATAACGGGAGCAGGACCTGAGCATAAGAATCTCCCTCCCTTGTGACCAGGGTGTTTCCCCAGGCACGTGGTCGCTCTCCCATCGCCACTGCTTGCTTCAGGCACGAAGGCCACCCACTGCACACAGATCCTGCAGCCCTGCCATCTGAAAGGCCTGATGCTGGCACAGCCTGAGAGGGAGCAGCCGTAAGGATGGCTGAGGTACTATCAGGTAAGGGAGATGACAAGGAGGGCCCTGTAACAACCCAGCTCTGTGGCTGGACAGATTAGACCGGTGAAGATGTTTTGGAAGTGCATTTGTGGCTACCTAGCACCCCCGTGGCCTCAAGAACAAAGCTATGGAGAGAATGATGCAGTGCTCTACAAGTTGCTCTGAGACCCAGCATTTATTTATTTATATTATTATTTTTGCTTTGGGCACCAGCTGGTTCTGGGCCACAAGGGGTTAACCACAAAAGCTGCTTTCTCTGCCTTCACTCTACCTCAATTTCCACTGCTCCCATCACCTTCCTCCCCCACCCCCTGATCTTATGAAAAAACCCCATCAAAATAACTATTTTATGTCTCCAAATATGCAGATCATTTTCTTTAATGAAAGATGCTTGACGTCTCCGATCCAATTAATATGCAAATGCAGGCAAGGATTTATTTGTGACATTCTGTCTGGGTGAGAGAAAACAAAAAAGGCCTGTTAACCAAAACACTAATTGCTGTGACTGATTGTCACATATCATCATTTTCATAGGATCTCCTCCATCCCTGGCTTGCAGGGAGCTGTGAACCAGGACTCAGAGACTAGCAGACACCAAGGAGAAACAGGGCAACCAGCTACCTGCCTGGCACGCTCGGATGAGCCGAGGCCTCCTTCCCACTGTGCGTCAAGCCCCTCCAGCTTGCATCCCTCCCCAGCCCAACCAGCAGAGATACTCAGAAGCAGCTTTTCATGACCCCTTTCGTGCTTTCTGGGTAAGATACTCTGTTATCCCCCAAAAGCCTCAGGAGTTACCAACCAGTGTCGGTCTTCTCTTGTTCTCTTTGCACTATTACAAACAGTGCTTAGGAAGCATCACGCTAACTTCAAGTTTCAAGAAGTGCCCATATAAGATATACTGAACTGGGATCTCATCATCATCACCACCCAGCTGGGAGTTCCTGGATCACATTCTCCACTCCTGTAACTCATTTGAACTTAGCAGTTCAGCCAGGAAGTGGTTTTGGTCCAAAGACACTGAACCAAACACCATCAGACGGGGAAAGAGCACACCCAAACTTTCCCATGTGCCCTTGGATATTGAACTGGACAAATGACCTATCTCAGTCTCAGCCAAACGAAGCGCATGACTGTTTATAGCATGCACCATCTCTTTGTCCACCCGAGCATAAGGCACAGAGGACAGTGAGAGGGAGAGGGTGGAAAAGGGCACAGCAACTCACCAAGGCTGTATCTACACTGCAGTTCTCTACTGCAGGCTGAGCAGCTCTGGCAGCAAAACCTTCCACAGAAGCTGAATGGAGCCCTGGGCAATCAGCGTGTACCAGAGTCTGTGCTGTTCACACTGTGGCCAGCTGGTTTAAAGGCCCTGCTGAGCATACCCATGTGAGCTGTGAGACCTCAGACTTGGTCAAAGCCCACAGCAGAGGCAGGAGGCTGCCAACCTGTACTGCTCACCTGACACTCCATAGGCTGTGCTGTCCCTGGGGGAAAACACGCACCTCCCTCTGCCCTGCACCCTTTGGTGAGCAGAAGACCCAAAGATTACCATATTTTAGAGTCTAAGATGCTTAAGGACACAAGAGATGACATATCCCAAAGGCAGCAGGGTTAAAAGCAGAGGTTCCCAGCTGTCGGTGTTTGATACTTGCCCTGGAATATCCCCTGATGGAAAGGTGACTTCTGTGGATGGTTGCTCCTCATTCCCTCAGCTCCCCACCTGCTTTCAAAGCAACTGAGAAGACACAAATTTGCAAAACTGCCCAGCACTAGGGTCAATTCTGCTGGCACTGAAGTGTCGAGTCAAACTTCTGGGACTTCAAGGAGATCAGGTTTAGGCAAACACAAAGCACATACAAATCCTACCAAGAGTATTTTCCTGCCATTACCTCCCACGTAAGCAATTGCTGGAATTGCCACAGGGAGATTCTGTGATTATGTACAGAAAGGGCATCAATCAGGCCAACTCTCTATTCAGCTGCCTCCCATCCACTGAAAGAAGTCTGGGAACGTTTGATCTAGAAGTTAGAGCACAGGATTGAGAGGTGGGTGCTCAAGCACCACTCCCTGCTCTGCCAAAGGCTCATGAACACCTGAAAATTATTCATGTAACTTTTCCTGTGACTTGATTTCCCCTTTGCTTGAAAAGGGCAATTAATGCTCCTTCGCCTTGCATAAAGTCTGAACTTTTGCTGATGATTACAAGAGGATTAAGGGCACTAGACCTGAATTAAATGGCATCATGGCTGCCAGGGTGTGTGCTCATGTTCCACTATAACACTTTCCAACACAGGATCCTTAAATTTTCTCTAAACCTTCATCAGCTCAGCACATCAGCCTACATAGTCGTGAGCAGGAGGTGCGAGAAAGCTGAAAGGGCTGGGTAGTAACAGAAGCACATCTCAGCCCCATAGTCCAGACTAACTGCCAAATGGCATTCCTGTGCTGGGGGAAGATCTCCCTGCATGCTTCCAGGTCCAGCACTCCCTAGAAAAAAGAAGCAAAAATTCTCACCACCACCTGTAGCTGAGTGAGCAGTGGGTAGAAGCATTTTATTTAACTTTCAGGGTGTTAGGATAGGTCAGCACTAAGAAAGACAGCAGATTCCTGACACCATTAAAACTGAAGTGAAATCCAGGTCTTAATGAAGTCACCAGTTCTGGCATCTAGTTCAACAGAGACATTGCTTTGCGTGCATAATTCAGGTTGTACCTTTAACGTGAATCTGAGAGGCTCTCCAGGGTTTAGCTTGACCAGCTAATACATATCAAAATAAATTTTAACTTTTTTTACACAAGACTTTTCATAAGGGTTAGCAAAAGACTGCTCTACACAAATCCTTTTCTTTCTTACTTGCAAGGAGAAGACTCAGGAGATGAACTCTGCAGAGACTAGAGAAACAACTTCTGTTTTACAGCATACATGCTTTGACATCTGGTTTAAAACCAGCCCGGATCAAAAGGGACTGTAAGTTACTACTCTGATGGCTGCCCAGTGGTCTGTACAAAACAGTCACACACCACATCTGTATCCACATCCACCCCCTTTAAACAGGTCAGAGCAGCTGTGTAAGGTGTGTGAAGTATAATCTCAGAGAAAATACAAATCTGTGATGGTACTGATAAAAATTTCCCAGCACAGGCAAGAATATGAAATGGACAGAGCCAGGTATTCAGGCCTGAAGCAGGAAAACCTACAGATGCAGATGAAGCGTAACATGCTTCCTGCACGTCCAGATTCCTTGTTGGAGCAGAACTGGGGATATCACCCTCAAAAGTGCTTGTCTCCGTAAGTATAATTCAATGACACATTTCCTGATAAAGCCAACTTCCAGGGGATCTGGCTCACAGACAGTCAAGACAACAAAGTCAGCTCTGGGCTGAACACCCTTGCAATGCAGGGACGCACAAAAACCAACTCGTCAGCACGCTCAGCCTTTCAGCAGTTCTGGATTGCTCCCAAATGGGATGTCTGCTGCACCCCGCCACCCAGCTCTGGGATGAGGCAGCACTCAACTGGAAGAGGAAAGGGCCCCTGAAGAGATGCCTGAGGGATTTGGTGGGCTGGGAACCCGGAAATTGTCTGGGATGTGGGTGGAGAGATCAGTGCGAAATAGCAGAGCTGTGACACACACACTTTCCATTCATCAAAGTCCAGGGAGAGAAAAAAAGTAATTTTTTTTCCTTGCACACATGGGGGAACTGAGGCACTGAGACCACCTGGGAACTCCACTCCAGGAGCCACAGCGGGCCCAGCCCCTCAATACAGCAGAGTTTGACACCCAACACATCCTTCCTATCAACTTTCCTCCAAGAGTGTTATCTCAACTACACAGGCAGGGAACTGAGGCACAAATGGGGTAAGAGATTTGTTTTAGATCAACACAAAACTTGGCATAGTAGAGAGCTGAGACAAATCTTAGATCTCCTGAGCCCCAAGATAATGCCTTAACAGCCTCTGTTCATCAGAAAAGACTCCCAGTTCTGTGATTCAACTAGTTCATTATTCCACCCCAAGAGTTTAAGGAAGATCTCAGCTCTGGCTTCTCTAATCACTAAAATGAATGATTAGACTAGTTTCAGACCAGTTCTGAAAGCTGTCAATGATATGATCCTGTTATGGGCAAGAGGCTCATGGAAATGTTGGATAAATCCCACAGGGATTCTCCAACCACAGATCCACAATGTGGACAGGGTTCCTGTGAAGAAGAAGAAGAATAGGTGAAGGGGACCAAGTCCCTTTTCAGCAAGAGGAATACTTGCTGAATACAAGAGGAATACAGGAAGAGGGACGGAGTTGCACAAATGCCCTTTACCAGTAAATGTAGAAGAGGAGCAGGAAAGCCTGTCATAGCAGTTGTCCCCAGGTCCCCACCTCTGTTTTAGCTCCTTCTGGCTGACAGCCTCCCTTTCCATAGCATCTAAATGCCTGACAACTTCAGCAAACCCACTTTCACAAGGCATGATGCACTTCCCAGCACATGAAAGTGAGGGACAGAGAGGTAATGTCCTTGGCTCCAGAGCCAAGCGTTTGTGCATTGGCCACTCAAGCTCGCGATAGACGTGATCAGAGACAGAAACTGTCAGGACCAGGGCTTTTCCTCTTGTGCTGTGGAGGTGGTCAGTCAGTCTGAGGACTTCCAAAAGGCATAATTCTGTGATCACTGAGACTCCTCATCCAGAACTAGAAGATTCCTGAAGCCTATCTGTATGGCCCTCACCGCCCCTGCTACCAGCAAAAGTGGTGGGAAGGGCAGCATTGCTGTGGGGGCAAGAGATACTGTGGCAGTGACAGTGGAGAAGAAACAAGCAAGGGCTGGTAAACAACCCCCTCCCGTCCCCAATCCCAGTACTTTGAAGATCCGTGTGTTTTGAATTTAATTTTGATTTTCTCGACTTCAGCAGATTAAAGTTGAAATAACCTACAAATTACTTAATGTGTTGTAAATCTTCTGAAATTAAGGCCTAATGGGTAACACATGTCGGCAGGCAGGAGACACAGAGGGGAAGCTGGGTTTCTCACCAGCTCAAGGAATGCTGTGAGGATCTGAGCCAAAGGAGAGGGGGCTGGGGCAGGCGATGTGGAGTTGCAGCCCTTCCCCACCAGCCTCCCAGTGCCCACCTTACCTTTGGGTCGGAGCTAAGAAGCCACCCCTGATCCATGCCATCCACACCTCCTGGCAAGGGGGACAACAATCCGAGGGGCTGCGCCAGGAGGCTGCTGAAGGAACCGGGTGGCAGGATGTTCGTGGGCCAGCAAGGGGCACAGACACCACAGAAAACCCTCTTAAACACCTAATTTCCCACTTGCCCTCCCTGTTCAGCCCTTCTGTGTCCCCTATCCAGCTCATAGAGTCCCGCTGCCAGACAAAATGCCCCTTCACACCAACACATGCCTGTGGGGACCTTGGGAACAGCTCCACTACCTTCCGCATGGGACGCCTTGGCATGCGAGTCTCTGCAGAGCCAAGAGCTGTCCCTCTTCCTTAGGGCCTGTCCTCTCCGTGCACCTGTCTCGCCGGTCCCTGCGCCGGGCAGCCTCAGCTCCTCTCCCACACAAGCCGCCAGCTCTCCCGCTGCTCCTGCCTGCTTGGGTTCCCCCTCCCCTCCCTCCTCTTCAGCAGATTTCTCTCAAGTGCGCTGCCATATGGTTCCAGTTAAGCCCCATATTTTTTCTTGTCGATTGAAAAGACACACTTTCCTCTGTGCCAGACAGTTTACAGATTGCTCCGTTGGCTCAATTTCTTATTGGATTTCTCAAAAAAACTGACATTTTAAATTAATTTACAGCCACAACAAAAAGAGTTCAGAATTTTAATGGTGTTGTAAGTAATTTTTAGGTAATCCGCTCCAGATTTTGATATTAACCTTTGAATCGAAGTTCAGGCAGCTACTATGTTACAGCACTATAGCTGGCCTGGGTTTTGGGGAGGGGGCAGTGGGTTGCAGGGGGGGAGATAATTTACTGCATGGCAGCATGAGAGCCGAGTGCATGGGAAAGCACATGGCAGCCTGTGCACAGGGGAGGCAGCCTGGGTGTATGTCAGCAGTGGCGTGTGTGCCGGTGACATGTGAATGCAGATGTGCACAGGCATGTGCCTTCCCAAAATGCGTGCCAAGGACGGTTAAGTGCATGTGGGAGCTGCTGGAGGACAGGGAGCACCCGGGCCCACGGGCAGGCCGCGGGCACACACCTCCGCACGGGCGTCAGCACGCGCAGGCAGGTGCGTGGGGAGCCAAACCTGCGGCTCAACGCTCCGCAGCCGGGAGAATCTGCTCAGAGAAGGCAGGCGAAGGGAAGCGGGAGCGGAGGTGGGTTGGAGGCAGGTGCTGGCACCTCAGCACCAGCACAGATGAGTGCAGTGGCACGTGCAGGTGTGCTTGCAGCCAAGGCCCACCCCGGCAGCCAGGGCCTCCCACACCTCTGCGTACGTACACATCGCCCAGGTGTAGGTCACAGACCTGGCTCTGCCACCTCCTCATCCCTCCTCTGCCAGGGCCACATCCAGCACAGCACCCCACAAGGGCGAGGAGCAAGGCCAGCTACCACCATTCCCTGGCCTTGAACCCCTGCTCAGGGCAGGATGTGAATGTGGTTGTCTCCTTCCTTTCTCAGTGTCAGCCCCATGAGGTGTTCGCTCATTGGGGCCACCCTCAAAGTTTAAAGCCCAAAGGTAAGGGACACCTGCCAAGTGCAGCACGAAAGGGGCAGCAGCTTGAGGAGCTCTGCATGGAATAGTGAGGTGTCTCTGAAGGAAAGCAACTCACTTGGGATTAGAAACAACACAAGAAAAAAGCCACAGATACTGAAAATGCCCAGGGGAGGAGAGAGGGAAGAAAAGAAAAAAGCAGAAGGAATGAGAGAGGACAACTAAGAGTGACAGGAATGAAAGAAGGAAATTAAGTGGCAAACAACAGCAACAAAAGAAAGAAAAAGCAAATGAGAGAGCAGATGACTGAGAGAACAAATTGAGGAAGAAGGGAAGGAAATTAACAAATAATTAAGAACAAATGAATGAGAGAACTGAGACAGAGTGACAAAGATGCAAAGCAACAAAGTGAAGGAGCCAGCATCCCTCCTCCCTGCCCCAGCCAACAGTTACCATGCCTGTAACTGGAGTGCCAACAAATAGGATTTGCACAGAGCCTAGCAGCTCCTTGCTTGCCTTCATGAACCCCCTCAGATCCCAGCTTCAGCAGCAGCCAAGGGACCTGGCCACCTGTGGAGCAAAACACCCCTGGCACCTTCTCCAGCCGCTGGATGGGGCACATCCATCCTCAGCATCTCCCCAGCCACAGCGAACGTGCCAGGGTTAGCAAAACGCCTGGCATGCCCCTGGCCTGCTGCCACAGACCCTCACATTCCATTTCCCTTTATCATTTGCTCTGCCTGGAAATCCCTTTTCACTTTCCAGCTGCATATGGGCAGCAAAGCTCCTGTGCCACCCTGAGCTGTGTTACCACCATGCAATTGCCAAACCAACCGAGACAAAAGGGGAAGGGGGGGCCTGAGTACAGAGCTGCAGTCGTCGCCAACATTTTACTAAGCTCTGGCACAGAGCAGACGGTGGCTGGATATGGTGCCAACTTACTACAAGAGTGGATTTTTAACATTCCTCCCCTCCAGGAGTCACTCAAGGCAGCCAGGGAACCTCAAGTAGAGAGATGTGACGACAACAACGGCAGCTGAGGTCTTAGAAATCTGCTCTCTTAGAAACCCTGCCAGGGGACAGCAGTGACAGCAAGTACCATCTTCTGGAGCACAAGCCATGGCAATCTGCACAGGTGGGAGCAGTCCAGCCAAGACTGGCTGCCTGCACTGCCCAGGTACAGGCTCTGGGCTAAGTCTAGGACAATGGCTCACAAGACTCATGAAGTGTTCAGGAGGTACGAGAAAAGCCAACAAAGTCATAAAAGCAGAGTCGTTACAGCCCAAGACCACTGAGGTTCTCCAAAGGCCAGAAGAGAAGGGATGGGAGGAGCAGAGGAGATGCTCCCTTTGCTTGCTCCCAGTGGCAGCTGGAGCCTGCACCATGGCGGGGGGTCCATCCTGCTTCCCTAACCATATGTCACAAAGGTTTGACTTACAGCTCCCTTGCTAAGCACATCTGTCTCTTTCCAGCTGTGCCATCTCCTTTGTTCATGCAAGAACCTGTGGGATTCATGCACCCTCCTGCAAACCCAGGAGTTTAAAGAAGTGCCAAGTCACTTCCTGGTCCTACATCCTGCAAGACACAACAGTGGTTGACACTGCTGATCAGACCTGGCATGGAGCCACTTGCAAGGACAGTGTGCCATGTTCTGATCCACCTGGCACAGCGCCACGGGCAGAGGGACTTAGATGCCCCTCGGCAACATGCCATGCATGGGGGGATTCAGATGCCCCCCTGGCGCTGTGCCAAACTGGGGGGGAGCTTTGCATGCCCCCTCTGGCATGATGCCAGGTGCTGACGGATTCTCCCTATGGCACTCTGCCAGCAGGAACAGGGACCCTGGAGCCTGGGTCCAAGCTCGGGGAAGTTCTGGGATGGAGGACTGGATGTTTTCTGTTCCTGTGCCAGCTCTGCACAGTGAAGGCGTCTGCATTTCACTAACGTAGGAAGCATCTGAGGAGGCTGATGAGTCTTGGTGACAGGGATCCCTGAGAGCTCCCTGCTCAGGGCTCCTCTGGAGCAGGGCTGCCCTGCCACTCAGAGCACCCCTTGGCAGGCTGCCTCAACCAGTGATTGACTGGGGAAGGTTGCTATGACAACCCTGGTTTGAAAAAACCCTCAGTAGTTGCCAACTATCTGTGTTGTTGTTTTACAACTGTGGCCAGTGTCACATGAGCGGGAGCCGGCTGGGGGCCTGGGGACACAAAAGCAAATGGCTTTTTAATGGAGTGTCCTGCCAGCGCTTGAAGACTCAATAAAGAGGAGCTGGCGAGACCCCTTCATGCGGAAGGCCCCGCGCACAGGGCCAGGGCCTCTTTGTAGAGCCGCGGCCAGGGTGGGAAAGTTTGGAGAAATCAGAAGAAAAGCCTCCCCCTGCAGCTCTGGGATCACAGCACTGTCTCCCTGGGGATGGATCCGTCCCCAGCTGGCCTGGATGATTCAGTGGTGTCACTCTGGGCACTTGTCTTGCCCAGAGCTGGTGCTGCCCAGTGGAGCTCCAGGATGGCAGTATCTGGGAAGGATGCAGGAAGGTGTGGGAGGAGACACAAAGAGTTTTCCTCTTTGCAGCAGGAGGAAGACAACTCAAAGAGCTGGAAGGGAAAAAATGGAGAAGAAGGAAGAGGTGGATATCCCCACACCTCCCAGGAGCTGTCCCTGCTGACAGCCAGACTCTGACTGGGGCTGTGCTGAATCCAGAAGATACACGAACCTCCAAAACCAGCAGGTTTGAGCTGGGGAGCAGATGCCCCTCTCAACTGGAAGAGCCTAGGAGCAGTTTTAGGGGGCAAGCTGGGAGCATGAAGAACCAGCAGCAAAGACGAAAGACATCTTTAGAAGCAAAGGGCACTTGGAGGCACAGAAAGTCCTGAACTTTAAAGTAAGGAGAAGGACAAGCCAGGGGCACAGGGGCTCAAAGAATACTCGTCCCAACCCCATGCAATTCTCATAGACCTCTTCGACTCCAGGGCCTTTTCTTACAGAAGCTATAATTATATTACAGAGTTCCTGTGTAAGCTACTGAACTTTATTAATTAATCCTGCTTGGTCTCACCCCAGCCAGAGCCTTGGCCTTGTGCAGAGATGTGGAATTTTCCAGGAAAACTCAAAAATCGTCATCAAGGAGAAGAAAATGTTTACACTCAGCCTTTTAAGTGGAAGACGGAGAAAAGGCTCATTTCTCTGATTCGGCTGTTTGGTGGGAAGAGGCAGTGAACACACAGTACAGATCTGGGGTGTCCCTGACCAGAGCTGTCCAGAATTAGCATGGCATTTTCCCAGAGAACACCCTGAACATGGAAATTTGGTTTGGGGATTCCTAACTGCAGACTTCGATATGGATAAAGAGAGGCTTAAAAACACACCTAGCTGTAAAATCCCTCTGAGCTCTCAATTAAGCTTTCTCAGTCCAGACTTCAACCCTTGGAGCCAGCAGAACCGAGGCAAGGGGGGCCCCATTAGCTTTTGGATAGTCTGAAACAAGCTGATTTCCTCAAATGACATGGGAGCAGACATTAAACAAGGCAGAAGTCACCAGACAGAGATGGAAGCAGCTGAAACGCAACCTCTCTAAAGGAGTTTTGCGTAGGGATATGAGACTCTGTTTGAATCCCTGGAGAACTCCATAGATTATAAAATAAAAAATGTTACCTAATGTCATGGCATATAATGGGGAACTAATGCCATCACGCTGACTCACCTTTCCCAACTCTCATCAGGCCACAACAGAGAGGAGGGAACAGTACTGCCTGCAGCCTGTGCATACCCTCTCACTCCTTTCCCAGGCATTTGTACTTGGAGAAGGTACTTGCCTGCCTAGAAGCTGGTCTTGGAGGACAGGCACAGACACTCCTCACCCTGGTATAAGCTACAGCTGCAAAACAAGAGGCCAGAATCTTGTTACAAGGATCACACAGAAAAGTTTGGCTTCAAAAGGCAGTGTTAGCTTTTTCTGCAGTGGCCAGGATGAATAAAAAGCTCACCTGATGAAAGCATTTTACTTCAGAGCTCAGTATCACCCTCCTTCCTTCTCCAGACTGGAAACTCCCTGTGCACCAAAGATTTAGCACCTCACCATGCTCTGCTCATGGAAGGGTTGTGCATATCCCTGTAACTGCCACTGAATCCTTCAGAAACACATTCAAAGGTGCCCACCTACACTTCTGCACATACAGCAGTGGCACTTGGGCATTTACACCTGCACTCAGGCACGTTTTCCTATCTGCTCATGACTCCTATCAATCATGCTGATGAAACTCTACAACTTAAGAAATGGCAGCAAAGCAGCAAAACACAAACAAACTCTCAAATGGAGACGTCCCTCCTTAGCACACTCTACCCACCCACAGTGGCTGGAATCTTGAGCGTGTCTACTTCTGTCCCAGCTTAATCTCTTGCCCTAAATTAGGTAAACTCAATCCATCCAGGAGCCACTGGCTTCTACTTCCATCCTGAAAAAGTAAAGGTGAGTCAGTGATCAACAAAATAAATTAAAACAGAGAAAAAGGCACTAATTGGTGAGCACCTGCCTGCAAGGAATGGGAAAAATATCCCCCTGAAAAAAAAAAATCCTCTAGGAAAACAAAATGCACCAACATCTTTTTATTTTGTTTTTTTCGGTAATTATACTAAAGATGAAAAACTCATAATAAACATCTCCCAGTCCCCACCTGCTAACAGTAATTATAATAGACTCAACAATAAATGGTAAAGCAGAGCAGTGCTGCATCTCGGGAATTCTCTAGGGTATGTGGATTAGCTCGGAAAGCCTGAATGATTAAAATACACTAATTAAAATTTTGTGTTCCTTGGTAACTCGTCTGCCTGGGCCCCTGGTGTTGGCAAAATGGGAATTAACGTGACAAAAGCAACACAGAGGGTTTTTGTTTTAAATAAAGAAGGGGGGGAGATCTATATAAACAAGTTCTCTCTGCACACACACACACACACACACAAATTCAGAGGGACACAAACTTAGGGAAGGACTGAGGCGTGTTGCTGGTGTTTAGGATGAAAGCAGCAGTGAAAGCCTTCCCTCATTGCCTAGTTTATCCCCAAACCATCAAGGAGGAAAGCCTGGGAGAGAGGAAAGGAGAAGACAGAAAGTGCTGGCTTAAGACAAACAGGGTCATGCGTGACCAGGAGCCTGGCTCTTTTAAAACAATTAGAAAAATAAACACATGGAGAGGTGGAGAGGCTCACACAGGGAAACCCCAGCACAGGACACTCTTCCGCTCTGTCTCCCTCACGCACATTCCTCCACGGTCTTGTCTGCCCTGCTCTTTACCAAAGAAAACAGGACTTTGGGATAACACACGAGAGCTTCTACCCCACTGCAGATACACAAAAGAAATTGAACACTTTTGGGTTGCCCTTAGCAACCTAATTGCATCAGTACATTGCACACAGGAGCCAAAGTAACTGAATTTTGATGAAAAGACGGCGGTAATTTACGGCATCACGAAATTAGTTGTCATAGCGACGGGTTAATTACATCTCAAATTAACAATGCAAGTGTGGTGAAATTAAATATAAATCATATTTTCTGCATAAATTATAGGGGTTGATTAGACCGGGGCTCAGGGAGAGGGAAAGGTTGAGCCGCCATGGGCCTACGCAGCTTTCTGAGCCGACGAGAGAGTCTCCTGGAAACACCGCGAGGAAGACAGAGTAGGGGGGGAATAAGAAAGTGTCAAGGAAAAAAACACACTGCCTTGATGCTCATCTTCTGTGGGGTTTTCTTTGGCTTTTTAATTGTCATCTGAACTCTCCCTTAGTTTCCCCTCGTGGCTTCTGGAGGAAGTGGGGAGAGGAGCCAGGCCCATGCGCTGTGAGGAGCTGCAGCTCCCGGCCCACCCTGGCACCGCGGCTTGGAGCTGGGGGAAACTGAGCTGTGCGTGGGCTGCCTGCTGCCTGCCCTCAACACCTCCCTGCCCTCTCCACGGGACAAATGAGGGGCTGGCTCTCACCAGCACTGCTTGGGATCTTTGTGCCCAGCAAAGAAGCCTTGAGGCCAGCCCAGCCCCCTTGATGCAGGTCACCACATGCCATCTTGCACCTCTGGAGTCGTGCTGCAGCTGCCCGGTCTCTTTAACACATCCCTAACCTCTAATTTCTTGCCTGGTTCACAGCAACAACATGAAATGTGGTCTGCCAAACTGAGGAAATCCATTCCTGGCAGAGTTTCTGCCTGGAGGAGTGGCACAGCCTGACCTGACACTGGACAGGTGGAGGAAGGCAATCTCTGATGTGTTCTCACCAGCAGTTTCTGTTCGGAGCACATCCTGAAAGCAGGTCAAATCAAGTGCTGAAATCAGAGGCTAAAGGGAGTAAGAGAAAGCATGTGACACTACTAAGAAATCACAGCAGGTAAAGGAGTGTTCTAGTGCCCAGCTGCAGTTCAGACATCCCAAAACAGCAGAGCAAACCCCCTGTGTGCCCGGACGCCGGTCCCATGCCCTGCCAGTACGGGACTCCGGGGCAGGTGGGAGGGAACAGCTCTGCTCCAGGGCAGCGGGACGGGTACGGCAGAGACTGCAGCAAAGCTGGGAGTCAGTCACCAGCTGCACCACCGAGGAGCTGTGTAGTTGCTCTATTAAACTCTTGGTGACCCTCGGCGAGTGTGGAGCATTGCCACTCACAGTGGGACACAGCTAACAACAAACAGCAACTACAGAAAGAGCGGCTAAAAATACCCACGCCGCCCATGCCCCGTGAGGCCCGGCAGCCCTGGGAGCGGGGTGCCTGCAGGAGCTCCAGCCACTCCTCCCACAGATGGTCTCCTCTTGGCTTCCAGGGGCACACAGGCGATGGTCACAGTCCATTGCAGGGGGCGTACAACAGTCTTGCAGCCTGGCTGCCAACCAGCCCTGCCCCAAGCAGGGGATGATGGTCAAGAGCCTGCCACTACTCTTGGGCTCTGGCTACTGCTTTCAGAAGATGAGGGGCACCGGGCGCCTTTGCACAGGACCCCAGTGCTGTGCCCAGCCAGCCCCTGAGAGCTGCAGCACAGCACTGGGGAGGAGATGGAATGTGGTAAGTGTCCACTCCAAGAAAGAGGGAACATATTTGTCAGGAAAGGACACAAGGGAGTCAAACCCTCCAAGCATAGTCCTTTGCTTTCTGCTTCTGTGAACAGAGTGAGGAAAACCTTAAGAGAAAGTCTGCAAAAGGCAGACAGGATATAACTGCAGCACAGGCAGATGAGGATTAACACCAGGAGGAGCCAGGTGAGCTGCTCTCCCAGCTCCATGAGCCAACAAGGCGTCCCACAGCCCTGCAGGACTTGCTGCAGTCCCCAACACAAAGGCAGATTCCCATGTTTAACTCCTCGGACATCTACTATCCCTGAAGAAAATGCTTCCAGGAACCTTTCTCACTGTGCCACTCTTGCAGAATTCAGTGACAAAGCTCCCACAGGCTACTCTCAGCCCAAAACCTCATGCTGCAGGTTTGTCTGCCCATCCCAGTCCTGCTAACTTTGCCTGTAACAACCCTCCTGCAGCCACCACCAGAGGAGTGAATGGAGGTATTAAGGCTCTTTGGTGATTTCCCTAAAATAACAATTCCCTTCCACTTAAAAAATGTTTTTCACTTAGCCTGAATCTGCCCTGACTTCTTTACCCTTACACAGGCCATCTACTCGTGGTGAAACACCACTCTGCCATCTCCCAAGTACCCTCTCAGTTTCCAGCTCCTCACCTGCACTGCCACACTGCCTTGCCTTCTGCCCGCATCAGCTCGCAGGCAGCACTCAGACAAAATACTGAGATCCTCACAAAATCCTGCCACATTTCATCCAGGCCTGTATGAGGAATTTCTCGTGTAGGGGAATTTGGGGTTTGGGTTTTTTTTCTAGAGGGGAAGGAGGGAGAGCGTATGAAAGAAGGGAAGGAAAAAGCCTAAAAGTAAAAAGCCCCTCTGGTCCTGGCAGCCGGCATGATCGATGGTGGTGGATTTGCATGTACATTTCATTAATTTTTCAGCATGCATTTTATTTATCTATGCGCCATACATCTGCTGAAGTTTATATACTTGATAATATATAAATATAGACACACAGCAATCAATACGACATCCGCTTCGCAGAAGCTTCCATTAGGCGCACACCACCCCCCTCCCCGCTCTTTCCCTTCCTCATTTCCACAACCTGCTGCCTGGGCACCTTGTGCTGTTCAATCGGTTTCCGATTTTCATTAGCGGTGGAGCGCCAGCTCCCCCGGCCCCCAGCCCTCCCTGTGCCAATCCCATTCACATCCGCACAGGCCAGGGAACTGCACCTGTGGCCAGCGGGCACCTGCCCTGTCGTGGGGAGCCTCTCCTGCTCACCCTCCCCTTACTCCCGAGCCTCAAGTGCTGGGATGCTGGGGCTGCCTCGAGCCCAAGAGACACCTCAGAGTGCTCGCAGGCATCCCCATCCTTCCAGCCGTTGAGTGGGATTGTCTCAGCAGGCAGTGGGAGCAGCAGCGGGGACAGCACAGAACCTCACCTGGGTCACAGACACTCCTGGGTAATCTCACACTGACTTCTCATTCCCTTCCCCAGCTAAGCCAAAGCAAAGGCCTGAATGTCAGCATTGGGCACCAGGACAGACCAAACACGCTCAATCCTTTGGCCGTCTGTTTTCCCCACTCCAGTTTAACTCCATCATCCCACTGTCTTCACTGTGTTGCATGTGATACGTGTGCGTATGTGGGTGGGAGAGAGGGAGAGCACATCCAGACAATTCTCTGGAGGGAAACTCTCCAAGGCGGAGAGCTCTGCCCCCAGAGCCCTCTGAGCCAAACAGGGCACCCTGGCATGCTGCTGCCCAGCCGAATTACCTCCTGCGACATGGCCTGGAAACTTATTAAGTGGCTTTGGAGCCAGGATCAAACCGCAGCTGCTAAGAACAGCCTGGGTCAGTGTAAACTGTGGCCTGAATTCCCATTTTTATCTCAGCTGACTGTCTTAGTTTCTCCTCAAAGGTTGGGAATTTGACGTGAACATCCAATCTGTCCCCATTGTATCTCTGTCTTGGGAAAAGCTCTTCTACACTCAATTTCTGACCTGTCACACACCTTGGGCCTGTCACTCTTCATGGAATGTTTCTAGTCCCCCTTTCCAGTCCAGTTTTCAACTCCATAGCAAGGAGTGTTTCTCATTATTGATTTATCTGTCTTCACTACAGTCTTTATCTCAAATTGGCTGGTCCATCTATAGCACAGCTTACAAACATTTGCAGTCTGGAACAAAACACTTGGGAGCCACTCAAACTACTTTTTGTAACAGCCAGGCAGCACATCATGTAAGACAAAAACTGTAGTGTGGAAGTGCCTTGCATCACAAGGAAACACAACTGGGAAATTAATTTTAAAAGAGTAATTGTTCCTATTATTATTATAACTGACTACAAGCAAATCAGTGCAAAGCCTGAGGAAGTTTATAAAAGCTTTCTGCATGATTTAGGCTCGGAAAAGAGGTCTTTTCACGAGAAAGAATGTATGGGAAGGTGTGTGAAAGCAGAGCAAAGAAATTAAAGCCCAAGTGACAGATTTCCAGGGAACAGGTCTGAATTACGAGTGCATCTTTCCTGTCTGACTAAAGAGCCACGCAACCTCTTTAACAACCCACTGGACCTGCATGGCCCAAACCTTCACTCTCCCAAATCCCAGCCTGGCACACTGCTCTCCTCAAGCAGGAGGTCACTGGCCCATGTTAAGATACAAGCGGAGGGTTTGGCAGCAGACCCCGCCCTGTGCAGGGGCCGCAGCTGCCTCACCCCAGCCTGTCCTTGGCACTAAGAGATGGCCATAGGCACCCAAACCTCAATTTCTCCACCACGAACCCCTTGCTTGTGTCCCAACAGCCTTCCTTCCTGGCTGCATCCCACTCCCCAGGGCAAACACCATTCAGCTACTGGTCAAGAGGAGGTTTGCAAATGGGAGAGAGACTAAAAATAAATAAAAGGATGCCTGTGCCTTTAAAAGAATTTTCATTTATAGGCTCTTCTCCTCTTCCACCATTTCAGTGATCTATATGCAAATATGCTAATGAATGCAAATTAAGACACCACTTTTAGTCCCAATTTAATAGAAAGCATTAAAATACCTTTTTTTTTTTCCCCCAAAAACTCCATATGCATGAAGGAAAGGCTTTTTAAAATTTATTTTATTTATTTTTTAATTTTTTAACTTTTTGTTTAAGTCACATCCAGCAGCAAACACACCATCAAAGTGCTGGAGACAAGGAGGGGAAATCTGACTGACATTTCCAGGTGCCAATTACTAAGATCTTGTTCTTCTGGGAAGACTGTGAATTAATTTCTTCTATTTTTTAAAAGAAGCTATTAAAACTGATGGATAAGCTATGCTGTTCTCACTCAGAGTCTCCCCCACACCTCAGTATAAGCCCAGTGTGGAAGGAAGCCCATCACATCCATAAAGATGTTATACTGTGTGTTAGGTTACACTCACTTTTTGGAGAGGCAGGTGTGGAAAAGCACACACACATCATCCTGGGAGCAATGCACACGCATCCTGGCTCTGCGGGAGGGACGCATCCTGACCGCGAGCTGTAACTAAAGCCTGGTACTTGGAGCGGCTGCGATAGCACTAAAAACTGGCACAATTGCCACAGGATCTCCCAGCCTCCCATTCCCAGAGAAGTCTCCATCCCAACATCAGCCTTTCCAGCCTATTCAAAATCTGCTTAGCTTAGTTCAGTGAACAAAAACCTCCAAAACCCAACAGATGCAATGCTAGATTATGTTAGCAATGCTGTGAAAGTCTACAGGAAAATAAACTATGACTCATCTTTTTAAAAGTATTTTAAATACAAATCTTTCCACTCAAGCAAAATCACAGTTTTTACCGAAACTTTTTGAGATGAAAAATGTAAATGAAGGAACAGTCAAACTTTTCACAAATCCAAAGTAATTCTGTATAGTTGTTCATGTACAGAAAGAAACACCATTTTCCTTTGAGTATTTAATTTGGTTGTCTTCTAAATGAAAACTTTCTGCTTTTACCACCTTGTCAGGTGGACAGCACACTGTCATTTCATTTTATTTTCAAATCTAACACTCAGAATTGTGTAAAATCTGAATGGTTGCCTCCATTTAACTCAAAGCAACTTTACACATATTTATACACACATTTTAACTGAGAAGCAGGAAATTGCTCTTCACCCAGCTGTACCTGCTCTACGGTCCCTTGCCCCAGCACTGCACACCCAGTGCCACAAGGCCTAAGCAGAGAACAAAAGCAGACAGACTCCACTCTGCTGACTGGGGTTTATCTGTGGTAATTTTACCTCCTTCACAAGGCAATGGGCCAGACTCCTTTTGCAGCAACACTAGAGTAAATTAAGATCAAAGCCTCCCCCCAGGATAATGGTACTGTTACTTAGGGATTTACACAGCTTGGGCATGGATGAGAATCCCATCCCTGCAGAGATTGTCAGGCCCTACCCTACATCTCCTTGCTGAACGCCCTTCAAAATGCCTAGAGCACAGCACTTCCAAGTGAAAACTGTGTTAACAATGATCAATAGGCAGAACAGGCAACTGGCAGCATGACAACACTTCTTCCTGGATGAGACCAGGGAAAATCATTCCGTCCGCTTCAGTACTCCCTGTGCCAGCTGAATGCTTGTGCTACTGACAGGGATCCTGCTGCCGGTTCCGCTCCCATGCCAAGGTGGCCGCTCACCTGGTGGCACAAGTAGAAGGTATTTCCTTATCTAACCTGGATGGCAACAAGGCAACCAGGGACCCATTGGCTCCAGGAGCCAGAGCAAAGCAGAGGACAATCTGCCTCGCACGGGGCCAGATGCAGCGACGCTGGACACACCTTGGGCTGGGGGTGCCAATCCTCAGCGCATCTCCAGCTCTCTGCCCACCTTTGGTGTTTGCCCAGGGCCTCTGGCAAGGGGCTCTTTGACTGGGGTCTGCCCCAGAGCCGTCACCCAGTCCCTATGGCACAGCCTGGGCGACGGATGTGGCTGCTTTGCCCAGGGACAGCAATCACCCTCTTGGCTTAGAGTTTGCTGCATTTCTCCTCCCCACAAAGTGCACTGCAGGTAACATAAAAGCACAAAGTGCATAAATAGGCTCCTCTGACATGATTGGGCACATCTTTCAATGTTTATGGTAGAGAACAGATATTTAGATATTTACAGGGAATATCTTTTGTCGGTGCCAAACCCTAGGTTTTGCTGTCAGAAAAAACAAACACAAGCACCGAAACTTGCCTTCAAATGGAAATCTGCACAGGAGAAAGTGATTTCCCCATCAAACCAGTTTTATTAGATCTAAATATCTAATTATTTGTACCAAGTGCTGGGTTACCAAATATTTTACATGCAACTTTTAGATCATGTGTAGGAGTCTACAGAAAAAGACCTATCTATCTACATATATATGATGTACCTGATTTGAATGCCATCTGAAATAGTTTTCCTTTTTCTGATTTTTCCTGGGTTTTTCAAAAGTAAAGATTAAAAAAAAAGAAAAAAAAAAGAAAATAAGAAGATAGTCTCTCTCAGTTAGCAGGAATTTTCCTGGCCCTGAACACCTCCCACTCCAATAATGTTATTAATGAGACATTTGCACCTCTGAATATTCCAGCAGTCTATTTTCCTTGATCGCTTTTCTAACATCTTTTCAGGGTTGTTCTTGTTATTTTGTAAATGCACAGTCATGAAAAACACACTCCAAACACACTCAAGACTCACCAAAGCCCATCCCTCCAAAGACCAGAATTAATGAAATTAGCAAAAATCTCAAACACATACAAAACTCATATGTAATACACAGAGTTTGTATCCTAAAACACACAAAATCCTTATGACTCAAGCCCAAACTCCTCCACTGGCCTCACACAAGGAAAGCATACACAAATCTACATACATACTATCTACACACTATAGAGGTATGTGCCCACACAACAAACACTAAGCCAGAATAAAAGCACACACAAACAGCTTGATAAACCCTCACATCTCGTCCATACATACATTACGTACCCAAACCACAAAAAACAGAGCCTAAATATAAACTCCTCCCCAACAATACACAAACATCCCCCAAAAACACACCACGCACACCCAACGCCTGCCAAGTATACACAAATACACACAGCAAATACCTGCTTCAAAACATACAACTCATCAGAGGCAGCCCACTAACTACAGAAAAAAAGGAGCTCAATGTGTATATTTAAAGGTTCAACACCTTACATCAGCTTTTCCTTTCTAAAGAGCAGGGAAAATCAGACAGACAGACAGAGGGGAAGGAGAGAGTGGACAGGAGGTGATAGGGAGGAGGAAAATGGAAGCTGCCTTGTGGGGAAGGATATGGATCAGGCTGTCATCTGGAGACCCATCTTCATCCAGAATTAATGCACTAAAGTTCTTTGGTTTTACTCTAAATGGTTTTAAAGAGACAGCAAAATCTGCGCCCTGGCTGCCAGGCACACAGGAATCCCAGCTGGCTCAAGCACTTGGGAACAGAAAAGGCAGCAGGTCCAGCATTTTGGGGCTGAGCTGGAGAATCTAAGTTGGAAGGAGGGATGTTATTTTTAAGACTGCTACAATATGTTCTAAAAAGTTTAACCTGTAACCTCACTCAAGAGTGCTCAACAGGGAGCACGATGAGAGGGAGGCGTAGACTTAGACCACTGCCAGCAGCTCCGTCCTAGTGCTGTGGGAGAGGGATCAGCACTGGGATCCCTGCTCTGAGCCACGGGAAGGCACTGGCTCTGCAGAGCAGCTGGAGAGAGCGGCAGAACACTGCGGGGAGAGCCGGCACAGCAGGTCCCCATCCTGCTCAGTTCTGCCATGGAGCAGGGATCAGACAGGAAGTCTCTGAGGCACTGCAGAGAGCAGGCAGAGAGGAAGATGCTGTGGGGAGAGCAAAACCTGTCACCACTTCGGAGGGGCACGCTGTGGCAGCCCGAGCCTGGCAGAAAGGCCGACGGCACCATGGGCTATTGTTGGGAGCTGCCTTGGGAATAACTCCTGAGGCCAGCCAGGGGACGCCTCTCACGGACACAGGGAAGAGCAACCCTCACATCCCCTGCGCCCCTCAAACCACACACTGTCCTCAGGACAGAGCTCTGGAGGAATGGTATGAGCTGCATGCTGACCCCCCCTTACCACCTCCCTCAAGGGAATCAATACATCCTTACCTCCAACTCCCATATCCCGGGGGGTGCTATGGTTGGGGCGGGGGAGGAAGAACTGAGAGCAAACAACAGCAACAGGAACAGAGTTGAGCCATTTCAATTATTCATATGCCAGATGGATTCTTTTCCTGCCCTTTTTTTTTTTTTCTTTTGCTACAAAAATAAAAAAAAAAAAGGGGGGAGAGCACTGATGTTTGGGGAGTGACGGGAGGAAAACATATTTTCCCCAAAACAAAGGGCAGAAAAGAGAGGGGAAAGCCCCAGCATACCCATCTCTGTCTGAGGAGACCACAGGGAGTGCAAATATCCACTCATGGGGGAACTCACAAATGACTTACCTTTTATTTTATTCGCACAGAGCAAAAGAGAAGGAGAAAGTGCACCAAAAAAATAAGAGAGAGAGAGAGAGAGGGAGGGATGGTGACACAGAGAGAAAGGGACGAGGAATGAGAGAAAGAGAGACAGCAGAGAGAGGGAGGGGGGCAGGCAGAAGAGGGCTTTGACCTTCTGTGAAGGATATAAAAAATCCAGCAGCCTCAGGGGACACCCAACTATCTAGCATATTGCTGTTAAAATGTCTGCAAAATTTAATACACTTGGCATGCCATCTAATCAGTCCTTGGAAACCACGGTTTCTCTCCCTCCTGCACTCCAACTGTGTCAGACCTCCAGCATTTGGGAATGAGGTTGGGTATTTTCTACAGATGACAGAAAGTTTGGTGTATGCACGGAGGGTAGGTTGGAGGCTTTAATTTGTGTTTCATTTGCCTTTTTTTTTTTTTTTTGGGCCAAACATTTTCCCTTTTAAAACAAAGTTTATACAGATCCCTGCATGCTGCTGGATGATCAGGGTGAAAGTGCCTGGTGCAGCGTGCTGCAGGCACACGACTGTGTGTGTGTACACAGACAGGATGGGTGGGAGAGGATGGATGGATGGATGGATGGATGGATGGATGGATGGATGGATGGATGGATGGATGGATGGATGGATGGATGGATGGGTGGATGGATGGACAGATGGGAAGCAGTGGCACACACCCCCACAGCCTGGCTGGTGCCAAGGGGAGCATGCACAGCAGTGCCGGCACAGCCGCCAGCACTGGCATGTGTGTGCAGGTGCTGCAGGTGCGCTCCCCCAGCAAGCCAAAGCTCGTGCATGCCTGCCTGGCGTGGGCACACTCACCACAGGGAATGGGCTGGGGGGGCGAGGGAGGGTGAAACCAGCCCGAGGATGGGGCGGCACTTTGGTGCTGACACTCCTTATTGAAAGGGACAGCTGCCTACACCACCACACAACAGTAAAGGAAACGGCTCTCGGGGAAAACAACAACAACAACAACAAAAAAGCACCGATCCTCAAAACAACAAATATATCCAACACTTGTTACCCTGGCAGGAGTTGAGTGGGTTACAGGCCTCCAAAACAGCTGGGAAAAGAGTTTCCAAGCCGAGTGGGAGAAGGCCACTTTTTCCCTGCTTGGGGGGGGGGGGAATGGAGGAGCTGGTGCAGAGCAAGGTGCATGATGTGCTTTCAGCTGTGCCAAGACAGTCGGCAAAGAGCTCAAGGTAAGAAGGATCAGGCCCTTCAGGACAGGAGGCTGATGCCTCCAGTTGAGTGTGCAAGTTTATGACCTTGGTCATCCAAAGTGGAATCCCTGGCAGGTGAGGACAGGCACCAGCTCTAAGAGCAGAGCATGGGCTCTCAGATAACACAGAGGCACTGCAGATGAGTTCTGGGCCAGGTGATTCTGGACCTCTCACCTGGACAGCCCCAAGGACCATGAAGGGAACACAGGAGCCCATGCCCCTTCTTAATGTGAGGAAAAGGAAAGATGTGCTGGGTAAAGGGCTTAGGTGCCAGGCAAGGAGGGAACTGAGCCCACAAAAACCCCGAGACACCAGAGCAGAACAGGCACAGCTGCTTACAGACAGGCTGGTCTTGCAGTTCAGGTTCTTCCCAGTCCATCTGGACTATATAATGGAAAAACCTCTGTACAGAGCGAAGCCTCTGCAACTTGGAACAAGCAGGGCTCCCGGCCCTCTGAAGATAGGGCAGAAAGGGTCCTGGGTCCTCCTTTTCTCTGCAGAACAAGGGGCTTGGTGAGAGTGAAGGTGGAGAAGAAAGCACAGAGGCAGGGGACAACAATGGGAAGAATTATCAGTGATGGAAGAGAAGGTGGCACTGAGCCATGGATGGGATAGGAAAGGGCATGGATTCACAGGGCTACGGAGAAATTTTAAACCAAGACAAGGGCCCGAGCTCAATCAAAACTTTGTTCAGTAAAGAAGTTAATTGCTGAGGAACCAAATAAAAGAAACCCCACAGGCTGAAAACTGCTCAGACTCTTTAATTAGCCAAAAAATGAAAGCGGTTACAGGAAAATGAGAGCGTAAGAGGGGATCCCAAGGGAGTACTTATGCTACTCCCCCTTCTCTCCTTCATCACCAAACAGCCCAGTGTAGGGCCATGGTAGCAGCCTCTTTGATAGCAGATTTGGGAAAAGCTTTTGGGGTTGGTTTCTTTTGACTGTCCAGAAGATGAGAGCCCCAGCCAGTCAAACTCAGATTTGAATCAGGCATCTAATAAGCCCAGGGGTTCCAGAGCCTTCTGTTCAACCCCGCACCAGTGCCTGCCAGAAAGGCAGGGAATGCCCTCCCCTATTTGCATTGGGACAGCTGGTTCTCTGGCCCCCTTAGGGCCGAGTAAAATAAATTACCCCTAGGGCATAACTCTCCAAAAACAAAAACAAAACCAACAAAAAACCAAAACAAAAAACCCCCCAAAAAACCACCACCACCACCAACAAAAAAACCCCTGCAGGTTGGAAGCAGCTTTAACAAGCTAAAGGATCATCCATACAAATTTACCCATTTCTTCCAAATTCCACCAAAAAATTCACACTTCTTCCTAATCCCTACACAAGCTGGCAACTGTCTGAACAGTCACATGGAATTCCAAGTGCCCAGTAACTTGACAGCCATTTCTTGTACTGCTTTAAGAAGAAAGCAAAGTGAAGATGGGATAAGAAGTGACTGAGTGGTTTAGCTTTTCTGCTACCTCCACACATGGTTCACACCTTGCCCCTTAATTCCTGCCCAAGGCAACTGGACTGGGTTTGGTGTCTCACCCACACAGTTCTCCTCATTCTCCCTTCTGCAAAAGGCTCAGTCTCTGGAGTGAAAGCTCTCTATTCCATACAGGCAACACACAGACTCACTCTATGCCCACGTGGAACAAAAGAAGGACACAACCTGGAATCAGGGAGCAAGAGCCAGTACATAACCTGTGAATGGCACTGGAATATGTGACCACCCCTAGGAGCTGGTTATGGGTCCTGCAGTCAGCCAAGTTAAAAGCCTTCCTAGAATAATGATTTCATGCACGAAAATAAATAATAATAAAAGAAAGACTCTCAAGAACAGCATACATGAGAAAATAACACCTTATGGAGGAAGCATCCAGCCCATCCTGATTTCCAGGCTGTTTCCACCCTGCTCCAGCCTACCCCCTCTCCTGGGGCCTATCTAGCTGGGAAATCGCAGACAATCAGGGAGGCTGTTCCAGCCAATTTCCTTCAGGGAACCTGCAGCTTCCTCCTGGGACTGTCCTCCTGCTGGCTTATGACTGCCTCACAGAAGAAAGTGAGGGACACAATCTTTCCCAGAACTGGCTCTACCTTTGCTCTTCTCTCTGAGGCAGCACTGAGGGTCACATGTATGACACACGGGGTTTGGACAGAGGTAGTGAAGTGGAGGAGGGCTTGAGGAATGAGACTGGTAACAGTAGGAAACAGGGTAAACACAGACGTTATGCAAAGAGAGAGAAGGAGGGAGGTACTCCAGGAGGCTGTAAATTCATGTTTGTAATTACTTCCTCATGTTTTTCAGCACTCCTCAGTCAAGTTTGATTAAAATTCCTTCCAAGGGAAGACACTCCATAGAGAGAGAGCTGCAATGGAACAGGCAGCTTGTGGAGTTTGCAGAATTGCTGGGGTGGGCACTAATAGCAGTAGTTTGGGAGCTGGGTATGGATCAGCTTCCCCCCAGCATGGCTCCATGCCCTGTGGGAAGCCACTCTTTGGACACAGAGCACCAGTTCAGGTCTGCCTGTTCTCATACCGTCAGTGTATGAAATAGGACACTGCTCCCTCAGCCCTCAGACACAGAGCTGATGTGAGATGGTTTCCACAATAACCTTCCAAAGTGGCAGAGAGTGTCCTCCCAGGAGCATGTAACAATTTCCTGTGAAACATATGCCTCAGCAGATGGGGGAAGCTTATGCTTCCTTCCACCCAAGAGTCCCTTACACAGGGGCTATTCCTCTCCATAGTGAAAAGCAGAGCTCAAGACATCACATCTTTGTTCGGTTATTCAGGGGAGAGAAAGCCCAAGATCTGGCAGATGACAGTAATTCATGTGTAACAGAGATCCTTCCAAAAGAATGAAAAGGAAGCACAGTAATAGAGGAGGACTAAGGGAGAGGCCACTTTTGTCACCTTCAGTCCTAAGCAGCCTTGACACCATCCTTACTGGCACCACCTGTCACTGGGCAGGGGTAGTCTTCCCAGTGAACAGGACAGTTTAATAAAATTCCTTCAGGGATATTTCCTGGAATGGCTTCGGGGTGAAAAGCTCAAAGGCTGAGAAACCCTCCCCTTGCCAACTCATGGTTACTAATTGTGCAGGGCATTTCTGTCTGATCCATTCCCTTTTTCTGCTGGCTGTAGGAATCTCTACTGCCTACAGTTAAGCAGATCCCAGGTTCCTGTATTGCCTACAGTTAAGCAGATCCCAGGTTCCTGTGTCCTCTCTGTGTTCTCTTCCATCCACAGTCAAGATGGTCATCCAGTGCTATGGCCAACTCCCACGCCCCATCTCCCACTCTTTTGAGTCCTTCCGAGCCCCTGGAAGAAAGGGTTTGAGTACAGCCAATTCTCCTTCCTGACCCTGACCCTGCTCTGCCAAGTTCTCTGCTGGAAGGGATGCCCCAGAATTTGGGCTGGGACCACAGAAAGTAAGCAGCATCAGGGGCTTTTTATTTATCCTCGATGCTGTAGCAAGAGTAAGACAAAGAGATGCTGCTGGATATCAGCCTCTGCGTTCCCTTCATGGCTCTGGGGAAATCATGATTATCTTGATGCCTGGTTTCTTTTGCTTCTCTTCCCCTCTCCTCCCTGCTCTGAATATCCGAGTATCTTAGTGCTCATGTCAGTTAAGGGACAGACCCTGCAACAATCAGCTGAGTGGGAACAGGCAGGTTCTGATGGGCTTCCTCTCTTACATGCCTCTGCCAGGGCACACACTTCACAGTTCAGCTAACCAGGAAACGTGCGACCCATGATACTGCCGATGCTGGCATGCAAACAAATGATAAAACACCCTGTCTCATCTTTTGGTTCTGGTTGCTCTCCATCATATGCAAGACACAGGTCATGGAGGTGGCTCCAGCCAGCTCTGTAATCTTTTTGTGCTCCCTTCCCATCCAACCTGTGCTTGGCCTGTGTCACTAGGACCTAAGGATGAGGAGAGGAGGAAGCAGAAAGATCCCAGCTGCACCTCAAATCCTACATTCAGGACTACCACTGTCCTTAGAAGAGAAGTGCAGAAAATTATGCCAACTCAGACATGATCAGGCTGGGGAAGAGGGCTTGTTCTCCACAAAAAGCCCTTGCGTGATGCAAGTATATCAGTCCAAAGCAGGGAGACCACGAAGTAACTGTCTCAAACCTGCAGTCACTGCAGCCTAAGCCAGTAAGGTACATTCAGGCAGAGCAACACAGATGAGCATGACTAACTCAAGAGCTGCCCAGTCTTTGGAAGCTGCATCGAGGCATGCCTACACAGGCAGTACAGGACAGGAGCGTGCCCAGGACCTGATGCTGCCCAGCTGCCTCTGGAGATAACATGCCAGGGATGGAGGGTGCACATGCTGCTGAGCACACACTGGATGTAGGAGAGTGCGGGGACCCAAATGCCCTGGGAGCAGGGGAGTGTGTCTGGATGCAAAGGAGGCAGCAGTTTGTGCTGCATGGCAGGAGTGTGATGAAGCAAGGCAAAGCCCTGCACCTTGTCCTCCCCACTGGTAAAGTGCCCAAGATGTATATGGAGAGGGGAACCTCTCTAAGAAACCTGGAGGTGGTTTGAGGGGGGCCTTCAACGCCAAAGTAATCCAAGTTTCTGAGTTAATTAATTTACTGTGGAAAGAAGAAGCAGGAAGAACAATAAAAGAGCCTTTGTACTTAGGGTGGGACAGAAGCATAGGAAGACATTTCGCAGAATAATGGGTTGGGGGCAAAAACCCCAGAAAATAAAAATAATAAGCTTACAAGAAAAGCCACATTTTTAACATTCTTAATCCCTAGAATAAACACACAAGGAAGAATAAGGACAGGGCTGACTGTCCTCAGACATCACTGGAAGAGACTGTGTTTGGTGCAAGCAAGAGATTTTGTGCTGGTGGCTGTTGTGGATAGTCCTGCCCAAGCCAGCAGAGGTGTGTGAAAGAATATAGGGGAAACAGAGGAGAGGAGGCTAAAATCAAAGGCAGACGCCCACTTGAATCTTCAGTCTATCTGCTTTTTTTTGCTTCATGCTTTCTATACTACCGCTGTTTTAACACAACCAAAATTACACTAGAAACACAACTGAACGAGTCCCACGCAACAATGGAAATACAACAGCACTTTGAGGAATCTACATCTTCCCACCCCAGTCAGCTGCCTTAGGAAGAACCAAACTATATGACCCTGTGTCCCCCCACCCCCTGCCTTCATCTGATTACCATCCACCCCCAAAACATCCTTCAAATTTCTCCAGATTAGCAGGAGTTAAAAGGCTGGTTTTAGTGGTAGAGACACATTTAGGAAGGGATTGAATTTGTGCATGGTACAGCCCATTCCCTGTTTATTAACAAGCTATTTATCACTGGTGTTGCTTTTAATGCCATTTTGGTTTAATGTTGTTAATGAAATATAAATACCCGCACTAATGATGTTGGTCAGGAGCAGTGTGGGCTACTGGCAGCTTTGCAGGAGGGAGGCCAAACCACGGCTGTGTACATGAGAGGCTGCAATGGTGTGACTGCCAGCCCAGCCTCCAGAAGAGCTTCCCCACATGCTCCCACCATGAGACTGCCCAAGCACAGCAGGATAAGGAGGGATAGGATGGAATGGCATGGGATGGTGAAGTACTGGCAGGAGATTTCCAGACCACTCTGGCAGCCCAGGCCCAAGTTAGTGCCCCCCAGGAAGGTGGCTCATGGTCACAGTCCCAGTTCAGCTCCAGCATGGCACAAGACTGCTCCCTCTCCACTCTTTGCCTTTTGAGATCACAAGAAGAAGCCACCCAAGCCCAGCATGTCTGTGTGGGGGATCCTGCAAACTGCAAGGTAGCTCTCTAGATGGAAATATGTAGAAGTAGTCAGATGAGTTTTGTTGGCTTAATGCAGTTGCCCCACTGGAAGAGCAATCTGCAGGCTCTGCACTATGCTCCCCTAGGGCAGCATCCACATGATCCCAACACCCCTTCAGCAAAGAGGCGCTCACAGTGACCACCTCAGGGCTGCTTGTCGCTCACGCCGGGCTGGCCGCGGGGGCCTTGGGCTTGCTCCAGGCCATGGGGTGGGGTGAGGTGAGATGGGGTGGGGTGGGGCAGGAGGAGCTCACCTGGCTCCTGGGACAGCTGGCCACTCCACAGCCACTGCCTTGCTCCCTGGGCCTGTGCTGCCCTGGGTCTGCTGCAGGCTAGGTGGGGATGGAGGAAATAAAGGAGTCTCCTGCCCTTGCAAGGAACAATGCCAAAAGCTTGGCCTTTGGCAAGGGCTCAGAGGTTTGCTCTGGCTCTGCAGAAAGGGCTCACACGGGCCCTCTCCATTAGCTTGTGTCTAGCACCGTCATGGGGCAGGGATTACAAATCTCCCTAAGGCGGCTTTTGGAAATCCCATCTTGCATTACCATTTGCATTACAGCAGCCCCTAGAGAGAGCTGAGGCCTGGGCACACTCTCAGAAAGAACTGTGGGCCAGGAGAGGTTTCAAGGCACCACAAGAGACTGGTATGGAAAGGCAAACCAGCTTTGGCACTGGGCAGTGGAAGAGGCAGGGGAAAACCTGTGCCCAAGGCCACTGCCCTGCCCAGCAGGAACAACAGCTCCTGAAATCAGAAGAGAATCTGAAATGGACCTTCACCACCAGGAAGTTCCAGACCTCTACAAGGATCCAGAACAAAACCAAGCACTTTCTTCAGGAGCAAACTCCAAACCTCACAGTCACCTGAAGACTCAGTGAAGAGGCAAATTTGGAGAAAAAAATATATCACACTGTCTTGAGACAGCTCTCCTGATAGTAATTTTGTCTTGCTCCAAATTGACCTTCTCCACTAATCCCATTTAAGAAGTAGGGAAACAAAGTGTTCCCCCACAGAAAGCCTAATTGAATGGGAGGACTAAGTGCAGAGCAAGACCAAGCCCCCCTTACCCACCAACCTCTCCCAGGCCAGGGGCACCACAGCCCCCGTATTCTGTGATCAAAAGCCTCTGCTACAAAAGTCAACGCATCAACTGTTTGCATAAACTGCAAAAAGATTCATTTCTCTTCCTCCCAATCCCCATCAACAGCCCATTTTCTTCTGCTTTGCAGTCTCCCTCTTCCTCTCTCCCAGGTAGCCAGTGCAGAGGAAGCTACAGCTGGTCTGCCCTGGGAACTCTCCTAGTGTCCCCGGCCACAGGGAGCACCATCAATTTACACTGTTCCTTTAAGACGTTATCTTTTAATTTGGTGCTTCCCCCTTTCCTCTCTTCAACTAACTGATTTATTAGTTTACATCTCATAAATTGTAACCCCTCACCTCCCCCTTCACCCTCCCAGATGCCATAAATCCCCTTCAGGGCTTTGACACCCTTCTGCATGTGGCACAACCCCCTGCCCCCCAAAGTCACCTCTGAGTCCCCAGGGAGCGTGGGGCTCATTTGCTGGGGGTTTGGTCTAGCTCGTCTCAGCAGCTAATCCCTTGGGTGGCTCCTGTCAGATTATTAATTAGCTAAAGCGGATCGGCCCTGGAACAACATGCGGTTGGACTTCAGATAAAACAGGATGGCAGAGGCTTGGCATGTAGTTCTTTAAAGGGACTTTGTCCCTTTTTTTCTTTTGCCTTCTCTGGGAGTGAGGGGAAGGAGAGGAGGAGGAGATGGGCTGCTTCCACAGCTGCTCACAGCCCCCAGCAGTTTGTCACCCTGGTCAAAGGGCCGTGCTGTTCAGAGCGGAGCGAGCACAGGCCTGGAGGTGTAGGGACAGGAATGGCAGGTATCATCCCCATCCTCACCCTGTGGCAGCTAAAACTTTTTCAGATGTTAGAAAAGGGTTATGAACCTGTTCAGAGGNNNCGTCCCACTGCTCTTCAGTGTCACCTCGCTTCTGCTGTCTCTTGTCCTCTCATTGCTCCCTATGGAAAACTTGGTGTTTGTACTACCCCAAAAAACGAGGCAAAGTCTGTTTCAAGGAACCACGGCCATCCTCACACTGAGAACAGGTATTTTAAACAAGAAGCCATCCAGTTTGTGTGGCAGGTTTTAAAGCTCCCTTTCTCATCCTGGGCAGGATAAAGAGTGAGTGGCCTCATATGCATTACACTGGAAATCTTCAAGAACGAGCTGGAACAAGAATCAGCACAATGGATGCTGGGGAGCAGCTCACCTCCTTGCTCCCTTCCCACTTTGGATTGTTTTGACTCAAAGCGATGAAGCTGAAATATCGAGTCACAACGACACTAAACTTCATTACAAGCTCTTAACACAGATTACTTAACAAAAACCAGGCTGCTTTAATTGCTTTTCCCCCATTAGCATTTCTGGAGGAGAAAATTCTGATTAATTTGAAGATGCACATTTCCCCCACCCCTTGTGCTGGCCTGTGAACCAGACCTCCTTCCCACACTAGCACTGTCCAGAAGAGCATCCCAGAGAGTGTAAATTGCACCCAAATCCACATGCCTCTGAAAAACAAAGGAACTAAGAGCCTGGATGAACAGATGGGAGTAATGGTGTGAAGCAAACAAGGGGAAGAAAAATCTCCCCTCCTTTCTGGTGAACCCATAAAAAGTGGCACAGGGGAATGAGGAAGAAGCAGGCAGAAGAGAATAATGGGAGGACAGCCAGTGTGGAAGGGTTCAAAGAGCAAGGACAGAAGCTGGTAGGTGACTGATTTGGTGGGGTCCTGGGAAGCACCTTCACCTTTCTCTGCAGCTGGGAAAGGAGAGGCAACTCTGCTAGGAGAACATTGTGTGGATTTTCAAAATTTCGACCAAAAGCCTGAGAGCTCAGTGCTCTCCGAATGCATGTGAAATGGTCCCTGTTCCTTGTTCAGGCTCTGCCTGGATATCTGGTTCTAGGGAAGGATAACTGTACTTTCCCCCTGGCTGGTCTCCCACAGGTTAGGAGCACCAGGAAGTCAGGGACAGGTGGGGGAAGCACCCCTCATGGCCCAGAAGCTCCCTCTGAGCTGGGAAAGCCAGGGATACACCAGTCTCATGGGCAAAGGAAGGAGCCTCTTGGGGGGAAAGCCAGAGCCCTGGGCTGTGCTGCTACAGCAGAAGATGCCAAGCAGCTCTCCTCACTTAATTCCTATATCAGGGATCAAGGACGTCCAATTCCCAGTTCCTCAAATATGGATGCAGAGAGGACAAACCCCCTCTGCTCCATACCATGTGTGACCAGCTCAGATAGGATCTGCACTGTTCCACTGCCAGATAGCCCCAGGTAAAATAAGTCTACCAAAAAATATCATTCCCGGCTTTCGGGACAACTGACTTCAGCTCCTGTTGTAACTGGCCCTGGCAAGGGAGGATGGCAACCAGGCTCCTGAGTAGGTTGTTCCCTAGGTCAGCATACTTCAGGGACATGGTAATCAAGTAGAAACTGCTCCTATGTGCCAACTCTTGTTAACCTTGTAAATCTTCATGTTTTTCTTAAAGTCTGAGATCTTGCAAGTTACGTAAGATTTTTGTTTTGTACAACAATGTGTGTACAGTGCTATCTCTGCTCCCTCTGTTCTCCCACTTTCAGGGCACAGCAACCTGAAATGCGATCTGTGTGCATGCTGAACCATAGAAACCTTGGTATTATTAAGTCTTATAATTGCAGGGAGGAAGGGAGTAGCTTTTGACTTCTGAAAGGACAAGGCTAGCAATATTGTTTGCTCATTTTACTTTCAAACTCACCTTAGTTTGTCCTCTCCCCTTTTCTCTTGTATGTTCTATTAATGTACAGCTTAGACAAACTCAGCAAGAATCACAAGAAAGACACTGGGACAGATTGTAAACTGCCCTGGCAAAAATCAGAATAGTTCTGCTGACGAGAAATGCAGCCCTGGTGCATCAGCAGATGGCTTACCTGTGGCTCTTAATAGTTAATATATAACTGCAGTAATAGCAAAAAAGAGCCTCAGCATTACCACATAATTTGTCAGAGGCAATATGCTAAAACAGCCTTTCCACATTCAGCTCAAGTAGTGAGATAAGCCTCACCTCCAGCACTGCCCATGGGCTGAGCACCAGCTCTGGAATGAGCCCCCAGCAGAAGACATCAGAGAACAGCTACCATTCACTTTACACTATTTGTTCATTTTTAAAATTTTTTGGTTTTATCAACAGATTTCTATGAACTACATTTTGAACATGCATTTCCCTTGAACACTCGTGCATACTTAGCACTGATTGCTCCAAGTGCTTTCCAGCTGGTTTTCCTTGAGGAACTCTGCAGGTCAGCATCCCTGTTGGCTGGAGAGCTGCCTGACAGACAGACGGACGGTGTATATACAGTGCCTACTAGAGCTGAATGTGCTCCTAAATGCTAATGGAACCCTGCAAACTCGCAAAGCACTATTATTATTTTTTCAGCCAGCTGTTTCATCAGGGCACCACAGAACTACTGCCTGTATCCCAGCTCAGAGAACTGCTGTTGGATCCAAGGATGGGAAGAAATACTGTTGGATGGTTAAAGGAATCGGGAGATCTGGCTTCTCCTCCCAACTCTGCTTCTGAGTCATTATTAACATAAAATCAGGTTTGTTACATCAGTGAAGCTTGAATAAATAAACCACGACTCATCACTGTGTTTTATTTTGCAATATCTCAGTGGGCTCCTCTCTACAAATAAACACTATTAAAGATCAGTGCAATTGCAGGTATATGGGGAAGGAGAGAAATGAAAGCATCTAAACTGGTCTAAAACCTTTATGAAGAACAGGACAAAAATCTCAGCTTTTTGGAGGATATTGATTTTCACAGGACAGGCATGTGAAAAAAAAAAGGCAAGTAGTGTCCCCTTACTTGGGGATACTAAAAGACAAATGAGTCATGCCTGCAAGTCTGACAGAGCTGATGGGTAAAAAAGACTGGGAAACATCCCAATCCCTGTCTGAGGAGCCAAGGCTGAAATCCCAATGCCACTGAAGTTTACAGTAAAACTGGTGCTTGCTTCTCTAGCACCAGGATTTAACCTCCATAAATTTCAGCTGTGAAGACAGAAGCCTTAGGAAGGAGATAGCCAACTTCATCGGCAGCAGTTCCAGGAGACTGAGGACATCATGAATCCAAAAGAATGACTGAAGGTGACAGGAAAAGAAAGGTCTGAAACCATGAAGGCCTGGCCCAGTCCTGTCTCCTCCAGCATTGAACATCCCTTTATCCATCTGAGTTTTTGGGGCAGGCTGGTCTCCAGTGTGACAGTCACCCAGGCAACTGCCAGCCCCCACCGAAGCCCTGGGCTTCTTTAGAGCTAAGCTGCTCCACATATCCACACACATGAGTCCTGTGCTTGCACCTAACTGCACCACAGGCTCTGTAGTCAGGCCTCGTTCAGCACTGGGAGGGATCCTGTTCAGCCAGCTTCCTCACTGCCAGAACACCTCTTCAGCTTTTGCCCCTCAAACAACTATTCCCCCTCATGAGTAGGTGCAAAATCACCAGCTGCTGGGCACTGCAGGGCTTCTGGAAGGGCTTTGGGCTACCCTTACCTTTATTTTGAAACTGACTCATTCCATGTTTCTCAAGAGCCTTTTAAGTGTTCCCTCCTTGAATTCTGGCATCAAGGCCCTTTCCTGAACATCTGAGACCTTTCAACCTGCTTAGATCCCAATGGTGAACTTCACCCTCCATCAAGAGGTTATATGAGTGTCTGTTGTTATCCAAGTGAGCTAAGGACCTTAGTGGATCAGTCTTCAGTTCCATTCCCAGACCAGATATGGTAAGGACAGCTATAAGGCCTGCCAAGCACATGATCCTCTTTCCCCTCCTTTGACTTCCCCCCATTCAGCTTTCCACAGCCGCCAACTAAACATCTGATCGAAGGCCCGGGGGAGGGAGTCAGAACTGTCCAGTCTGGTTATGAGTGAAGGTCATTGATCTAGCGCAGACCAGGGATGCGGAAAACAGGGGAGGGAGGGAAAAACCCTCAGAGAGACAGAAGAGAGGGAGTGAGGCAGGCAGAGGGAGCACGGGAATAAGCGCAGGAGAAGGCAGTGGAAGTGGCTGAAACATGGTTTCACACTCCAAGACCCAAGGGCTGTTGTCAACCCGTCCTTCATGCTCACGTCTTGTCACACTAGAGGTCAGGTCTCCCAAGCGTTCCTGGAGAGCTGAGCTAGCCCATATGGCAGGCAATATGTTAACAATATGGATCAGCTGCTTGTCAGGGCCTGAGCAGATGGATGTGACAACCCTGCTCTTACCCAGACAGGCTTTTAACATCTTCTCTCTCCTCTACGCAGCCCTGCTGGAAGAGCTCTGCCTGGGAACTGTTGCCTCCAGCCTACCTGAACTGTGGGGCCACAGGTCAGGACAAGCAACATGGAAATGCCTGCCTGGCTGTACCTGGATGGAAGCAAGCCGGGTACAGCCTCATTCAGACCAGTGCTGGCAGGAACCAGGCCAAGCGTTTATCCAGGGATAGTGTGCTGCAAATGGAAAGGCCTCGCTGTAATCCAGATATGTGCTATTAACTCCCAAGGAGGGTGATACAGGAGATACTGTATTCAGATATATGTATATGGCATGTTACCACCAGATGCCACACTTTACAGTCTAGACTGAGTTTTGTAACTGCCTGGGAAAAATTTCTCTCACAGAACATGTAATACATAAATAGATGTGTATTTTAATGGGCAAGTTAAACTCCTCCTGGCAAAGGCAGGCAAGTTGATTTCATACACAGGTGGGTAAATTTCCACAAGGATTTTGCAAGGCTGTTTCATATTCCCCAGGCCGGCTCAGGATCTGAGCCATCAGGGCTGGCTGGGCTGGCCCAGCTGCACTTCTGTGGAAGGCAATGTTCCCATCTCATTCCCTTTGCTGCTGTGCCCATGCAGTAATTCCAAGGATCCTAGCAAAAGTAACACCATCGGTCCAAGCTAACCCCCAAATTTAGTTTTACTTTAGGATTTAAACAGGGGGGGAATATTTTGCAAATTCAAACGCAGACTGAGCAGATATTTCTAATCCCTTTCTCACACTTTTTTAAGCTTTTTTCCCCCCCCACATAAAAGTCTACCTTCATTAACTGAACAAGAAAACTCCCTCCAACCCTTATAGCTCTAGGACTAAACAGCCAGTTTGTGCTTATAAACAGTGAAAAAGCAATCACAGCCTAGGGATGGGCTCTGGAGAACGTGCAAACAGCCTCTGTAGCCCAAAGTAAATTGAGCTTGTTTTGAAAGTAGAAGCCATACAACCTGCTCCAGGGCTGAAGACTGGAACACAGGGATTTCTAGTCCAGAGCATGAGAGATCACAAAGCCACATGCCTGAAAGGCTAAATGCATCTCCTTCACTGCAGTGATGTTTGTAGAACTAGGGGGACCTCAGAAAACAGCTGGAGTCCAGGGAAATATTTCTATTGTCTCTAATGAGCTACTGTCCCTCAGGAAGCAGCCCCTGAAGGACACTCAGCAATGCACCCAGTAGGGTGGGTGGAGGAGGAGACAAACGTGGAAAAGGATAACTGATTTGCAAGAACCTGAACCTCAAGGATCACTTCAGCACTTAAAGAATTCCTGATGTATCAGTCTCCTCCTCTTACCTTCTTGGCTCAGAGGTTCTGCTCATCCCAGGTCCAGGTCAGATGGACAACGCACGGTTCTCAGTATCAGGAGCTACACAAGCAGAAACCCGTGACAGGGGTCACAGGAAGAGCTCCTTGTGATGGAAAAATGGACCCAGAACTTATGAGGGAGCTTCCTCAGCAGAGATTTTCCCCCTGGATGTTAGACCTCTCTGGAGAGGTACATAAGGGTGTTTGGTGGAAAATTCACCTGCTGCAGTCAAACCTGAGAATTTGTGTCTTATTTGGTAAAACCTCAAGGCTCTTCATGTTCCTTTACGTTATTCCCTCAGGCAGAGTTCTTATTTGGGAAGCTCTCTTGCCTCTGGAGGCCTGGGAAGGCACATGCCATTGCTCTAAAAGGGGACACAAGCACCAGGACAGCTCACACAGGGAAAAAGGCCAGAGTTCCCTACCTTAATAGTTCAAAACCAGGCTTTCCAAATAAAGCATGCCAGACCCTGGAGGTGTTTCAGCACTAGGAAGGTGTGGGAAGGCACAGCTCACCCCTATCCCATCCTGAAGCACACTCTTTACTGGCAGGCTTACTGGAAGCACTCAGGTCTGTAGGCTCTGAACACGTGGCAAGAACTAAGCCCTGCTGAGCCTTAGAGGATCATGGCTGTTGCTCTTTCAGGTAGGGCTAGGGCACTCAGAACATGAGTAAATTCCTCTGTGCCACACACAGCCAGCAATGGACAGGGATAGCTGGAGGCCCAGACCAACATCTCAGCCATGTGACTTTTCTCATCTCCCCTCTTGCTAAGCCAATACAGTCCCTCCACCCAGACCTTTCCAGTTCCGGTCTCAGCTGCACCTGTGACTCACAACAGCTTTGGACACACTGCTTTGCCCAGGTATCGTTTATGGCATAGCAGCAAAAAATAGAGGAACATGATGATACACAATCCCCTCAGGCACTTCAGTTGCTGATCTTCATTCAGGCATCATCAGCATTTAATGACGTCAGCACAGAATGGAGATACCCCCTGACAACACCTCTCTGCCCCCTACAGAGCACATGTGGTGTCATGCAAAGGCCAGACACAGCGAGGATCCTCAGCCCCTTCTACCTGCAGCAGTATGGCAGTGCCACCAGGTACCTTCCAAATCCCCAACCCATTGAGAAGAAATATATTATCCCATTGTTGTGTCATACCTTTCTTTGCAGACAAGCTGTGACGGCAGCCAAGCAGAGAAGAAAGTAAACCAGCTTTTAGAAACACAGAGTCCCACCCCCTCACAACCTCTCTGAGTTACCCACTGTGACCACAGACATCCTCAAACTCCTTTTGTGAAACAAGTCAATCAGAAACTGTCCCACACAATACTTACCCAGGGGACTCCCGTGCATACTATTTAGCTGATTGTTAATACTGCACAGGAGCTCATTAGGAAGAAGGAGGTGAAGAGAAGGAGCTGCTCAAACCACCACTCTGCTGTGTCAGCTGGGTGTTTGTGCAGAGATGGGCAGCGATGGCAGGGGTAAACCCAGTCCTACTTGTAAGCCAGCCCAAGACAAACCAACATCCCACCACGCATTTACCACCTAAACCACTGACTTCCAGCTGCTCTTTCAAACTTCATAGGCTAGAGATTTCCCAGGAACTGGAATGAAGCCTCTGGAGAGCCAAAATCACTCACTCCAGTCCTATCTCAGAGCAGTTTGATCACAGAACAAAAGCTAGTACCTTGCATTGAGAAGTCACAGGCTTCAAGGTCCATTCCAGTGTACAAAGCCAGGAGAGAAGTCAGGTTCTTTGTTTTGGAGGTGGTCTCAGGTGAAGACAGTGTGAATTAGATGGCCTCCCTTCACTTGGTGAAGTCTCTTTTCCCTGAGGAGAGTTTCAAAAGGAAATGAATATTCTCTACTGAGCAGTACCAAAGCTCAGGTGAATCATGACCACAAGCAGTGACGCCAGCCTCAAGTGCCACAGCCACCCACAGACCTGAGCCCTTGGTCACACACAAGAGGCCAGCAAGGCAAGGCATTTCATGCCCTGCTGAACACACTGCATCCCCATCTCCTTGTCTGCCATGTGTGGTACTAGCAACTCAAAAGCCAAGGTACAAACCACCCAGGTGACTATTCAGTGGTCCACACACTCCAACTTTCCCCAGAAAAAAATCCAGGTCAATCAGTGGCAGAAGCAGCCTATAGTACTAAGCCACTTATAGCAAAGAGCTTCCCCCTGTAGCCAGCTAAGCGTTGCTACCCATGTGAGCCTGTGCTGCCATCCCTCCTTTGGGGGGAATCCAGCAGCACAGAACTCCTTGTCCACCCCCACATCAAATCTCATGCCCAAAAATGTTACACGTACAACCAGATGAGACAAAGGAGAATGATTATTTGCAGTTTAGTGAGGCCCACAGTAATTAAGGGACTTGTCAAAGCTCACTTGGCAAATCTGAGGCAGAATTGGAACTACAGCTAAATCTCTCAAATTTTGGTCCAAGAGCTGGACTGCAAAAGTCCTGTGGTCCTTGGGCGCATACTTCTACCTTTGCAACAGGTTTTGCCCTTCTCCCTGCTCTCCCTAGACAGTTAAGACAATTCCCTTCTACTCCTGCATTGGGAAATGAACAAATGCACAGATTAAAATAACAAGAACTTTTACCTTACTTCCAAAATTATAAAATGTCTTAGCTCCAACCTTTGTCAGAAGCTCAGAAGCTTCAGGCTCTTCTATGAGGTGGGATTTGTAGACTGGAGGGTTTTGTTGGGGGTGTTTTTTTTTAATTTCCATCAGACAAAAATAAAAGAAGCAAAACAAAAGAGGGTTGTTGAGATCAACTTGTGATAGGTGTCGGGCCAAAGAAAATGGAGCCAAAGTCAGAACCCTGCAACCAGCAACCTTTGTGTCAATTTAAGCAAATATTGTGGCGTTTCCATGGCAATCCCTGTTTTGAATATCCACTACACTCACTTTTTAAAGGCCTTTTCCTGTTTGTGTTTCAACTTCAAAACCTGTAAATATTTTCAGCCTTAACACATCCCGACCTCCCCCAGCCTCTGAAATGAGATACTATCAATGCTCTGACATGAGGTCTGCTGTCTGCAGTACCCCAAAGCTGTGAAAATTCACGGCAAAGGCAGGTTGGCAACCCAGGACAGCTGGGGACAGCAGAAGCTCAGCTGGCCCTTTGTCCCACTCTCGGTGCCAGCCTCCACAGCTGTAGGTACAGGAGCCCGTTCCATGCTTTTCCAAAACTGATGAGTGAAAAGAGCCATCGCAAACATTCGGCACTGATAGCATCAACCCAAGGCAAGCAGCAGGCAGCAGGTGTTTTGCCGGTCTCCTTCCATCCCACTCTGCCAGTTCAAGCTGCCTCTGACTTGCCACTCCAGCTGCAATTTATGCTAGGAGGCTCTTCCTGTGACCCGCTCGGGGCCAGCTGCTTGCACAGCTCCAGCGCTGCCCCCTGCCCTGACCCGGTTCCCCTCCCTTCCCTTCTACCTGAGCTGAACCGAGGCTGTCAGTCACACTGATTTATGGGATACTGTGTCATGTGCAAGTGAGAATGAAGAGTCAACTCTGTCCTCACTTGCAGCCTGGGCTAGGGTGTGAATTCCCCAGTGTCCTCAGCAGCAGCCTGCAGGTCCCTGCGGCATTGCCCTATCCCTGCTCCACTCACACAGAGCCCATGGGAAAAAAGTCCTGAGGAGAGTCCTGGTCAGGTGCTGGTGTCACTTGTCACATCTGCTGTTAACCCTCTCCCCAGAGAATAAAGCTGCCCCTGCATCTAATGCTGGGTTGGGGTTTTTTTTGGCATGCATGGAGATGCACGAAAATACCTCCTGCTGCACTTCAGAGACACATTAAGGACTTTCATCCCCAGGCCCCCAAGTCTGAAAGCTTTGGCCTGTGCTGCTGGAATATAGCCCTTCCTAGCAGCCATGGGAGTGCACTGGTTAATTTTGAGTTTCCTGGCTGTGATGGATTTGTGCCAGCCCTCCAATGTTAGCTTAGTGTAATTTTTGGGAAGTCAATTTCCTTTGTTGTTGGTTGGGTTTTTTTTTGGGTTTTTTTGTTTTTTGTTTTTTTTTTAAATTGTTGTTGGGGGGGGGTTGGTTTGGTTTGGGTTTTGTTGGTTTGGTTTTTTTTGGTTTTTTTCTGGTTTTGGTTTCTGGGGTTTTTTTGTTCAAGCTTTTTTCCTCTTTTAAATCGAAAAGTAAAGTAGGAGCATTTGAATGAGCGTCAGGATAAGGCTATCCATCCATGGGCTGTAGCTTCCCAAGAGCATTTTATAGGCACCATGGTACATGCACAGAACAGCCATGGAAACAAACACCAAGTGACTTCAAAAGCCGAATGCCCGCAGAGGCAATCTCCGGGGAGCGGTCCTGTCCTCGCACGAACATCACTCCTTAGTCCTGACCACCTCTCCTGCAATGCCAGGTGCTTCTGATACCACCAGCAGAAGATGCACAATACCTGCTGCCCTGGCCAGCTTCCAGCTCAGGTAATTACATCCTACAGGAGTTTCAGCTGGATATTTTATCCCTTCTTCACTTCCGGCCCTGAACTGCTTCACTGGGAGTTGCTAAAACTCTATCCAGATCCACCCCGGACGTGAGCACGTGCCAGGGGCTGGAGGGAATTCTGTGCATCCCTACAGGTCCCAAGAGCCCGGTGTTTCAGCAAACAACCTCTAAAAACATGTGACAGCATACCTTCTTGTGTACATCCCGTAACACCCCCACCTAAGGACAAGGTGCAGAGCTGGGAAAACAACTGCCCTTCCACACCAGGAACCAACAATTTCTGCACGTATGTGCTTAACGCTGCCCAATGGAGCATGATTTGGCACACGGACACTGGCTCCTGTCCTTTGCTGAAGTGGGAACTTTCCTCCCATCATCTCACAGGCTTGGCAGAATTAAAACTTGTGGCGGCAGTGGTGTGAGGCTGAAGCCACAGCCGCTGGTCTGCCTTTGCCAGTGGCATCACACACTGCAAGGGATACAAGAGGTGTTGAATGTACAGGAAAAGACGAGCCAGGTTTAGAGCACCCATGAGAATGTGCCTAGGGTCCATGACATGCCAGGTCAACAGGTGTTGGTGTCTCTGACCCCTCTCATCACGGTCCCACTAAAATGTCAGGAGCAGGTAATACTGGCAGGGTGACACTCTCACCAATCCCTGACAACATGTGCTCCAAAGTGCAGGCAAAGAGGCGGGTCCACCACCCTCCCGAAGGAGCTGTGCTGTGGCATTTGCCATGGCCACAAGAATTCAGAGCCCTTCCAAGCTGTTCAAGACATTTGGAAATGACGTGCTGACCCACCCTCCACTCAGGGCAGCTCAGGAGTCCCCAGGCTTGTAAGTGGGCTCTACCAAACCTCCATTTTGTGCCCCCTTTGTCTTATTCTTTCAGCAGATTCTGGACCAGATGCTCAACTGGTGTAAAATCAGTGCGGTTTCGGTGGCTTTAGTGAAGTCATGCCAATTTAAATGAGTTGAGAATCCGGCCCTCCAAGTTACTTGAGTTGCCAGTTCTTCCTTTGGATAATCCTGAGGGTGATTTCACAGCAAGCAGCAGCACAGGCCCAGCCAGCCGGGCAGGATCAGCTGTGCTTTCCTACCTCCCCCCCCAGCACCCCCACCCCTCCACCCTCCCTGCCCCAAGTCGGGCAGTCTGTGACAGTCCCTGCTGTGAGACCCTGCTGCAGCAATGCTGGACCCATCATCATCTGCTTTGTGTACTGAGTTTCCTTCTCACTGTTGCTTAATGAGAGATAGATACAGCAGAGAGTAAATTATTCTGGGCTTTGGATCAAGGCTTTCTACTTGCTCTTTGCAGGAGAGTTCTTGCTTTACAGGGCACTGTGTCATACCTTGCCAAGTATTTGCAGAGGGTGCTGGTCACTTGTCCAGGAGCAAACCCCAACCAGTTTAGGTTGACTGTGAAACAGGACATTTTTATGAAGAAACCAGATACTGTCTTCCCCTCTCTCTGCTCTCACCAGTCTCTGCTCCAAGAAACGTAAAAAGCCCATCGCTGCCTGGCAGCCGCTGAGTCAGCAGCTACAAATCCCTTCCTCATCCCCAGTTCCACTGTTGTCCTGCCATCCTCACCACGTCTTGACGAAGAAGGGAAACAGGCAATATAGGCACAGGGAATGTGGCAAGGCTTTAGCAGGCACTCGATGCGCAAGAACTTTACATGCTCTGCCCTCACAAGTCCTTTCTATCCCCCCCAGAGCAATTTTCTAGGCAACAGTGTGGTTGCATTCCCTTCTCTATCTCCTAATAAATATCATGCTAAGCAAGATGAGTATCTTCTTCCCAGACCAAGCAGCATGACCCACTTTCTGAATCAGGGCAGATGCAATTGGGCCCTGGAGTCCTGGACCCCTCCCAAAGCATAGAGATTTTGTAACAATTACAGCAAGAAGCAGAAGGAATAGCAAAGTAATAAGTGATCAAAGAGTGCAGTGGCGGAGTTGAAGCTGTGGGGTAAGTACCACTCCTTGCCGTCCTGTGCTCTGGCATTTTCCTAGGACACTGAGGCAAGAGCTATGTGCACATTCACACATCTTCTCCTCCACTGCCCTACATTCCTCAAAAGTAACAGGTCCAATTTCATATTCTGGCTAGTGGCTCAGGCAATCCAACTGTTGCCCTCCCTGCACATCCACCCTGATTCCTCCCCTTGTCTTCTCCCTTCCCCACAGCAGAGCAGGAATACAGGATTCACATTCCAGCAGTGCCAATCCCTCCTTGCACAGACATACACATACAAATGTCCTACCCTGCCCCAGTGACAGCCTTGAGGCTTTTAACAAAGCAGCTGTGCCCAGTGTCCCAGGACTGACACCAGGCTTACGTGCCAACTCCCAGTGGTCCATGAGCTTACAGGGGTGTCACCGCCTCTGCCCCCTTGCCCCCAAGTCTCTCCTGACCCAGAGGTTCCAGACCTGTTGTTCATAGTGGGGAGGCTCGAGCTGGGATCCTTTACAGGTGCAGTAAAACAAAAAGCCCCTGCTGAAGACTCATGCTTTTGGGCCAAGCCCAGCCTGGCTCGCTAGAGAGGACGTGGCCGGATCCTGATCCCAGCAGTACTGTTCTGTTTGGAGATGCTCCATTTTTCCAAGGAACAGCTCTGTACTTTCCCAGATGTAGCTGGGATCACATTATGACCCAATGGGCATGGAAAGCAATTAAAAGGAGGTGGGGTGAACACCAGTAGCGCTTTCATTGCTTGAATCCACAAAGAAAACTTCCCTCCCATGGAGGCATTAAGTCTCCATGGCCAAAAGCATATAGAAAATCCCATACCAGAGAGGACAACATGCCAGTGCCCAGACTGGGTCCTGGGCCATGCTTAGCCCTTGAGGCACACAAACCCACGAGCGTCTGTGCCCAGGGGTGGCGGGACACCCACCAAAGGGTCGCTGCCCTGAAAAGCTTAGCAGGAAACTTACCTGGGAGTGTTACAGCAGAAGCCCAGCACTCTGAACAAGACAAGACCCCTATGCCAGGGACACACAAACAGCAAAGACAGCACTCGCCCCAAAGCAAATCTGACAGACAGGAATGACAGGCAGGGAAAGGAGCAGAGCTGCTGTCGCACACTCAGGAGTTCAGAGCTGCCTCTGGCTTGTAGACTCTGGATTTCTTCCCTGCTCACTGCCTACCTGCTGGAACACACCACCATCCAGCCAACAGCACAGAAACACACACTGATGGGGGTTCTGACCAGCACCAAGAGCTGCCTTTGATGTTTGACATGGTGAGATAAAGCAAAAGTAACTTTTAAAGGATTTCCATGACATTTTTTCTTCCCAGTTAAGTAAAGGAATTTCAAAAAGAAACAGAAAAAGAAGACCCTTTCACCCAAACTTCAGAGATAAAAAGAGAGGGAAAAAAATCTTCATCTTAATTTAAAATCCTATTTGATGTGTCGTGGCATGAAAATGTTTTTCACTGCATTTTTTCAGTGTGATCTCATGCACCCTGCAAACGGGGTACGCCCAAAACACCAGGTATTTTATGGGACACAAACAGAGCACAAACACACAATTAAAAAAAAAAAAGGGATTGGTAAATATTTAAATTAATCTGAGCTGGCATCTGTGCAGCCTCCCCTCCCAGAGAGAGGGATGTTTGCAGCTTTGAAAAAATAAAAGCAAATAACATGACCTTTTCCTTCATGTTTGTTAGCTCACTGCAGCTTGGTGGGTTGGGGCAGCCCAGGCACCTCCCAAACGAAGTCCATCAAGTGCAGCTGGGGCCGCTCCCCTGCCTGGCTCCGGGGGCTTGAGGGGACAGAGCTGGTGGGGGAGTTGCTCCAACCTGTTTGCTGTCTCACTCCATAATGCATGGGTTTTGTTGTGTTTGGTTTGGTTATTTTTTTCTTTCCAGTTTAATTGTTGGAGGAGTTTATGGAGCTGTTTGCCAAAAAACAATCGACTCCAGGGAGCCAGCTTACACAAAAAGGGTGTGTCGCCCGAGTTAGGCTGTGAAGCCATGGAAACCACCACCTTTTGCATTTGCCCAGGTGAAGCCAAAGCTTTGTGGATGTCTTGTGAAATCAGCAGGGATCTTCAAGGAAGTGAAACACATACACGCAACTGTGCGTTCAGCACTCAGAATGGTGGTCCTGTTCACCGGCACCAAAATCTCCCACAAGCAAGGGGGCATGTTCACACATTAGTACAGCTGGTTTATCTGACAGGTCACACAGACACACCACTGAACACACAAGCTGTTCCGAGCATACCCAGAGCACCTGCGCTCCTCCAGGTTGGCAGGGGCTCAGGCAGAGGCAGCGCTGCCCCAGCAGCACACGCAGAGTGCACTGGCAAAACTCACCCAAATGGCTGTGTGACCCGACAAATGGGAATCTGCATGCCCGGGTGAAAAAAGGGCACCCCTGCAGCACAAGCAAGCATCCCAAAAACAGAGATCGTGCCTTGGGTGCTTGATCTGACCTGCAGGAGAGCAGCCGGTGGTGGTAGCAGGTAGGGGATGGTGAGGGGACAGGGGGTGTCCCCCCAGATTTCTCTGCAGCAGTGAGGTATGAGGACTGGGCCACACAGGACCCCGTGTCCAGACACAAATGAGCATTTGGGAGGGGGATGTTTGTCTTGTGGGTGGCTGGAGAGGGACCCTGGCTGCATTCTTCTCAGTCTTAGAAAAGAAAACAGAGAATTCCTCAGGAGCACTGGCTGCTGGCCTGACTGACAGAAAACAATCCAGGAACAAAGCGCAGAGAAGGGACTTTATAGCCACCCAGCTCCTGTGGGTCTGCTCCAGAACTCTCCAGCTACCACCGGGAAAGAGTGCTCTGAACTGCGGTTCTTTTCAAAGGGGTAACATCCATTATTCCCCACTGCCAGCTGCTGAAAGCATGCTGATGGCATTTCAGGTTACGGGATTTCAACCACTTTCGTGGAATACAGGCAGGGAAGTGAGCCGAGGACAAAGCCTTACCAGGCCAACTCCTGGACAGAGCATTGGGTGGCATATGGTACAACCTGGAAATACTGAATGGGCACAGAAAGTCCACTGGAAAAAAGTTCAAGGATCATCCTCAAAATCAGAGCTGGCCAGAGCCAGGTAAGAAGCCAGAAGTTTCTTTGGCTGGTTTGACTTCAGTGTGCCCCACTAACAGTGGCATGATTCAATCCTGGCACTTCTCTTACACGACGCCAAAGGTCCCTGACCACAAACCCCATCAAGAATTAGTTCCCGTGCTCCATGAACCCTGAAGAGAGGAGTACTGACCCCTCAGCACAGAAGAGATGAGGGCAGTGACCTTTCCCTTGGTGCAGGGAAGGAGGGAAACCTTGCAAAGCCCATCACTACTTTTATGATTCACTGTTGGCCTCCACACATATATTTACACCAGATTCAAATGTGTCACCAAATATAACAACCTGGCTTTCCCCCATTCATTTCCTGGCCATTTCCCAGCCCCTTGTTCTCCCCTTTTGTTTGACAATCCCAAAGTAAGTGCCAGACAGACACTTGTGGATTACTGTTTAACTGGAAGGTCCTCAGGGTGACCCCCCAGAGAAGGCAGAACTTGTGGCATGGGGCAGGACTCTGGAAGAGCACCCAAGTCTTCCAGCCACTGTCTGCATCTCTGGGCTGTCCCTTGGCCTAGCCCATGGCCACTGCAAAGCCTGCTGCTCCCCAAGGGCAGCTGAAAGGAACAAGGGGAGCTCCCTGGGCAGGCTCCCCCAAGGGGGACCCTGGGAAGGGCCCAGCAGATCCACAAAGCAGGAAAGTGCTGGTAAGGCTTGGTGCGTCAGCCTTTCTGGCATCGACCTCCCAAACTCATTCAAATATTTCCTTTTTTTTTAAATTTAATGTTCCCTATAATTCATCTGTCCCAAAAGATAATCAATAGAGGCCGTAATGAAAATTTGAGCCATATTTTATGATCCGCTGCAGAAGAAAGGGCCACATCAGCAGGACTAGCCTTGGCTTCCAGCATCATTTCTGTGCATTCACCAGCTTGCTGGCCAGACTCCCCCCTCCACCCCCCCAAGGCTGCTGACAGGGGCAGGCCCTCCAGGATAAACTTCCACCCTTTCCTCCAACTCCAAACAGCTGCCACTGGTTCCGCAGTTGAATACGTACATGTGGGGGTAAGGGAATTTCCTACAGAGTGCAAAGGGCCCTGACCCAGTAGCCCTAGGGAGCCTCCAGACCATCCCTCAGGTTCTCAGCTCTCAGACAAGCCATGACCCTCTACCAGGTCCCTTGGGATACGATGATCATGTAGCAGGATATGAAGAATTACTTCAACCCTTCATAGTAATTCCATAATCCCTGGCACTGCCTCTCAGTCAAGCTGGGCTTTATGCTCCTCTTCTCCCAAACATGAGGGCAGTCACTAACGGGGAAAGAAGAGGGATTCCCCCAGGAACTGCCTGAGTCAAGAGCCTGCTGTGCTGCACTGCAGCCCTTCAGGGCTCCCAGTGTCATGAGCCGTAAAGACCAAAGAAGCACCTTTGGGCTCCCTGTGTTATGAGCATCCACACACTTAAAACAAAGGGATCACAGTAAACTCAGTACTGTCCAATTCCAGACACTGAACATTAGCAAGCACAGGAGCATCCTCCATAGCATCACTCCAGCAAAACACTGATCTCTTCTCCCTCCTGTCCACTATCATCTTGGTCTCAGTCCTACAGGTACATTCAAGCTTTTGAATGGTTTGAAAACAGGAACCTGAAATCCCAACTTTGTTGAGCACCACTGGAAAAACAAGAAGGGAAATGGCTGCAGGAACCTAAAGCACATTCTCACATCTACTATAAAAATCCATGTCCAGTCACTAGGACTGTACTCCTCCATATCTAGTTCCAGGGGAAGTTCAGACAATCCCAGCTACTTCTCTTTTTTCCTTCTAGGCACAAATACTACAACTGCTCCCAAATCCATCCATTTTACTGTAGAATGTATTAATTTAGGAGCTATGCTGACCTTGCTTGCCCAAGTGGGGAGTGGCAAGGAGAGGCAATCATGTCTCAGTGCCACCTACGCACGCTGCTGTGTGTTTTTCAATCCACACTGTAAATCCTACAGCACTCCAGAGCACCTTGATCTATCCTCCCAGCACACAACTACCAGGCTTGTTGGTTTTGTACATGCACATGGATGCAGCCAGGGCTGAACAAAGGCAAAAGCCTTGGTCCTGTTCTCGGAACCCTTCTCCATCTCAGATTCCCAGCAGCAGGTTCCCTGTCCTCCCTTTAAAGGCTGGAGCATATTTCATTGCCTGAAGCTGCCACGTCTGCAGGGAGCCGGAGGTAACAAAACCGTCTTTGATTTGGCCAAGGGAAAAATATCAGAAGTGATAGGCCAGAGTGAGGAATTTACAACAGCAGCTAAAGCAGCAAAAATACAAGCACCTGACCAGAAGCTGCCCTCCTCAGCATGTCATGTTGTCAGCTTCCCGTGGGTCTTGAAGGGGCAGGATGTTGCAGAGAGCACAGCCAGAAACCACCAATTTCCTACACGCATGAGCGTGCTGACACCCTCACTAGACCCCTGCACAGCATCAAACTGGAGGCATAGGCTGCAAATCCAGGAAACCTCTGCTCACCGACAGGTGCAGGTGGGGATCTTGTAGTGTGTTACTGCTCAAGACTGTTGCCTTTCATTTACAAAAACAATGTAGCACCACTGTGCAGGTAAAGTGATGGTAATTTACCTCCCAAGATAGAAACGCCCTCTGTCCGGGATGGACAGACTGAATCCCCAAAACCAACAGTAGCAAGAGCAACAGCCGAATATTCCCACCTTTCCTTTCTCATGGAAACTTGGAAATCAACTATCTTTGTTTAAAAAATAGAACACAATAAGCAAATTAATTGTTGTTTCTACTGCATAGATGAGGTGACAGATGTGGGACTTAAGGACTGTGAATCCAGAGAACACGGAGGAGCAGCTTCATGCTTTAAACTTACACTGGAAAGGGGACTGAAATCCCAAGCAGAACTGGGAAAGCATTGCCGTCTCTGAAGCCCTGTGTCATCACCACACAGAACCATCCTCCTTTTTTAATCCAGCTGCCAACACAGTAGTGATAGAGATATCTGCCTGCAAGAATTTAGGGAAAAGCACGCAGGGCTGTAACGTGGCTGTTGCAGTCATTGCTAACTTGCCCCAGATTTGAACTGGTGACCCTTACTAATATCATCCAGTCCCTTGATATCCTCAGGGAGCAATCAGCACGTTTTATTAACACAGCCAATTTTGGAAGTGCATAGGCAGTATTCTAGTTACTTGTTACAATTATGCATTATAGGTCCATTTCACCCATATGCTTGTGCTGAAGTGATGTGCAGCAGAGCTTTCTGCCGTCAGACCGACGGCACGAGGAGCCCAGGGCTGAACCAGCCCTGGTGTTCTTGGAGCATAGAACTAACCCAGTGCCTACAGACATCACTTGCAGCAGTGATATTCCAGCCTAATACAGAGCCCCAGAGATCCCCAAAACCAAATCCGTTTTTTTAAATGACACGTTTTCACCTATTGGTCCCTGGGGTGAACTAATTGCTTTTGCTAGTTCTAAAAGCCAGATTTATTTCACTGAAAAAAAATGAGCAAGTGCATGGGAACTCAGAGTCATCCTCAGATTTCTGACATAAAATCCCCATGTATGCAGATGTATTTGTTGCCCAGTCAAAATTCTAGCTTTATTGCATGGTATGCCACAGGGGAATTCTTCGCTTCACAGTGAAGGTGGGAAAACAAGGAGTTAAAGTAACCAGACCAAACTCAAATGGCAATTTAGTCTAAGCTACAAGATTTCTGTCTGTGCTCTAACCACTAGGTTATCCCCTTCCTTGCTAAATAAACTTCTCAGTCTAAGGGGAAAGTGCTATTTCCACTTTATGACTAGTGTTTTGTGAGATGGTTTAATTTACTATTTCTTTTAAAGATGACACCCTACAACAGGGAAGCTGCTTAGCAGAGGGTCAATCCAGGACCAGCTTTGGTTACTATTTGGTTCAGAGAAAGACTCACTGAAAGAATGACCAGCAATAAAAGAAACAGTTTTCTGCCCCTTGAAATAGCAAGACAGTTTGAGTGTACCACCCTGACACACAGACCCGTGAGTTCAGATGCCCTGTAAAGAAGCACAGAGTCCAGCTCTAGACCTGCCTGCTCTGCTGTATGGGCTGGATAGTCACTTACAGACCAGAACAAACTACTTACAGACAAAACAAATGTACAAAGTATGTACAGTTACAAAATCTGAAAAAAAAAAAAAATCTGATGAAAATAAAAAAGAGCAACTAAGAAGACATTAATATAGAGGGAATTTTTCAGGGATAACTACAGGAAAAAAGTGCATGTCTTCTTAGTAACCTGTACTTACCTGGATCCGGAAGCAGACATAAGTTCTGGGTGCAGTTTCTGGGAAAACCAGTTCTCACTGTTGAGCAGAAACCCAATGGGAAGCAAAAAAGCCCTACTTCTTTCTAGACAAAAGCAGTTCACCCCTACCATTTGCTGGGAAAGTTTTATGTGAGACTCCTTTCCCCAGTTCTGAGTGAACTGCTTTTTACTTTGATGAAGCTCTGCTCTGTTTCAAATAAACCAAAGCTGAAGGTGACCATTGCTAATTTTTTTTATCATCATTTTATGAGCATGTTAACCTTAATTCAAAATGCTCTACAGAGTGAATTTCCTTCTATTCAGTTTTTCATCCTTGATTAACAATATCCCAAAAACATGGATTTCTAAAAATGTGTATAAGACGATACATCATACAAACTTGTAATGGTTTAATACAGAGCTCTCTCTTTTCTACAAAATCCACATAAAAATAAGGTTGTTACCAATTTGAACTGAGTCAAAAAAGCTGTTTCAGTGCAGACTATCAGTTTAACTACCACACCTCAAATTAAACAGGTATAAATGTTTTATACATAAAAGGCTCTAGATTATAGAATACAAACACAACTTCTACCTTCTCCTCCTTTTCAGCACTTACGCTCCAAATTCCCTTTGGGAATTGATGTGTTGGACAGTGGGAAAATGATGTTTCACATGTGCATGTGGAGGTCACTTTGCTCTCATGTTTACAACACGAAGTTTGGAAAACTTGTTGAAAGTAAGTGTTTTCTCCTCCAGTTCATTGTTCAATGCATATTTCCCTTTCAAGACTTTTATTCAGAAAGGTCCTCTTTTGTTTTTCTAAACCCCAGCTTTAATGGAGAAAAAAACACTCTGCCCTAAATCATCATCTCCAGGCAAAGGAAAGCTGCTTACGATGTTCCCACTTATTGCACACACATAACTCTATGTGGAGATTCTTAATCTTCACCCACCCAAGATTAAGGCAACACAAATTATGAAATCGATACCGATACACAGAGCAACATCTATTACAGTTTCAATGTTTTTGTTATATTTTTTTCTAAACTATTAAAGCAGTATGATTTTAATGTGGTTGTTGTTGTTTATGCAATACAAATTCTCTGTTGTTTGATGCTTTTGGTACTTATGCAAATGCCCCATTTTCCTTATAGAAATCTTTCCTTTGACACCTCATGTGAGTAAAGAAAATATTTGAGTGTTTGCAAGACAAGGATCCATTTATATTTAAGGCTCCATTACTGATCAGGAGGCAAAGAGTGTCCTTATGGTGGATATAAATTATAGTTACACTAATTTTAAAGACCCTTACTCTCTGTTCTAGTGATATAGCCGAAGAGCTTTCAAATAAAGGAGATTCTTCTCTCACAGCAGTTTCAGTTCCTTTCTTTCATTAATCAAAAGCTATCCTATAGATATATTTTTTTTCTCTCTATATGCACGTCGGAACATCTCTTTGAAGTTTAACGCTCCTGTACCTGATTCAAACACAACAAATCAAAAAACATTTTGCCACCAACTGCAACAGGCATTTCCAGAAGTTACATCACACAAGTCACGCAATTAAACTTTAATGAAAACATAAAAACAAAAACACCAAGCAGCCCCTAGTACTTGCTTTGTCTTTCCCACAATCTATCATAAAAAGGCAGGACATTAAAATGGAAGATCCTCTGGCTAAAGCTGTGCTGTAAACGCTTTTTTCCCTAATGAATTCCACCTCTTTACTCCACTGAATCAGCAGAGCCGGATGGAATTTCTCTCCTCTCTTTCTTCTCTGTGTATAAAAGGATGGATTGCTGATAAAACTAGTAACCCATGAAGATCACTTCCCCGAGGTGAGATGCCTCCTGCCAGGAGTTCTGCTCTTGTGGGGGGTGTAACACCCTCCCTGGCCCCGAGCTGCTGTGCTGAGCCAGCCCCTCGAAACCAGCAGGACCATTGGTGTTGTAACGTGAGAGCTCGAGCAAGCAGGAGAAACAGAGAATGTTACCGCAACTTGAAATGTTCACGCACATTTCCCTTATAAAATGTACAGACCCAAGTGCTCCAAATATCTCGGTACCTACAGCTTGGGAAGGCTTCAGCTAGAGCTCTAAGTGTTAGACACCTCTCCACAACGGGTGCCTGAACCTCGACATGCTGCTCCTCTCTTTCAACCTCACCCTCTGCTCATATATTTCCACACCTGCAAATGATACCCCTTTAAAATCAAACCTTTTATTTAGCATCTGCTCAGATCATATCATTCGATGAAAGGTAACTGGGGTTTACACAAGGACAAGAGAACAGAAATAGGCTGTCATTTCCAAAATATAGTTAGGAAAGGCAAAAAGGAAGCAGCAGAAGGGTCACAGTTGGATCATAAAAGCCCTTAAGGCCCTGAACTAGGGAGTTCCACTGGCTCCAGTTCATTCACGGCTGCCGAAATAGGACTTTGTACAGTGAGGAGTAAATTCAAGCTTGCACAAAGTAGGACAAGTCCAGCTTTCCTGTGTCTCTTACAACCTTTTTCCTGTTAGGATTTTTTCTATCTTCTAGAGTGTGCAACAAAACAAACCTAAAATCAAGATAAATTTTAGAATGTTTCACATAAAAATGTATCTGTCACCGTGTATTTTTCCCACTGTAACTTTTTTGAACAGTGAGATAATCAGTTTGTTTAAGGGTTCGGTTTTCTCGAACTAGTCCCCTAGACCACTATATCTGGACTCTAAATATTGCAGAGAAAGCATAAAATAAATTTAAAGCCAGCAAAATGAAGAAAAAAATGAATTGGGAAAGTGTCTAAGATCATACTTTTGTCTTGAAGAATTTTTTCCCTGTTTGTATAATAAAGAAGAGTTTGGTCTAATCAGTATCATTACTCTTTCCCTTACCTGCCAAAAGGTTTTTCAGTTTTGACCTGAGTTTCCTTAGTGTATTTAAATTATTTTCAGTGAAACCTACATGTGGATAGGGTTTGGGTTTTTTTGAGGTCACTGTATTGTATTATAAAATCAAACATCTGTCTGTAAGAAGAGAATATTTTCTTACATTTACAAATCACCTTTCCTCCCCAAGTGTTCACGATAAGGTGAGGTCAGTGCCATGAAAGTGCAGCCAGCACTGGCAAAGCCTCACTCTGTATGGATTTGCCACTATCCAGAGCAGGGAAAGACTTCTATCCTTTTCCAGTGCTTCTCAAAACATGTGTAAATCAACTGTGAATGTACTGGGGTTTCTCTTCTACACACCACATTACATCCTCCAGCTCTGAACGTGCCACAGATGAAAAAGGGGCAACACATTTGGTGAAGGTGTAGCAGATGCTGTAACAGCACAGCACCAAGCAAGGCTCTTCTGTAGCATAAATGAAGACTTCACTCCAGCACATCATCTCACCCATTTAGAATGAACAGAGAATAAGAGATCCCATCAAACGGGAGCTGGGCTGGGCTATGAAACCTGGGATTAGACATCTGGAAAACCACCTGAGAAAGCAGGCTTGGGAAGGCAGTGGGGGATTGAATTCCTTATCCTCCCTGTCTGGTAAACAGTTCCAGCCATCTCAGCACACTCACTACACATCCTCCCAAACTCAGATGTGCAACAGACGTGTAGAGACGCAACCTGTCAATGACGGGAAGGAAAGGAGACATAAGGAGGAACTGGGAGAACAGGACAAATGAAACAAGGCAGACAAAGACCAGAAGGCAGGTGACAGGTACAGCGGTGCCAGACAGCAGAAGTGACAAACTGGAATCCACAAAGTGTTTCAAAGTACTGCAGGAAGCAGCTCAAACCAGAGAGCAAACCTGGGAACCTGAACCGTGAGTGCAAGTGTGTGGTAAAGTCCCCAGCTAGGTAGTACTGGCTCGGTTGTATCAAATGGGACAGACTCTCTCAGAGCCTGAAATAGGCACAGAACAGTTCTACTAACTCAAGGACAGTTTTAAATACTATCAGCTCTCTAGGTTACAAAGGACTTCCTGTTTGCAGTCTAGAGCTTTCCAGTTGCCTTGAGGATGAGCAGTTACCAGTCCAAAACACTGGTCTGACAGCAAAATAGAAAAAGAGAGAAAGCTTGTAGGCCTGGGGGTTCCCACGACTGCCTGAGCTGAGCAGTTCTTCCTGCCTAGAGCCAGGAAGAGTTGCCCAGGGAGATCAAACCTGCCCTACAAAGTCCCAGTTCCAAGTCATGCAAATTCCAGTCTTCCTCCAAGCACTGATACCAGCACAGGGACTCTGACTTCATCAGATGCATGAAGGAAATGGAAAAAGGAGGAGGGGCCTTACTGCCTACACACATACACACCCCACCTCAGGCAATAGAGGGGGTGTAAATAATGGAGCAGGTTCAGCAGCCAACAGCATTCAGGGTCAAGTCAGTAATCCCCTTTTTCCCTTTCCATTTGCTATTTGATGTAATTATAGTTTTTGATTGAAATCCACCCGGAGTGTAACCCCTCTGCTTAATGCACTGCTTAAATCCTTGGGTACACAACCACGCTGCTCCCCAGACTCGCCTGGAATAGGAAACCATTTCAATGCCAAAAATAAGTCTTCGCTTTCTTTGGTAACGCCCTCAGTCTTGGCTCAGCCTTTGCTACACCCACCAAAGAAGCAGGGCAGGAAGTTTAAGAGGGCTGCCTGATACCACCCATGGCTAGTGACTGTGCTGTAAGTTGAACCTGCAAGAGGGTTAAACTTTTGAAGGCTTTCTTTAATGCCCAGACACTAGAAGAGGTGGCAAAGCCATAAGGACAAAGGACCTGGAGCCTGGCCTCAACTTTCCCAGTAGATTTGCTGCTATCCAGACCATAAATAGTAACAAGTCAAAGCCCTATCCTGGCTTCACATGGGGTAAACAGTGGCTTCTGTCCTGAAAGGCCTCCTGAGGATAAAATGAGCAGACGATATTCATAGTCCAAAGGAGGGCTGGGAGATCTACCTCTCTGTAAAATCAGATCACTGGAGCAGGTTTTTCTTCTCTAGTTCACTCAGTACCACTTGGCCAAGAATGCAGGGCAACAGCTAGACCAGGCGGCCAGACACCAAACGAGTCCCTGAGCAATTACATCCCACAGAAGCAGCAGCCCACAGCAGTGTGACTGGGCTAGCAGCAAAATCGCTAATACTGCTGGAGAGAAACTGCCTAGGAACAAGCAGTGTTTGAGGTGCCCATCAGTCTGCTGGATAGCAGAAGGAAAAGGGTTCTCTGAGGACTTCATACCCAAATCAGTACCTCTGTCACTGTAAAAAGCCTGATGTCAATTGGGGAGGTACATAATACAATATATAGACTTGCTTCAAACAAGCATCTCAGGACAATGAAAAAATGTACAATTTCACTCAAGGTTAAGAAAAAAATATCTTAGTTCTCCTATACAGGACAAACTCAGCATGGCTCACTTCAACGCTAGTATTGTGTGAAGACTGAGGTATATGCAAGGTGAACATGATTAGAAAACAGTAATTCCAAGCCTTCCCCAGCAGGGGAATGGAACCTCTGTGATTTGAAAAAAAAGGGATGTTACAACTCCTGTTCCACACCTTCCTTTGCAGAAGGAGAATGAAGGCCTTAAAGTTACCCCATGAGATTTTCAGACCTGTTGCAGAAACTCAGGAAAGTCCAAGAAAGCTGCTATGCTTTGGATGCTTCTACACTCTGAGACACCCCCCTCCACAAGGTATGTGGCCAGCTCAGTGCAGGACCTTTGGAACCAAACAAGGCTCTTTGGACCCGATTCTGTGTGGCTCGGACTTTAAAGCATCGTTTATGTCAAGGCCAAGCACTGGCGAAAGTGTGATGAGAACAGCACTGTTATAAACAACTTTACAAAGGTGAAAGGGACCAGATAATCAGCCCATCCCTTTCTATTTCATGCCACACAGGAGTCCTGAGGGAAGGAGGAGGTCACTGAACCAGCCTTTTGGGTTGGAGGCGCCTTCCCTGGCAGCACTGTGACTCAGCAGGGAATCAGAGCCAGGCAGTGCCTGGCAGCCGGATGGGCTGGGCTATGGCAGGAAGATGAAGACAGCAAAGCAAAAGAGAAGTACAGGCAACATGGGAAATGTGGGTCCCCTGGGCCAGAAAGCAAAACCTGCCCTGGGCTTTCACACTTCTAGGAACTGTCATTGACATTATCTGGTAATCAGCTGAGCTCCAGCTGCTGCACATCCTTCACGAGGAGGAACTGCATGGCCAGCACAGGGCAGGACACACCATGCCCACTGGAACCTCCATGCCCTGTTCTGCCCCTTCCTGATGCTCATGGCAGCTGAAGCCACTCACCAGCATAAACCTGCTTCTCATCAGCTCTTCCCCCTCTGCTCCAGTCCTTCCACTCAGCAGGCACAGGCAGAGATATTTTTTTTCTCTCTCCTCATCAGATATCTCTGTCTCTCTGAAATATTCGGATGATTTGGTTTTGTTCTCTTCTCCCCCACATCAAATCCTCCCCCTGCTTGTGGAAGCAGTGGATTTCACCCAGGCACAGAAGGCTAATTTACACCCTTCAGGGTTTAAAATAGCAGTGGCGTAAATGAAAAGTCCAATTTCTTCAAATTTGCATTGTAAAACCATCCTTCAACTTCCTTGAAATAAATTTTACTATTTTATTAGTGCAAACAAAATGGTAATAAAACACTAATACAGCGCCTTGTATCCAGGGGAAGAGCTAAAATTAACATAGACCGAGCAGTGTTTGCTATTACATTCAATTACCTTTTTACTTGAGATTTACATTCTCATCCCCTTAATCTCCATAGTGGTGGCTTTGAAACCATTCCCCACAGTCACTCCTGTGCTTGGAATGGACAGCAGAAAAGCTGCTCACTTGCCACTACTGCTCCTGCTGCCAGCACCCCAGTACCAGCCTCTTCCCTTGAGACCCCTGGGCAAGCTTCCCTGGAACGTCTCCGAAGAGAAAACAAGCAAGTCTGTTCACCTGCCTCTCTTAGTCTCACTCGGGCCCTAATTTCTAAACTCCAGACAAATACACTAGCACCAAAAATACAGCTTGTGTTCTACAGCTGCCTTCAATCCAGCTCTGGAAATTGTTCCTTAATTCTCAGATACAAGCCATGTTGCAGGCAAGTTTTATTATCTCCATTGTACAGATACAAAAACTAAGGCAAAGACTGAGGACCAAAGTCAGAATGTGGCAGCTCTTGGTGTACAACTGAAATAGCATATTTTGTAGTGGAAGTAGTCCAGCTTTTGCCTAGGGCTCACTGAATTCAGACTCTGCTCTAGAGTTATTTAACTGGGATTGTGTCCTGCAGCCCAGGCTTAGAGGTAAAGTCAGGAAAAGAGCAGCTCCAGGGCTGTCTGATGAAACTCAGAGGGAACCTGCACTGGAAAGAAAGGTCCATATTCCTGCTAATACAATCCAGGGAATCCACTTCCTCAGCATCAGGGTAAGTTTTTAATTGGCAGCATCTTTGGGTGCTTTAATATAGTAGGCATGGCAGTGATTTGGCCGTTATCAAAAGACTGGAAAGACTTCCACATGACACCACAGGAAAGTCCCACATCAGTCCAGCTCCAGAGAGAGAGACTTTCATTTTTGGCTCCTCTTTCTTCCTTTTTGTGTACTGGAAGTTGGACACCTCCCCACTTTAAGCCAAGCCAAAATATTTAATCTTTCTTTGGAGACCATGACCAGCATCTGCAATACGGGTGATATCCACAACTTCGCTCCCTCATTTTGACACAACGTTTTGTGATACCCAGACGAGATAACAGAGATTAATTAAGCATTGTGTAACATATTTCTAAGCTGGCCGAGAAAGGACTGAACAGCCTTTCATCCCAGTCTCCTCACTACCCAGCCATTCCAGCATCACCAGACCACTACAACACCGCATAGAGTCAACAGCTAAGAAGTACAGGGCAATTTGGGAAGGTACCAGGCAGCCTCCTAGGGAGGAGCATCTCCTGAGAGAAACAGATCGCTTGAGTGTCACCCCAGCCCAGGCCAGCTGTACCGAACACACAACGTGTGGACTGCCAGGTGCCTGACAGAGAGAGCTGTCCTGTTTGGATGGAAAAACACTTCTACGTGCTCCAGCCAAGTTCCAGGAGTGCTGCATAGCCCTGATCATACCTACAGTATGCACCAATGAACTGGCTGTAACGGCTCCGCTGAAACCCAATCCCACCAGAATCCATTTTGTCCCACGCAGCAGCAGATTACTCTAATTTCCAGCGCCCCTTGGGCAGCTATCTCACAACTCCCAATTCTTCTTTTTGAAGAATAACATTGCAGATGATTCACCAAGAGATTTTGTGCCAACCTGAAAAAAAGGGTGGTCTGTGTTGTAGCACTTGGTGGTACTCAGGAGTCCTCTAGGCAGTATCCCTGACAGCTGCCTTCATGGTTCTCTTCGTTTTCTCCTCAACAAAACCCTCTGGTTTCTGCATTTTAATCATGATTTGTCTGCCTAGCCCCTAAATTGCTCATCTGTCTTTCCTCCTGAGAAGCATGGTCCTTCATGCTTCCCCTCTAGCCATCCTGATCTTCATGGCTGGAGGAGAAGGATCATGCAAAGCATGAATAAATGATAGATAATGATAGATAAATGATAGAAGAACTGACAAATCCTCCCCATCCAAATAATAAATGTGTCCCCAGGAAACCTTTCATCTGTCCACCTTCTAGAAGGCAATACACAAAAGCCCTTGTGCAAATAAAATTATCACAAGACACTGAGCAATACAAAAGACCCTAAACAATAAAGGGTAGGAAGAAGAAACCTGCCCAAGAGCACAGGGCTGAGGTTGGTTTCAGCTGGTCTTCTGTCCCTTTTTTCTGTTCTCTTTCCCCTGCTCCCCTGAACAAAGGAAGTTTGTTGTCAGGTTCAAACATTTCCTGGGCCTTGTCCGAGTTCCACCTTGTTTTCTTTTTCTCTTTTCCCCACCCTGTACAAATAAAGCAAAAACCAACTGGCACCACCTGTGATGAAAGGACAACTAAATGCAGAATTTTATCTTTTCTTTCTTTTCTCCCTCCTCCTTTTTTCCCTTTTTCTTGGCCAGAAGTTTTGGGCAAAGGACAAAAGGTATTGTTGGGTAAGCATAATTCCAGGGGCTGAGTCACTAAGGCACTGGCTGCTGCTGGGGTACAGTAAGCCAAGCCACTGCTCCACTAAATGCAACTAAAATGCCAGCAGCACCACTGCAATCTCTGCTAGCCCCAAAGCACAAGAGGCAACAGAAGATCCACATAGCACAAAGAAGTGCAAAGAAATTAAGTAAAATCCTGGTACAAATATCCTCACCTAAGAAATCTCAGGAGGAAGGACTGTCACACCACAGAGATTGGGCTCTTCCCTGAAAACAGGAAAGGTTGTGAAGGGCACAGTAAAAAGTTACAGCCTTTACTTATTATGAGGGAAGGCTCAGATGCCTTCTTTAGTTCTTCGTCCAGGCCTGCTTTTTTGATTTCACGACCCAAGTCAGACCCACAGCTGGTCAGTCCTGTAAGCGGCCTCTTTCCCCACCACTGTAAGCTCTGGAGGCAGGGAGCTCCCATTGCTCCTGCAGCCCCAAGCACAACCGAAGGGGCACGGGGCTTCCAGACACCCCTATGATGCAGAAAATCATCAACCCATTTCTGGCTGCAAATTAAATGGTGCCCCAAGTGGGTACTTGCTCAGAGCATGTTCTAAAACACACTGTAGACCCTTGGAACTACATGGTGCATTTGGGGGAGCTGGAGCACTGGCTGTTTGTTTATTTTATGATGCACTTTGGTCTCTCTCAGTTGCACTGTTATCCTACACCTGTTTGCTCCCTTTCTCCAGGCTGATAAGAGGCAGCACGTTGTGCAGTGAGGGCCTGGCCTGGCTCTTTTTGTGTTTAACGAGACATATGTATTTAGTTCCAGACTATCAATAGTCAGGGAGAGGGAAGAGGCAGAAAATTTCCCTCAGTAGGCATAATCAGTTCAGCAGTGATGTGGAGCAAGGTCCTGAAATGGACAGAAAGAGAACAAATGCCCTTGTTGAACAACTCTCAGGAGGGCAAATCCTGCTTCCCCAGAGCAGCACATCTCCTTTAGAAACCCACACTCACATAGGGCGTTACACTGCTGCTCCATTTCCTTAATGCAGACACAGGCCTGGCCTCTTTCAACAGTTCTGGCATCTCTTCATGGCAGACCCCATGACACACGGAGGCGGCTGAGAACAAGAGATCATGCTTTTCCAGGAACAGAGAATCCAGATTTTCTGGTTTATAAATTTTCCCATCTGGATTTGTTTTGTTGTTCATAGGGTAGATCACCAGAGATAAGGAGAGAAAAGTAAAGAAATACCAGAGTAGTGGCAGCCCTGATGGGCTCAGATGAATTTCTTGCATGTCACAATCTCCTGTTTGGGCAGAAATTTGAATGCATTTTCCAGCAGCAACACAGATAAACTGGCATCTCCCCTGGCGAATGTTTCAGTTTCTGCTGCTGCCTACGGGTTCTGTGACGCAGGAACTGAGGAGCTTGGACATGCCCACTCTCAAGACTGACTCCATAAGGACATGGCAACTTCTCTACCACTTGCATGGCAAAATTTAAAACCATCTCAGACTTCTTCATATGAAGCCCCTTAGAAGAGCCTATAGATGAGCAGGTTGTTACCTGAAACAACTGCAATGAAAGACTGGGTTGGGGAAGTCCTGCACAAGCTTCCAAGTGGCATAGGAAAGAATGATTAGGTCATCTCCACATAACAGAACCAGTAGCTTCACTGCTCTGTGGCACAGGGTCTGTCAGAGCCTGTTCTCTGGGGAAGAATCCCCCAGGATTGTAGCTGGATGGTCTTGGGAACAGATCTCCCAAGCTCTACCAAGTCTCTCAGGTAAGACCAAGTCCTACGGGACCTATCAGGACCTCTCTTCCCACCTCTGCAGCCTTGTCCTAAGGCTCTGAACTGGCTTCCAATGCCAATAGCTGTCTCGGTACAGGAAGGCACCTGCAGACTAGAGCAAATATGGGCCTGGAGCCCAAACATTCCCATAGGTAAGAGCATTCTGAGGAGTGGAACCAAGGGGCCAGCAGCTGTAATGCTAGGCATGTTTGTCCTCCCCTGCCACCCATAAGCCCAGCTGCTGAATTTACACACAGCAAGGACAACTTGGTAAAGCCAGCCCAGTGCTGTCAGCTGGGAGCCTCTGCACACTAAGCTCCTGGTTAAATGTTTTCATCAAAACCAGAGCGAGAAAGTGCAGAGCAAACACCACCAATTAGTGGCTGGGATGAATCCTTCCTGCCAGCAGATCTGGTGAGAGGGGCATGAGTCACCTTAACCCTTTGGGAGCCAGAGCCAGCAAAACTCCAGAGGGGAGATGAGGAAGACAGGAGAGGAAACCTCTCCTGGATCTTCTATTTGCAACCACTCCTTTTCATTTATTTGTAGGAAGTTGAATTCAGGAGTAAACACTTGCTGTGTTTGGAACCACATTATCCCCATAACCTCTGTTGTCACCATTCTGCTCTAGTGAAGATGGACGTGAGCTGGTTCGGAGAGCCAGGCAGCACCCCAGAGCAGAGGCTGCCAGATGCACGTTGAGGATGTCTGGGGTTGGTCATCCCTCTACCTTCCAAGCCCATTCCAGGTAGCAGAAAGTATCACCTCACTTTTGCTGAAGACCAAGGTGTCAGTGAGAGTAACATGGCAATACTCGGTGTCTCATTCCAAGACAAAATGCTTCCCCATTAGAAGCACGAGGAAATGTAGTCAGCAGTAAGAGGACAGGCAGGCTCAGATGCATACGCGTCTCTTTCTCTACACTGCTGAACATGTAAGAGGTGGCCAAAGTTAACTGTGTGACTGGGCTAAATTCTCTTTCAGTGTAAGTAACATGCTGCTGTTTGTGGCAGGATTTAGTGCCACAAGTGTAAGCCAAAAGTTCAGCTGTCTAGGAGTATCCAATGTTGCAACACTACAGGTGTTCAGAGAGATCAGTCACTTCTGCAGCAACAAACCCTGAAGTCAGAACCCTCCTTTTGCTCTCAGTCCCTCAAGCAAATACCCACTGACTCCACCTCAGCAAGGACTGAGCAGACACTGCAGGAAGGGCCCAGGACCATGTATGGACCAAATCCTGCCCACCTACTATACCATCCAGCAGAGATGGCACTGCTGTGCCAGGCGGTCTTTTGCAAACTCTTACCTTGGGCCAAGCTTCCTGTCTCAAGGTGAGAGATGGAAAAGGCACAGGGGCAGTGGACCTGCAGCTATGGAGATCTAGAGGCATTCACCCAAGGTGAGGAAGCTAAAAGCCAGGAAAGGATAAATTAACACCACAGCTTGTATTGGGGAGGTTACTTTCAATCTAGAGCTGTGTAGGATGCAGCCCATGATCTGGCCCTCCACAGTTGCATGTGTCTAAAGCTGGGGCCCCCCAAATGTGGATTTCAAGCATAGCAGGACGACTGGAGCAGACAGTTTCAGATCCTGCTGAGCCAGCTTGTGGCTGTATTCAAAATTGAGTAAATTTACAGCTGTAAGCTGGGAGTTTATACAACCCGTAACTTGTTAGGGATGGCTGACCAAGCCAGAACGATCGCTCCCCAGCCAACAGAGCTCTTATTGGTTAGCCCTCTGAGTGCCTGGTAGGTTTTATTATTTTTCTTTCTCTTTTTCTTTTCTTAGGTGGGGGGTGGGAAAGGAAACATCTATTTTTGTTCCTTTACTCACCAAAGACAAACTAAAATTAAATCTCAGGTTCAATCCACTAGAGATTCCTCAGTGTATCAGCTGGGGACTGCGGCATGCCTAGTGACCATCTCCTTGGATGAGGCTGCTGTATTTTTCTCACTCTGCACAGAGTCTTGCACCATGAACAGCTCCACAGGATTCCATGTATTATCACCAGAGTTCACAAGGCTACTCTTATGCTGGCCCCTTTTGCATGGACACTTCCCACAGATGCTACTGTGCTCCAACCTGGGCTGCAAGAAAATGTGGTCTGAGTTGTCTGAGTTTAGTGCAGCAAATACGGTGCCCTGAGAAGATGTTCCTTCCATCTCTTTTGCAAAGATACATAGCTGGAGCAGTACCAGACCTGAAGTGATCTGAACCTGGATTCACACGCAGCAACACAAGGAGCTGCCAAGTAATGGGAAGGCAGCAGGCAGAGAGTGTGAGCGGGACTCCAGGAGCCCTCTGATGGGAACAAAACCAGCATCATCCACTGTGCCTGCAAGTGTGAAAGTTATCCAGTCTGAGGAAAGCATGGGACTTGCCTGCATGTAACTGCCTCAACCTAAGATCCTCTACTTTCATTACAGCATGGTCCCAGTTCTTGTCTGAAAGGTATTTTTAGGAGGAAGTCCAAATATGATCCGACTGCAACAAGGCTGGATGAAGGGCTAGGGGGTTCTCCTGGGACTCACTATTCTTTGTGACCACAGACAAGACAAGGACAGTCACACCAGCTTCCACAGCACACACATTCAGGAGCATGAGGTGCTCAAGCACGGTGAGAGGGACATATGGCTACCTCAGTTGTTACACGGCTGCAGGCACACCATTCACTGCCCTGGGAGGATGCAGTTTTTCTAGGACATGGCTAAGGAGGTAGCAGTACAGAGTAGGTCTCTCCTTTACCCTCTGCTCCATCCTGAATACATAACAGCCCAGAACACCAGTAGTTTACATGAGTTAAAGAGCCAGCTGAGGCTTTAGGGACTCAGGCAGGATAAAATACCCTTTAGCACCCAGCCACCATGTAAGAAAATTAGGTAAATGGGGACCTTTGGTGAAGTCTTGAACAGGAGACTGGAAAAGGGGAAATTTCCTCTCTCCCTGCTCTGTGAGCAGGGATCACACTACCTACTGCTGCTCCCACAGTTTAAAATACTTAAGTCCTCCAAGGTGCAGCTTAATTTTCTTTTTTAAAAAAGAAAAGTGTCAGTCTAATTAGATAAATCCTCCAAGCACGTGGCCCAGAGTTCGTCATGGAAATTAACCTCCTTGAAAGATCACAGTGACTGAAATAAGAAACTGTGTGTTTTGGCATAGTGCAGTGAAATGGGAGATGCAGGCTGCATTTCATACACCTTCCCTTTCATAAACCTGCCGCATTTCATATCTGCCCTACTGGCCCTCAGCTCGGCAGCAAGGCTTTATCTCCGAATGCCTGTTTGCAAATTGCTGCTGAGAGGTTACAATAACCCCTGGGAGACATTCTGCTGGCTCACTAGTGTGAAAGGACACTGCTCCCCTCGTATAAAGCTGGACCAGCCTGAGGCACTGGTGGAGGGAGGGGCTCATCACCAGCAGACCTCTGGAGAGGATGTTCTGCAGACACAGCTCCCATGGGGAGGCAGCCAGGCTGGGAGCTATTTGCCAGCCTCCCAGCTGCTCTGCCAGCCTCATCACGCACCACGCAGGCGAGCGTGATTCTGTGCAGCCCTCAATCTTCCCGGCATGGGGATGGGCTGAGTGGGGCAGGAGGGAGATACCTCGAGGCCACAGGCTTCGATCACATAGCTCAGTTTGCATTTATGCCAGGTACATTCACGTCTTCTTATTTAGAAGGTTCTGCCTATCCACACTAGGAAAGGTGTAGGGCCGGCAGTTCATACTGCTTAGGAATAAAATGTCCCGGTACTTCTGCTATTGGAAGCAGAAGGAAAACCAAGAAAGAAAAGAACTGGCTTATAAGTAAAAGTCAACTGCCACCCCCACCTTCAAATACCAGCAGGCTATCTTGTACTTTTAGGAAACACTTTCCAGTCAACTTTTCTCCAAGCCCAGCAGACAAACTTATGCTTGGGTCACGCTCTTAGCACTTGTTCCTCAGGCCCCTCCCAAGTGTCACTACACAACACATCTTAATAGACAGCTGAAACAAGACCCCTTTTCGCAGTTCCAAATAGACCATCAAGGGATTCTCTCCCTAAGTTTTCCAGTTCCCACTGTTCTTTCAAAGGATAGCATCCAAAACCAAAAACTCCCTGAAAAACCTGTAGAGTTCATCTACCTCCTTCCTTCCCAAGTCTGATGGATGCTGGTGTGTGTGACATTGTGCTGCCCTCCCAGCACTGAGACCAGCCTTGCCAGCTGACTTCACACACAGAAGGATCAGGAGCAGCCTCAGAGACCATCTCTGAGGTGACTTGTTTTATTGTCATTGAAATGACAAGCCCTATGGCTTAGAATCTGGGAGCTGTTTCAAATGTTGCTTCAAAACAGCATCACTGGTTACAGAACAAAAATAGGATACCTTCTGGAGAGAAAACTACCCCAAAATGCCATGGCGGGCAAGGAGCCGAAGGCCCCCAAAGGCCCCAAACAACTGACAGTTCTGCTATGCCTTTTCCTACCGCAATTATTACGCACAAGGCCTTGGCAGCTTGATGGCTCTAGAGCTCGCCCTGCGAGCACAGACTCTTGTATCTCCAGGTCCTATTCTAGACCAGCTCAATCACGCATGAAAGGTATTAGCTGACACCTCATCAAAAGCCATTGGACAGAGTGAGTGAGAGGGGTTGCAGGCAGAGCCCTCTGTACAAGAAATGGAGCCTCCTTGCTACAACTCATTAGCTGTCTCAGGAAAGAGTTCAAAAGACAGATGATGCACAAAAACCGCATTCAAGTTTCCTCCTGCTCCCTCCAGATCAGGGCTAAGGCATGCTGGAAGGACACTACAGGAGAAAACAGGACGCATTTGGGCCTAATACAGTTCCTTAGCAGCTCTTTGCCAAGTACAGGTAAACCCCACTGTTCCATTACTAATAACTTAATACCTAATAATATTACCAATGTAATACTTAACCTTGATTCCAAGCACCTGGACCCAGAAAAATCAGCATTTAACAAGACTTCCACCTCACTGCATTTGGCTTCTGCCAACTGGTCAAAACTCAGCATCCACAGCTCCTTCCCACCTGCTCCAAAGTATATGGAATAATTTTTAAAAAGGTAAAGCTACTTCAGCCAGAAGCTAAGAGCTGAACCAGAGAGACAACACAGACTGCAGGAGGGGAAAAAAATATTCAAGTGCTATTCCACTCCCCTTCTTTAGGCTTTGGATGCATTAGGCAAATTCCCAATTACAGCAATCCCTTCTGCCTGCAACTGGAGTTGAGATAAGAGACCAGAAAGAAGGGCCAGTGGGCATCACTGAAAGCTCAGCATCTTCCATTACACATCAGCACAGTAAAAAGGGCGATGCCAACCCTGAAATGTTTTTTTCCAAAAGGAACACACACACACCCTTTAGAATGGGTATGGTGAAATCTGCCTGGAGAGGGAAGGACTCAGCAACACCAGCAGGTTCCTGACTCCTTATCATCAAAGCAAGCAGCCCAGCCCCTGAATTCATTTCATCAGTGTCCTCTTTCTTCATTCTCCAAGGGCTCAAATCCCCGAATACGACTGCAAACACACTGCCAAGGAGGTCGTGCCATGTCTGAATCCACAACGGATTCAAAGACATCTCCATGTTTTGCTGTCAGCCTGAAGTTTGAATAAGGGAGCCCACCAGAAAAGAGTGAATGAACGCTGGCAGCTGCCAGCAGAGCCGAGCCTGTGCTTTAAGCCACCTAGTGTCCGAGCCGCGCAGGGAGATGCTTCAGGAAATTCAGGCAAAGAGGAGTTGAGACATCCAACAAGACCGACGCGGAAAGGAGCAAAGGACAGGGTGCACCGGTTTGAGAAGCAACCCCGAGCCGAGGAAGCAGGTGCCAAAGAGGAGGCATGGCAAAGCACCCTCCCTGGGACGCTGCTCCCGCCCGGGGGGGGGAGACCCTTCAGCACAGGGCCGAGGAGGGTGGACAGCCGACTTGTTTCGCAAACTGATGTCCGTCAGAGAACGTCACCATTAGAGGCCAACACTTCGGCCCCATGGTCCAGCTGGGTTGCTCGGGTGCAAACTTGGGAGATCTCTGGGATGCAAACTTGGAGACAACTTGCCCCAGCATCGGCCTGTGGAACGAACCCAAAGCGTCCCAGAGGCACAAGCCCTACTAACCCCTGCCCACTCCCTTAAAAACCACTTTCATCCACATCTCCTCTCCTGCCCCCGCAGTAGCCCCCTCCTCCTCACTCTCTTTCTCTGTGTCCTCGAGACTCCTCTCACCTTGAGGAGTGTTAGGATTACCCAGCATTTACACTCAATGCTCCTCTTTATTCCTTAAGACTTATTAAGAATGATAATGAGCTCCAAAGCAGTGACACGTCTCTCTCTCTCCCCCTCTGTCGCGCTCTCTCTCTCTCTCTCTACGTGCCTTTTCCGTCAAAGGCACACAGGACAAATCCGACCAAAAAAAAAAAAAAAAAAAAAAGAAGAAAACCCTGACAATATGGATCAAGGACACATGAGGATTTATATTCTACAAATCCAGCCTTTTTTGTTTTTATTATTTCTCCTCAAATTCCATTCCGTTCCTCTTCTTACTCATGTTCTCCCCCCTCTACTCCAAACCTCTCAGACTTTGAATGAAAAAGAAGAGAAGAAAGCTGCTTGCCTGGAAAACCTTGTTAATGTGGAGCTCTTAAACGGTTGATTAATTTTAGCAAAATTTACGATGCGCCCTTGCTTTTCTTTGAAGCTGCAGTCTTATACACCAAAAGCAAGTTAACTTTGAGATCTCTGTGTGAGCCAACTGCCCCCTAATTCTTGGATACCCTATTTAGGTACAACAAATGTACGGGAGAGAAATGCTACACCAGAGCATGGAAACAGTCACCCTGTTGGACGCTCGAAGTGGTTTGCTTCAAATCCCTTTAGCACAGTCTGATTATTACAACCTGAAAACTCCCAACTTCTAGCTATTTAACTTCCTATAAAGATTAAAAAAAAAAAAGAAAGAAAAGCACTAGCCAGTCCTTCAAAAACAAAAGGAAAGAGGGAAACATAAACACGAATTCCAAGAGAAGTCTCTCCAAGTTACATCTGCACACATCACAGAAATGCCAGACTCTCGGCTGCGCTAGAAACATCAGGTTCTCCCAAAGCCACCTTTAAACCAGCTACATTTCGCCAAAGGGAAAAACTGAGCCTAAGGAAACATCATAATACTGATCTATACATATCCTGAACTACTCCTCAATATTTCAATCATCTCCCCAGCTTCCTCCTACCCAGTATGTGCTTTTATTCTTTGTCTCCCTCTGCTACACTCTGTTTTTCTGATACAGACATCAGGAGGTTAAGGGCTCAATTATCAAGTCTGTTGAATCCTCAGCTTCACGTTACTTAGGAGGTTCTCTGTTGCTCTGTGGAACTATACTGCAAAATCTCTTTCCTTCTCGGCTTTTCTTTTCCCTACTTGTAACGTCGGTTTCCAACACACCCCTGTGTGTGAACCCACAAATCTATTTGGGGTAAATGGAGAGAAACCCTGAATTGGTTTGGGAGACAGAAACACTAATAAAAATAACCTTAAGAGTGCCTAGCCAGACTGAACCTGAAGCACTCGCAATCTTGAAACCTAAAGTAACATCCACATGGAATTTACAAAATATGATTCGAGTGGTTCTAATTAGCCCCAGTCTGTGGAAATTTGGAAGGAAGCGGCTCTTTGATTAATGTTACAAACCAGAAAGGAAACATATTTTAAAAGTTAAAGTAGCAGCATTGTGGAATACAGAATCATTACCAGCATGCATTTATGATACCTGCTTCAATCAGATGGCTTGGGGTTTTGTTTTTAGAGTTTTTTCCTTTTTACTTTCAGAAAAAAAGGAAGACAGAATGCAAGTAAAAGCTTTTGTTTATGGAAGTGTGCAGTGCTTTTATCTCCCAAGGAATTTATATAGCTGGACTGTGTATAAATCCTTCTGAAAATGAAATTAACAAAAACAAAACAGGGGTGAAGGTGCTGGGGGGAGAGTAGGAGGGGGCAACCATCACCTCAGTAAATCATAATGGATAACCAGCCTCTGGCTTGGGCAGATAGCAAATTCAGCTTTAATAGGAAGAAACAGAGTTGGAAGGGGAAAGAACAAGATTCATACCTGCAGCAAACTCCTTGAAAAAATGGGGGGCTATTTTTAATAAGCTTTTGAAAGTTACTGTGCAAGTTTGCTTGGGCTTGAAAAGAAAAAGGAAATAAGGGTTTTCTTCCAGCTAGCTTGATTGTTTTGGGTGGAGCTCAAGCATGTGTGTATATATGCTGTATATAAAAATGAATTACTAATTCTTTCCTGGAAACTGTTTGAATTACAATCTGCAAGATACAAAAACACACCTTTATTTTAACACTGATTTTAATACAGATAGAATTGGGGGGGGGGGGGG
>VZRV01005456.1:488243-533930 GCA_013398115.1 Falcunculus frontatus
GCCCGCCCCGCCGCCCCCGGCCCTGTCCGCCGAGCGCTTCAGCTGCCGCTCGCCCAACTTTGCTGCCGCCTTTCCCCTCCCACCTCTCGGTGCCTCGCCGGGACCCTCGGGCGGTGCGGTGCGGCAGGGCTGCGGTTACCTGCCCTCGGCGCGGACCGGGAGCACGTGTTCCCCCGTCCCCTGCCCGGGCTCCTGCCAAAGTCTTGGAAATTGACGGGCGCCGTCGCGGCCGCGGCTCCGCCGCCGAGCGGGCACGGCGCTACCCCGCCGCCGCCGGCCCCCTGCCGCCACGGCACNCGCAGCGCCCCGGCCCCGGGGCTGCCGGCAGCGGGGCCGGGACCGGGCGGGAGCGGACGGGCTTACCTGCACTTGGGGCTGCTTTGGTTGACTTTCCAAGTCAAGGGAAATGTGTGTGTGTTTGGGATGGAGGCAGCAGCGCGCATGCGCCATCAAACTTGCCCTGATCCCGGATTTTTCCTCCTCGCGCTCCCCTTTGCTTTGATTATTGAATTTTCCTATTTCTAACAGGAGGGCGGGCGTCGCGCAAAACCCGGCCTGGAGCCCGCCGCCGCCCGCCCCGGCCCGCCCGGGGTGGGGAAGGGGGGGAGCGGCGGGAGGGAGCGGGCACGGAGCGGACTCGGTCTCCAGGCAGTCAGGGCAGACAGGCAAGGGAGAGGCACCTGCAAAACCCGGACCGGATCACCCTCCCCTGGCAAGGGAAAAGGCGAGAAAGTGTCCCCATTTCCCAGCCCGCGCGGGCAGCTGCTTGTCCGCTACCCCGGTTCCTGCACCAGCGGTTCCTCTTCCCCATCCGTCCTCCTTCCCAGAGAACCACTGTAAGTTTTATAAAATTTTCTGGTTTGCACCCTGCTGTTCACCTTAGAACCCCTGTTCACCTTAGTTCCATGAGACTAAACTCCATGGAGATGACTAATAACTAGGTTGTGCGTATTGCTTTATTCTTCAGGCATGATGTTCAGTTGCTATTTTACAAACTTATAAACTTCAGTACTTTTGCTAATGTTCTTTGCCTGGATTTCACTCAAGTTTAGAACTAACCATTGTCTCATATCTACAGCTGTTCTATTTCTCAGTTTGACGGTGCTGGCTTTGCTGGCAGTTGCACACAGGACAAACTTTTGCAAGTCTGGATCCTAGAGAAAATGCCAAGGAACAAACGTGCAAGCTATGAGCAGCCTTGTAGACTGGGCTGGTTTTGGGAGTTGTCTTTGCAGGATCAGAGACAAGAGTTCTCATGCACCTGAATTTCCAACAGGCAGGCATCACATTTCTGTGTTAAACTACTTTCCCCAGCTCTACCTTTCATTTCACTGAGACAGTGAGTATACATTACAGTTACATGTGCACGTTTCGTGGTGGTGATTCCATAGAAGCATCCACAGAGACCTTTTCCTTCATCCCCTGGTTCCCTCTAGAGGAGCCAAGAGCCTGGGCTCACTGGCACCATGCACTCAGCACTGGGGTTCAGAGATACAGCTGCCTGCCTACCCAGGCAGTAGGTCTGTGGGATGGATCTGCCTCCATCTTAGGGCTTGCAGGATTTGGGCCCTAGGCCGTAGCTAGGCAAACCTGTACACTCTTGGATAATTTTGCTCATTGGCAGCAGGGAGCTCCGCATCAGCACGCCCACACAGAAGCCCTTGCAGAAGCGTCTTGCTCTTCCCGTGCGCTTCCCTGTCTGTGTCTGTCTCCACCTGTTGCCTCTTGTCCGGTGCTTACACCATCAGCTCTTTGGGGCAGAAACCATGGATTTGCTCTGGATTTGTCAGTGCCTTGCATAATGCAGCCCAGCTCCATAAACCACAACTCTTATGTGCTATTGCCACACACATAAATAATAATAATTAATAATAATAGGCTAATTCCTCTGATTTTGATGTGACTACTCATGTGAGTAAAAGTGACTCACATACATGAGCGTTTGTGGGACCACTGCCAGCTCTTGAGCTTTTATTGTGAGTCTTCCAATATTTGGTGTTCTCTTTTGATCCCCAGCTCCTGGAATGACTTGTTTCTAGCACTTGTATTTACACAAGGACGCTTGGAAATGTGGCCTAGTGCTCCCAAAAGCCTCAGAAGCCAGAGAACAAATAGGAAACTTCCAAAGAAATAAATTTTTAATGGCTTTTGTGAAAATCCTGTGATTTGGCAGCTCAGGGAGGAGTGGAGGCTGACTCATGAATTTTGAGCAGTCAAGTTTAGCAATATGCATCGAGTTAAATATTTAGGTCCCTGTAACGACTAGACTTCTACTAACCAGGCCAAACTTATAGTGCAGAGACATATTTTGTGGAAATAATGTTTAAAGTGCCTGTGTATTCGGAAAGTCTGAGTTTTTGTATTTTCACATATTGTTTGGGATTTGTCATTCTGTAGTTACTTATTTTTACCTGTTCACGGTAAGAAAGCAGGAAAATAATAATGAAAATGGGATTATTAAAGTAAATAGGACTGTGTGAGACTGTTATAATAATTGTGGCAAGTATTTATAAATTGCTGAAAATACCACCACCAAACTTCTTGAATTTGTATGCTGGGGAGACACTGCCAGGTTAAAACCCATGTGTTTCTGAAAGTAAATGTCCCAACTTCTTCTTACAAAAGTAAAAGAGAGCAGGTCCCAAGCTATGAATTCTTGCTTATGAGGCATCCCTGAAGAATGAAGGGTTGGGAGAATAGGGCCCTTTAATTAAACCTGCATCGTTACTTTTAATTGCATTTACTTACTATTTTCTCTTGTTCACGTTTTTGCATTTCTCTCATCTAGGGTGTTGAACGCAGACTGAATGGTCTTCCTTCTGCTTGGAAGTTTTCTAATTTTGAAGTGCTGTGGAGCTGGCCTAGTTCGGAGGAGCACTTGGGCACAGCCAAGTGTTTTTGAGGTGGTCCTGTTTATCACCACAGATTGCTCCTGCTTGTGCTCCCCTGCATGTGGGGGGAGGCTCAGACACCATATGAGCTGTGCCTCTGACAGCTTTGAGTCTCCTTCCAGACCACAGCTCACTCAAAGCCCATTCAGCCCAACTCTGATGTTCACTATATGAGCCCCAAAGTGTGCGGCTCCTCAGCCAGATAGAACAGGAGGTAATGACACCTTACACAGCCCATTCTAGATAGAAAGAAAATAATTTAGCAAATGGCAAATGATGCATACTTAACTGTTTATGCAGCATCTTCCTGTCATCAACCCAAAGCAATTTTACTTCCGTGTTGAACAGTGGATGAAAATGTTCTGTAGATTTAACCATTGCAGGAGTTCCTTTTAAGTGGTGCAGTAATCTCTCTCCAGCTAATTTAGTGTTGTAATAAGGCACCACCCTCACAAGTCCTTTGTGTTCTTGTGTCAATACTGCCCCCAAACCAAAAGTGCTGGCATCTGCATCTGTCAGAAAAGTGGGTCTGAAACACAGACTAAGAAAGGAGCAATATGGCCATCAGCGGAGCAATATGGCAATCAGCAGGGCAGTCTCAAAAGCCTTTTGCTAATTCTGAACATACCCAATTTCATTCAGATTTCCTCTAAAATGCGATTTACTTTCTCAACAACTCCATGATATGGTTTAACAGCACTGGAAAATTCAACAATAAACCTCAAACAGAAGCTGCCTGAGATGTACCTGGCGAGCCAGAATGCTTCAGTACAGATTCAGTTTTGTTCTTGCCTGTGGGGGCTCCTCCACTGCTCAGAATTCAACTTGAACCAGATCACGTCTCTTGTTGGGATTGAAGATCCTTAACCAAAGACCTCTAAGGAAAATGTCTCTCAGTTTTGGTCTTTTCTGTTTCAAGCATACAACACAACAGTGGAAAAAAATCCAGAAGGAATCTTGGATATTACTTTCATTTCCTTTCCTCTTATGGTTTTCTTCGCTGGCATTTACTAAACCCGTGAGACCTTACACAGTTATGGTTCCCATCTTCAGTACTTCCTGCTTGCCTGAACATTTAACAAGCAGTTCAGTTGCACAAGATCATTGGCAGCTCAGATTCCATCTCCAAAGAGGTTTCATCTATTCCCAGCCTTTCTTTAGCCTTTACCATAGCATATAGTGATGCCATTAGTCGCTGCCCTTGGGGAGAGGACATCCTACACACTGCAGGCTTAGTGCCCATAAGACATTGGTTCTACTGAGCTACGTATTTCAAATGAATTTCCATGGACTGAAGTTGCAGGACACGTTTTATGCTATTTATCATTCAGCAATTAGCAGTAATAGCATCCAGACTCATTATTAGGTCATCTGCTGTCCACAACTCTTGGTTAAACCCAGAAATTTGTCTCTTAAGCCTAACTTCATAGAAGTTGCTTTGCTTTTGCTTAGAGCCTTCAGAGCTCTCATTTCCACCCTGGCGTGGGGTGGGTGCAGCTGGGTAGACATGCAGGACGTGGTGAGTGTCTGTCACATCCCCTTGTGAGCTGCTGGGCAGCAGTGAGATGTGAGCACGAGGAGGTAATACAAGCCATACAGCACAGAAGTGAACACAATATTTAGACTGATGACAGGACAGCTGTTGGTAAAGCATACAGGCTGTGTTTTTACTGCAGAGTAGAGGTTAATGTATTTTATTCCCACCCAGCACGTACCCCCGAACGCTCCATCTGGCTATGCTGTGCAAGTGCAGCCCGAGAAAACTACGTACCCTTAAAAAACGTACGTATCCTCATACAAGAAAAATGATTCTAAAACAACATGAGAAGGGCATGGATTAAAAGCCATAAGCAGAGAAATACATGCTGAGAGTTCTAACTTTGTCCTCAGGTCATCCTGATTTCAGTAGAGCGGAAGAGGAAGGACTGCAAAGGTAGTTCCTGTAGCTCTGAGGCTCATGGCAATACTCAGGCTGAAATGCTTTGTTCCCACCTGCTCAGAGCAGGTGACATGCTTTCCATAGGCCTACATGCCACATTAATTCATCAAAGAGGCACTTAATCTCTAGTAAATGAGGAGCTGGCTGAGGTCTAGGCTGGCCAAACTACCAAACTGGACTGAACCAGTCACCTATCCCATGTGGACTACCCAAGAGCCATCAGGCATCAGGAGTGACATTTTCCACACCCAGCGCAGACCAGGGTGCTGTCCAGGACCTCTGATCCTGCTTCACGACTCACTGGAAGAATGAAGAAATCACTCAGATAAGCACTATAAAAAGCCTGCGTATTTACTTAGTTTCATAATGGAAAATTAAAAGTAATTGCAGAGGAGGAGGAGGCATTTTTTCAGTTGCAAGTGCAATATTATCCATGTCCATATTTTATCGTTGGAGTCGCACAAGTAATCAAGGAGTATCATGTGGTCATTGTTTGTCAAGTGCCTTTTTGTCACAGGCAACTATTTCTTTGCACGTGCCCATTTCAGAAGAAGAAGTTGGTTGGATCCCCATCAAACCCTGCTCCAAATCCTCTGTGCAGAGGAGGCATTGCTTCATGCTGACAGTGGTGGGGCAAGAATTATTTATATTGAAGAGGATCAGGCTGAAGCATCACACTTTCGCTTAGAAATACATATGATTAATATCAGTATGCAAGTATGTAATATAAATATTGAAACCTTGTGGACCTAATTAAAGGCCTACAGACTGATACTGACTTTTGGTTGGTATAAATGCGTGTGTACAAGAATTTACCCTGCTCAGAATCTGTCCTTACCTGTTTTATTTGCCTCAAATCTATAGAAAAGTTCAAGCAAAAGACTTGACACTTAACAAGAAACATCCTGCATTTAACCCCCGTTCTGTCCCAAAATTTCCCAGTGACTTCACTATTCCATGTGTCTGGGTAACATCTGCTGGTTTGGGGCTTAGTCCTGAGGGAAACTGCTAAAGGTAACAAATAAATACAGGAGGAAACAATAATAAATAATCAACAACAATAATAAAACTGGAATCCAAGTGTGAAGTATGTTTGTAATTGTCTGTGTTAGAAAATAATCAACTAAATAGCAATAAATAATAAAAATTTATATTAACAATTCATTTGTGCTGATACAGACCTTCAAGTTAGAGTTCATTACACTAATTTACTAATTAATTAAGCACTACATCACCTGGCACCTACATAGCTTTTATTACACTTTATGGATGGAAAACTTAAGAGTCTTGCCTAGGGACACAGTGAATCAGTGGCAGAGCTGGACACAGAACTGGAATATCCTCCACAGCTCTGTTTACAGCATAAAGTTGCCCTGATTTTCTGTCTAATTTAGTTCAGCAGATGCAATTCTCAGTGTGGGGACTTCAATTTGGGTGCAAGATGGAGTTATTTTGTTTGAGCTTAAATCAGTTCTTAATTATATCAAGCTAGTTATATAAAGGCAGTTTTAAAAATACCCTTGTAAGCATCTACATTTTGGGCTATTGACTTAAAAACACACCTTTAGTTTAAATGCTGCAGTTTTCCTGATAGGTCCCAAGTCACAACAGTTCTTGAGATCCCTCCCTTCAGCATTTCACTAGCAAACCTCACCTGCTGAACTGAGATGTACAATTTTGAGTGTCTCTAACTAAACAGTGCAAATATTTGCCCTGAATTTGGTTAAAGACAGAGCTAGTGCAATTTAGTTTGGCCTTTTAATAAATGGTTTAAAATTCTTCAAAGTCAGGGTTTGCAACTGAGTCTCAATTGCTTAAGGAGATGCTGTAAGTGTGTGAAGCTGAGTTAATTGGAAGACAATGACCCTTCCACACTCCCTCTCCAGGGTATCACGGAACACTTCCATCAGGGAGCATTTATTGATGGATTTTTCTGAAACTGAGCCCCTTCCATTTGGTCACTCGCACCTAAGTCCTGGGCAAGAGGAGGTGACATTATTATCTCTGCCTTGCTCAGTGTCTCCACTGATCACATTAGCACTCAGACACACACACAGGGACTCCTCGGCCCTCTCCCTTTTTCCAGCAGTGCAAGCCAGCCTGGCAGGATGGTGTGGGAGTCTCACACTGGCCCAGTGAGATGGAGGCAAACCAAGGGCTGCGTACGGAATGCAGGAGAACTGCACAGGATAATGGGAAACATTATTTATAGCCTGAATGCAGAAAACCTCCCCTTCCTCCCCCCTCGCCAACAGACAAACCCATGTCCAGTAATGACAAAGTCATTACCTTTTTATTATTTTTCAATAGGATTCAGATGTAGCGTGTCTGTTCCTTACAGGCTGTCCTGATGGCTCCGGTCTCCTGTCGCGCTGGGAACACTCATCTAAATGCACCAAGTGGGTGTGGAGTCACCAGCCATGCTTTAGAAAATTTGGGCCTTACCCTCCCAGAAGCCTGTTATCTCACTTATTAAGGGAGAATTATAATGTTTCCCTTCCTCCCGAGAGGCGTTTGGGACTACAATAAAGGCCTTGTGAGAACTGCTGCAAGATCAAAGCAGGGATCCCATTGGAGAAGTTCAGCATAGTGCTGTCCCTGATAAGACATGGTTTTGGGGGCTCCTAATAGAAACTATGGGCTTTTCAATAATTTTTTTTCTAGCACAAATGTTATCCTTGAGAAAAATAGTTTTTTCATGTGGAAATCCTAAAATTATATGATCTTCGGAAACTGAAAAGGCTGAAATTCTTTTAGATTTTATGGCTTTTCAAGCTTTCCATCCCAATATTGTGTTTCCCATGAGAAGTCCCTATTCTGACATGCTTTTGCTCACTATTCCACCACTGATCATCCTCTGAAAGGCTTCCTCCTTCACCTGCTGCCCCTCTGTAACTCCAATCCTCCCTTTTTTCTTGCATTTGATGCCACAGCATGCATTGTCTTTGTTTTTATGCTTTGTAAATGTCCTTCCCTCACTTTGTATCTCCAACAAGAGCCCTGTGTGTGGGTCTGATAACCCACGTAGCACCCATGTCTCTGGGATTTATTTTGAGATCTGCTGCTTGTTTATTTATTTCCCTTTTAGCACACCCAGTGAGGCCTGTGTGGCAGGAGATGTGAAGGGAGGTGATTATGGGAGACTATTTCCCCTCGCTGCTCATTCATGACAAACAAAGAGCAGTGATTGATGATTAAAAATGCATTCTCTGGGCTTGTTTTCTTTTGTTTTACCATTATGGAGATATTATAAATACTGAATACTAATCAATCCAGACCTGGCGGGACCTCACAGACCTTCTACAATCCCAGGGCTTTGCTCTTCCTTAATAACCTCTGCAGCTTTCTCCTCTCCCCTTTGTTTCTAAATGAAAGACCTCTACTCCAACCAAAAAGGATTAAGTTAACTTTGGATGAATTTGGACTGTCTGGGCTCTTGCCTCTGCCAAATAGCCATACTTTCCCCTGAAAGGATAGTCTCTGTGCTAAGGCACCCTGGCATTTCCCTGCCCTTTTTTTGCCCTGCAGTGGGGTGGAAACAGAAATTAATTCCTCAGATCAAAGGAGAATTTCTCTTATTTAGGAAGCCCAGAGTACCACAAATTTGCTTGCAAAGTGGATACCTCGTGGGGAGGAGAAGAGATCAGGAAGTCCCCTCTAAAAAACTCTCATTATTCATAGGAGTGAGGCTGGATTTCTCCCTGGGCATTTCTGTGCAAAAGCCAGAGTGCCCCATCTGATTCTGCAATGTTACACAATGTCCAGATAAACAGCAAACTCGGTGGCACTTGCATTCTTTTATCTTTATTCAGTCAAATTAACTGCTTTCTCTTTCCCTTCCCGCACCCCTGCCCTTGCCTCATTCTCCCTCATTCATGTAAAATAGAGACACGCTGCTCTGGCCTCTGCAAAAAATTGATCAAAATCATCTTTCCCAATGGAATGAGAAGATTTCTCTTCACTTTGGCCTAAACTACTACTTTTCACTAATCAGCTATTTCCTGTGAGATTTTTCCAGTGTTCTGCTGAAGTCAATATTAAATCTCCCATACAATAAAGCTCTGACTGACTCTGGTGTGAGCACGGTTATGTTGAGGCTCAGCTTTTGCTGAAGTCCCCCCAGAGAGCAGAGTAAGGTCCCTCTTCTTCTCCTGACTGCACATGGGCAGACCTGAGGTGCTGACGGGGACACTGGGACACCAGCAGAGTGTAACAGCAAGCAGCACAAGGGTTTGGTTGCGTGCATAGCTCAGATTACAGAAAATAAACTACGTTGGGCACTGACATACACTTTTCTTAATATGCTTAGAACCAGCCCAGGAATAGCTGAGCTCAGCTGGAACGTATCAGGAAGGAGAAGGAAGAGAATCTGAGCTGGGCTAGCAAGAAATTTTAGTCTGAACCATATAGCAAGAAGCTGCAGTATGTTCTTATCTTGAAGCCTGAGGATTTATTTTATGCACATAATTCCCTGATCATCTTGATGTAGCATCTCTTAGGAGGAGGGTGTTACACTATCTAACCACCACTGCTGGAAGTTGACAATCTCTCCATCATCTTAACTTTCTTAAATAATTTTAAATATATATCTGTGTTTATGAAATATCGAGGGCCTGATCCCATTGAAGTCTGGGGAAGGACTCTAATCAGTTTGAGTAGGCATTTGGATCAAGCCCACAGACGCTCACTACTTTTCTCTTTAAGTATTGTATCTCTGCATCACATCTTTGCATGCTACTCTTCTGTAGTACACACAGGGTCTTCCTCTCCCTTTGAAATCTATGATTTTTTTTCTATGAGAACAGCATTTCTCTATAATCAGTGTTCAAAAATGAAAGCCACTGCTCACAAATAATGAGGTAGCCTAAAATGCTGCTTTTTAGCCAGTACACTTTGTCCCTCTGTTTCCAAATTTACCTCTGCCCCTCTTCCCAGAGCAGTGTGAAACCAACTCAAAGTGAAGGGGGCTTTGCAGCAGTAATGATAAGTAAATCTTCAGACTTTTGAGTTTAGCCTTGAGTCTGCAAGCTGCCTTCAGTTGCAACGTAATTACCATCAGTTCGCCAACAAATTCTGTTTGCAGGCTTGTTTCACCAGATTCAGAGCACAGACTGATCGAAGCTGCTCTTTGGTGAGCCTCTGCAATGCACTGATATTTTTACACAGTGGTCTGTACAAAGGAAATGTTGTTACTGGCATATTTTCAAACATACACAGTTTCACCCAAAGATCCTAACTCATCTGGCAGTTTGTTTCAGTGATACCACTTAGCATAAGCTTGGCAGAGACAGAAATGCATGTGTATGCATGTCTGTATGTATATGTATGCACATGTTCTACACCCACCCGCACCACTTACTAATCCATTGGTTTATGTATTTATGGCTAGTTTGCTTACAAACCACTGCCCTCTGAGGAGCTCACAGGCACCACCATGGCACACGCTTGTCTCAACAGCAAAACCTGCACTTCAGAAAGAGAAAGACTCCGTTTATAACCTGATTAGGCCAGTGCCCTTTATGCACATGTGAAACCCGGACCAGGCACGCTTTTTGGCAATGCTACCTTTAAGGTGTGCTCTCCTTGCTACCTGGTTCATTCACCTCCCAGCCCATTTCTCTCTAGTCTCAGTGAAACCCCAGAGGCCCCAGGGACAGGAGGATCTGTCTTCCCTCTCCCTTTAGCTGATGGCCTCTCTTTTCACTCTTCTTCAGAAGATTTTTCTCATATTCTTAACTCTTGTGAAAAACAGGCCATGCTTGGGGTTACGTAGCATAGCAAAGCCAAAAAGCATCACTGTGAAGCTGGATTAGAGAACGAGCCTGGAACATTTTCTCTAGAAAACGGAATCTAGAACTTGAAAGTGAAGAGATGAACATTTGGCCAGGTCCCATCTGGATTAATTTGCTCAGACTAGAACAGAGGCTGAGGCAATTCTTCAGTCCATGATATTAAAGAGTTCAGAGAGAAAATCACACTGGTCCTAGGAATAAATGAATTGGATTACAAAGTATGATGACACTGGGCAGTACAATGCTGGTTAAAGATACCCAAGCTACTGCTGAATAAGTACAGCAAGCAGTGGAAAATTATACCAGACAAACCACTGTGCTAATAGAGCTGTACTCTTCTGATATCAGGCTACTCAGGTATCTCTAAAACTGTGAGGTGTACATATGTACTAAACACTGCAACTACCACTTCTACTGTTTTGTCACTGTACCTCCACATCCTAATCTGTAAAATTGGAGTGGTGCGCAGGGGGGAGAAGATCACTACTGCTATGTTTGGAAGAAGCTATGAGACTTATTTGATGTTTTTTAAGGGCCCTGAAACCTCAGAGAAGGGCAATTTATTGTTCTTATTTTCCTGTGATCACACTATTCCCACTGGGATTGTTTATTTCTCAGCTCTGGGTTTCAATTTATTTATTTCTCATTGTGCTCTGGGTTTTCACACAGAGCAATTTCCACTAGCAAAGACTGAAGGGACTATTTTCCCTTTCTGGCTTCAACTTAACAAACATACAGGCTGATAAATCCTCTTGTGAAAATCCTACAGGGTGAAGCAGGCTACAGATCAAAGGGAAGGAACATTTGTCCTCTAGTATGCTACCAATACCAGCAGAACCTCCTCACCTTCATAAAATGATCCTTCATAAAAGCTCATGTCCCACCCTCCCACTCTCAGTTCCCAGATCCAGACTTCTGACTTTGTCACACATTTCTGCCACCCAGATCTGACAGTGTAATCTGGCTCTATTGACATCAAAAGTTCGATTTCCGTGTGAAAGACACATCTGAGAGCAGCAGGAAGCACGGAAGCAGAGAGAATAGTACCAGATCCCAGGCTGGCTGGTATGTGGAGCTACAGGTCCTTTGTGAGTTTGGGGGGGAAAACCCCACCCAACTCCATGTCCTAGCTCCACCTGGGAATGCCATGCAGAGAGCAGCCACCTCAGTGCACTCTCAGGATGCTCAGATCTGGGTAGACTTTGCTTGTCTCTGCTTTGGTCTGGTTCCAGGTAGCTCTCCTTCCTGCTCCCACATCACAAACATGCTGTTTCTGAGACACCTATGGAAATACAAAGGTCACTGCACTGCTGTGTGTGAGTGCAGAGCTTGTTCCAAGCAGCAGACGCTCAGCATAGCCAAGGACCTGCTTCCACGTGGTCTCCATGTGATGCACTCAGTCCTGGGAGAAGGTGAAAGCAGGTCCTCGATAACCCCAGCTCACTCTTGCTCCTTCTGCGTGCTGGAGCCATTACTATAAACACCTCAGGAATGGTCCCAGCCACAGTCCCAAAGTCCTTGCTCTAATTCAGGTATCAGGGAAGGTACTAAAGTTGAATTTATACAAAACTTGACCAAAGGAACCAGGCAATAGCCTCTGGATTTAAAAGGACTGGGCCATTTATATCGCCAAAGTCAGCAGGGTACTTCAAGTGGGATGTGTGTCTGATGTCTTTATATGTCCCTTGGCTCTACTGCACATGGCAGCCACAGAGTAGAGGAGTAGCTAAGCACTTGCTTAACCAGAAGTACTGGAAAGGTCCCAAGTCGTATCAAAGAGTTTTGACTAACTGTTGAACCATCTGCTTTCGGGGGTGTATCTCACATTCTTAAGATCTGAATCATGGTTCACAAACCCAGTTAATCCCTTCAGTGTATTTAGGGGAAAACTATGAATTTTGGTTCTATACAAACTACACCTATTCTCTGTTATTAAACTGTTTCTCTCTGGGACCATTATGAAGGAATCTGAGTGTCCACAATTGATCCATGTACTTGAAAAATTAGATAGTAATGTCCTGAAAATGTGTAGAAAAAGTTTGGAGATTGCCAGTACACTAACGGTACGTACAGATTATCTCAAGTGGCTGAATTATTACAGCTCATTGTTCCCCTCTCCCCAGCTGAGACACAGGACCTGACCATACTCCTGGGCAGTTGAAACAGCAAAGTAAAATACATTTGTCTGAACCAACATAAATACCAGCATGGTTCAACCAGGCATATTTTACCCTGGGACTGCACTGATAATTATTGTAGCAACTTTACTGGTTACGTATTAAACTAAGGTTTGACTTGAATCATACCCTTATACCAATAAATTTTGTTTGATGCTATTGGAGACACACTGCTTTTCCATGGACTGAAATAGTTTATTGGTTTCAATGGCTTATATGATAAACCAGGTTATATAATAATGCATATCAAACTGTGCCCAGCGGACTTATAGCTGGATTTTAATATCCTAACTTTAGTTGAAGAGCCCTAAATGTTAAACCTCAGTCTCCCTAAGACTTAAAGCACACTTAGTCAATGAATGTGCAAGCCAGAGCAAACTGGGGTAACTTCCTCTGGGTAGATGGAAATCTAGTGCAAATTTTGCCTCTTGTTATTAAAATTAAACTCTATGATAATCAACACTTAGGGCAAGCATCTCAAAACTGAGTCTGTAATTTCAGGGGCTCAGTGGGAACAACGGTCAGGAATCCCTGTAGGCATTTTCATAAAAACACCCCTATGAGTGTAGCTAAAATGGAGAAAACAATTCAGGTGAAAAATTAAAAGGAAAACTCTAGAAAGCCTCGGTGAGACACAGCTGCTAATCAGTCCAGAAGGGTGGGGACGATAATTTATTGCTATAAAGTGGACTTATGTTCCCTTACCCGTGAATGTTATCATCTTTGATAAGCCATATGCATGCATATTTTATATTTCTATGTTAAAAAGCAAAGTACAATCTTATAATGAAAAAAACCCCGAGTAAGTACAAGGCCAGGTTGCCCATGGAGGCAGGTGTGTGTGTTCATGAAATGCTCCTTCCTCCCTGCCCAAAAGCCCCAAAGCCTGCCTTTATAGCATGGTCACGAGATGGAGTTACTGTAAACATGGCCTTCTAAAGTCACCAAAAAAGTTCAGCACCTCTTGCAGGAAGGATCAGTTTACACCATCTAATTTTTCTGTCTGACTAAGACATTAAGTCAGATATCATTTCCTGCTCACAGCCCATTTATCCATTAAACCAAGCTTTCTCCCTGTCCTCTCCTGGATTACTTCTTGAATCTTTCTGTCCCCTTTCTGTTCCCTGTGTTTCCAATGTGCTCACTACTTTTCCCAAAAACCATTTCCCCTGAGCTTTTTCCAGTATGAAGCTGAACACTTTCCTAGGTGTCTGCAATTCTCTTTGGCCCAAATCCTGAGAGACCCATTCTGTTTCTATTCCAGAAAATTCCTGTCATAGCCACTAGGCACACTGAGCTTTTAGCACACCTTGGGATCTGACCAGCAGAAAAAGCTCAGCTATCCCATGCTTAGGGAGGAGAGGAAATCGGTGGCCAGATTCCAGAGATAGGGGTAAGCTCACTGTCCATTGGTGATGAGCACACAAAACCTCCACCACAACCAGTGAGGAGCGGGAGTGCTCCATGGAATGTACAAGTTGTCCGTCCCTGGGCAAAGCAGCACTAAATACTATTTCCTGCTATACTCCTGTGCTCATACAGCACTGAACAACTTCTGGGCACAGGATGGCTGTTGCTGCTACCAGAGAGACAATAACCAAAACACTTAGGAAAGGCAAGGGAAAGGATGCTAGTTTTAAAAGAGCATAGGTCGTCTCTGTGGTGAGAGAACAGCATCATCAAGTGCCTGCAGCATGTACTGGTCTGCTGGGAAGCCTGGTGGGAATCAGTCTAGTTGTGCCACTCTGGGAAGTGGGGAAAACTGTGTGTATTGCCCACACATCCACACTGCCCACAGAGGGCAACAGCGCCCAAAATATTTCAAGATGGGCAAAATTTAATCAACCCTAGCCCCCAACAAGGGCTGGCTCTGATCCAGACACCTGTCCACTCACCAAGTCTGAGTTCAGTTTATTCTCAATGGGCCAACTTGGGGAGGCTTCCTTCAGAAAATCTACCACTGATTTCAGCTGGATTTCCCAGCTTTCATAGCCCAGACCTTCACAGTTTGCAGTGGACTGTGGTGGGTGTCTGCTTCTCTCTCACTGTATCATGGGCCTGAAGGAGAGGATGTCCTATTAGCTCATATGCTGTGAGTTTGCAGCCCCTTGGATGATCCTGACTGGAATTTCACCAGTCCCAGTAAAGCTCCCTGCAGACGGAAAGGGGAAATAACTTCGTGCTCTGTTCCCCTCCTGCACCCAAACATGGTATCTGCATCCAGGGAACAATGACTTAAAAAGGACTTCAAAAACAGGCATTATTTGTCATCTGGAAGAGCTATAAAAAGAAACACTTCTCAAGTAGTGAGTGTGAATACCATTACTTTACAGATTCAAGGGAAAAAAAGCAGATAACCTTGGGGAGACCCGACCTTCAAACAGGTTCAAATGACTTTACCGTGCTTTCCCTTCCTCTCTCCCATACAAGCACAAAATTACATACATGTACACATTCCCACACATATATACTCCCACATAAATAGAAGTTCGTAGACATGCATATGTCCTCTCTTACACACGCACACACACACACACACACCCACACACACCCACACAAAACCTCCTGTACATGTTCTTATGTACAGGCATTTGCCCCCATTCACATTTCTACACGTTTTTCTGCACAGCAATGGCACTCTCATTTGTGCACACATACACATGGTGCATAAAATGCAAACACAGTATGATAACTGCAGAATAAAGATCAGACTTCTCAATGCTATCAGTGTTGGGATTTATTTTGGAAAGGAATTCCAGTATTTGTTCCAGACCCACAGTGTTTGAATCACCAGAATATAATCATATGAATTTACATAGTTAAAAATCAGACTACCTAAAAAAAAAAGCCCTGACTTTTGCAGTTTCTCATCCCTTCAAATCCAACTTTTCTAGGCAGTCTGGATCAGCAGAGATCCTAACAAAGCTTGCAGAATGAGGTGCATGCCTGCCTGCCTGAGGAGATTCACTAACTGTGCACAGATTCCCATCCAGAGCAGGACTTTGCAGGGTGTTGCTGCTGCTATCAAGCCAATTATCTGACACTGGGGCACATTGTGCGGCTGTTCTCTCAGGTACTCCTGGTGTTGTGACCAGCCACATTTATGCACTTTGCATGCACTGCGGGTACGATCCTCCATCAGCTGCACCACACATCCAGCTTGTGACCATACAAAGTCCCAAAGCCAAGGAGGAGATTCAGAACAACTCACTTAAATTCTCAAAGCTGGGATATGGCTACCCACCATGTCCTTTTTTTGCCAGAACCAACTGAAACAAACATTCTTCCCTGCAACTTTCAACATCAGCTGAACATTCTGCTGAGGCAGAACCTGCTTATGTCCCTGGCAAGGCTGACAATGATGCTGTCTGCTCTTCTACTTCCTTCTGTGCATGTACCTCAAAGTTCAGTGCACAAAATCAGTGGCCTTATTCCCTGATGTATCTGGCACCTTGGCTATACAGTAATTTCAGCTTGAGGTACAGGTGTTCAGCAGCTCAGACACCCAGAGTCCACCAGCTCACCTCACACAGAGATAGGCAGTGGTAACTTCCTATCATGGCCTCTTATCTCAGACAAAGTCACTGTACTGAGGCACATGGATGTGGTTTATGTTTTGAAAACAAAATCTTACATGAAGTACAGTATTATTTCACATGTATATTAACAGAGAAAAAGAATGTGAAAATGTTTTCCTTTGGACCATGCAGTAAATCAGCGGCACAGCGGGATGAGGAAATCAGAAATCCCGTTTCCTAGATCCTGCTGTAATCATTAGATTAAATACAATGTCCCTCCTTGCTCGGGAAAACATCTCTCCGTAGAGGGGGAGTTTGGTGCAAGGTAGGGTTATAGCTGGCTTTGCATTTGCTTGTACTGCAGAAGCAGGTATTCCACTGTGTATCTGATCTGGAACTTGCTCAGCTTAATACCAAAAAACTGGATAACACCCATGCTGAACTCTTGATTTCTGTGGTTTAATTCTGATTTGCATCCTCCGGGAAAATGCAATGAAATCAATACATTCACTCTATATTTTACCTATTGCCACAAGGCCCAAAATTCAGTACTTTGTGAATTTTGGTGGCATTTAGTAAAAATTTCCTGTCAGCTAGTAAAAATAGCCTCACTTGGGCAAAAGAAATCTATGAAAGAAATTTAGTGTATGGCCACAGTTCTCAAATTGCAACAAGGAGGAGAAACACTGGGGCTGATGTCCTGCTAGGATCCTCTCTGAGGTGGGACTAAGTCTGGGCAGTGCAGCGCTGGCTTACTGCAACTCACATGTCTGCTCAAGGTTTGTCTGCAGAGTGGCAAAAGTAAAAGGTGACCGTGAGAGTTCCCTGGCTGCCTCTCTACCTGCAGCCGCTGCTGTCTGGGAAAGACCATACTGGAATTTGAAAGGTGTGAGATGCCATTGCAAAGCTGCTTTCTCCAGCCCCTGCACTTTCCATAGGGGACACATGAACACTTCTTGCATGGCTCCATGTGGAAGGGAAGAGTTGAAGGCAGAGATCGGGTGCTCAACTGCTTGTTTCTGCTGCATTCTGCAGAGAGAGAGGAAAGGCCTTTGCAGGGTCAGACAGCAACTGCAAAACTCAGGATGGAAACCCACAGCCCAGCTCCAGTTGCCTTCATACACATGCAGAAACCTCAGCTGCTGGTTCGCCGCAGCTGCAGCAGAGGAATCACAGAGCAAAAATCTACTTCTGGAGTGCTCACAGCACAGGTTGGCTTGGGGCTGGGTGGTAGTCACTGGAGTGACAGTCACTCACATGGCCCTGCTCTGGTACACATAGCTCTCCAAAGCCACAGGGGCTCTAAGGCCCAGATTTTAACCTGCCCTTGGTGTCCTGAAGAGCTGAGGCAATGGTATCTACTATCAGTGTTTTTTCCTGGAAGTCACAATGCAGTGTTTTCTCCACTGTTTTTCACAACTGAAACCAGGCAAGCCATCCAAAACCTGGTAGACTTTCTCATCTGCTTTCTGTGGCAACAGTACAATCGTCCTTAGAGAACAGACTTACCTGCTCTTCAGTGGGTTTGGCAAAGACAGCGATTGTATTTTTGTATTTTTATTGCCCACTGCAAGGGAGGCATAAGGAAAATACCTTCAGGTGGTTGGAAGGAAAGAGAAGACATACTGCAAGGCCAGTGTCTACTGGTACGAGAGTTCATGCTGCTGGTCTAAAAGGTCTTACCTTACCATAAACTTTGACCACAGAGAACTGAGCCACTGTGAAAATGAGAGGCAATGTCAACTATCACATGAAACATGTCAGTGAGAAGAGTTGCCTGGACTCTGAGAAATAATTTGGGTCAGACAGCAATGCCTGGCCATTGAAAATGTTCCTGCGACCAAGACATCAATAGAAATGTCTTTACTGGCTTTTAGAGAGAGCAATTATACTCCATGGCCTGGATGGCTCCTAAAAATACCAGTCTTGGTAAACTACTGCAAAAGTTGTTTCAGCTTGTAAAGCAATGGGAAGATCTCTCTTGGTAGGTCTGGCTGACTAGCAGAGAGTGCCTTTTGGCTAGAGTCAGCTGGAAAGGCCTGTGCCTTGTTCAGTCTCAGAGTATTTCCAGTTTTAGAATAGAAATTATGTTGAGATCTTCACAGTTTGCTCCAGAGGATGTGACAAAATGTTTCCAGAAATCTTGTGAATGGCCAGTTGTGTCATTGAGCACTGCCTACCTCTCCTGGCATCACGGATGTGATAAAAATCTTGCAACGGAATGTCAGTGAAGCAGAAATTTAAAAAAAAAAAAAAAAGTCCTCCACTCTAGTGCCTGACATTCTTTTTAGGATGCCAATAAAAGATAATGTTACCTGTAAAATGTGCAAGCTGCTTCTAGCACTGCACCTCCCTCCTCTCCTACACCTTTCTTCTGAATTTGTACCACCCCTGCAATGGACAGATACTCAGGAGAAAAGAGCTCCAGGGCAAGAATGTCACAGATAGACCCTCACAACTAAATCAACAGTTAAAGGAAAAAGCAAGAGAGGTGCTGAGAGTCCAACAACTCTCCTGCCTGCTCCATTTACAGCCGTGGTTGTTCCAGGGAGGCTTTTGTACTCTCTGATTGAATTTTGGATCAAGCTGTGAATATCTCAGTGAATATTCTAACATCCATGTCAATTATGGGACAGGTATGAGGAAAGACTGGGGGAGTTGAGGCTGGCAGAAACACAGCCAACACTGCAGAACAGAGCCGGTGTATCAAACTCAGCTCTGAGAGCACTCCAGTGGGTTGTGTCTGTCCCAGTGTGAGCCATTTCAGCTGCCTCACAGTCTTGCACAGTCAGAAGTTCAAGGACAAATGATTCAAAATGTTCCTGTTTTCCAGAGGCATAAACTGTTTGTCAAAGTGCTCAGAAAGTCTGGCTGCTCCTCTTTTTTGTTTAGTTTTCCCATGCATTTGGGATGCTGCTGCTACTGGGATCTCAATATGTAATACAGATTAAATGACTTTGTGCTGATGCAGTGAATTTCATCAGAAGATCTCACAGCATTTGCAAATTAATTAATTAAACTCTCATGGCACCCTACTGCTAGTATCACCATCTTATTTAGATGGCAACAGAGGCATGGAGAAAGAGCTGCTTTATTCTGGACCACCCAGAATGTCTTCAGAAAAGCTGGAAAAAGAGCTCTGTGGGCCTGATGCAAAGTCCCTTCTTCAAGTGACTCGACCAACTCCCTCCCTGCCCATTATCACACAGGCTAAGGATCTTTGGTGCAGCCTAACACAGCATGAAGAGGTTCAGCAGAGGAGATTTTTGTGGGAGGATACAGAATTGCTTTGGGGAAAGCAATACTTGAAGCATACTCAAAGTATGATAATTAGGAGGGGTCCAGTGGGAAAAAGCAGTGGTTTATTCCTTGGTCTGAATTGAATTGTACAGATAATGCCTACAAGACTTTTCTTACTCTGGCAGAGGACACCTTGGACTTGAGCTTTGCTGCTTTCATCTGCCTTGCAGTGCCTCCAATGAACAGGATTTATCTGAATGAAGCATTTTCCCTGTGGGAAGCTGCTGTGGTGCCTTTAAGATCTGGAGTGATGCCCTCTGAAAGGGGAGCAAGAATATTTCAGAGGGATTCTATCCTTCAGGAAAAAAGCCCGAATCATGTATTTCCAAGATGGGGTCAACTCCTCAGCCCTTTATCTGGAAGCACTTACTACACAATTAATGGAAGGAACCCTCATCACATGAGGGACAAATCATAAAATTAGGGAGATGGAAATTAGGCATGGACAAATGATCCAGGTGCAGGGGAGATTTATGGAGGAGGTTGTATTAGAGCTAATGATTTCTGCTAATGATCCTCCAAAGTATAAAGTGGCACAGAGCCCACTCTCAATGGGACGAGAGAAAATCCTGCGTGCAGAGTGAAGGGCATTCTTCTTGGGGAGGGGAAGCTGGACTTGGAGCACAACAGCAACATCAGACCACTCTCTCCATCTCCTAACCCAGAGATGCTGGTTGTGGAACTTGCCAGCCAGAAGGCTGTGAGAACAGCCCTCTGCTATGATGAAAGTCAGCCAAAAAGGAACACCTTTTCCTGTGCTTCTCCCTCAGCAGCTTACAAGAATATCCTGTCTCAACTCTCAACACCACCTTCTTTCTCCTGAACGTAGCTCCTGACACAGCACTCAACCAGATGGAGGTTCCCCTGCCATCACCACCAAACTGAGCTGGAATCTTGCTGCTAAAAATGTGGAGGGGAAACCTGGTCCTTCCCAGTTTCTCTCCTCTCCTCTCCTCTCCTCTCCTCTCCTCTCCTCTCCTCTCCTCTTTTTCCTGGCATCACGTCCTTCCTTACTGTGTTTTCATCTGGAAGAGGCTGAGCCTCAGCCTGAAGCAGGTATAAGCTTTCGACACAACCAAAGCTCCTGGTGGCACCTGCACCAGTGCAGGCTTGCCTAAACCATCATTTCTCTGTTCCTTGCACCAAGCCTTTGCTGGTGCCCTCTGCTATCCCAGCCTCTAACTCCTGGTGGAATCTGAGTCTAGGAGGGTTGGGAGTACCTTTTGCCATATTTTGTAGTTAATCCCCAAAAAACCTCTGCAAAAGGTCCCCAACGCAAAAAATTAACTCTAGAAACCCAGTCTCTATGTTTGACTCTGGCCCTAGGCACAACATACCACCTCTTACTGCCTCTGTGAAAGTAATAACCATTTTGAAATTAAAATAATGATTCTGACTTGCTTCACACAAAGTTCTGAGTTCTAATCTAAGTGGAAGATGTTATTAATGATTTGTATCACTCAGACGCTCCATAAGCATTTCAGCATCTATTTTCAGTCACAAAGACACCATAATTCCAAAACTTAAGAACGCTTTTCACAGGAAATAGAAATTATAGGATCTGAGTTCTCGAAAGAAAATATAGGATGGGGCAGCTGTAAGTTGTGGTTCCTTTCCTACTGACAGGGAAAGTGGGGAAAAAAAGGACGATTAACACTGTCCAGCACTCCCCTGGGAGCCCCATCCTGCCAGCTCCAGCGATTCGTAGTTCAGACTATTACTTTACTGTTCTTGAGTAATAAAAATTCCTGGTGAGTTTCGTTTGGAGCTCTGATCACGAATGGCACAGTGATTCACAGAAATATGGGTAGGACTGGATGCCAAAACAGTACCGAGTAAAATCTGCTGAGCTGGTGGGTTCATGCATTATGGGTTGTGTTTTCTTGCTGCCCCCCAAAATAATTGGATCTATCTGTGATAGGGATGAGGTGAAAAAATGAGGGGACAGGGGAAATTGTGTGAGAGAGAAAATGGTTCAGGACTACGAAAGAGGATATGGAGGTAACAGGAGTAGAGAGCTACACTGAACACTGCAGAAAGAAATTACAGTGGCTTAAATTAGTAGATCAGTGGATATCTCGGCCAGTGATGGATGTTAGCTACTGATATTGTGAAGTGATACATGTAGAAAAGACATAAAGGAGATATTCTCAGTCGTCAGGTACATAGCCTGTCCAATCCCTCAATGAGCTCCTCCAGTCTTTACTAGCACTGTGCTTGTTTCTGTTTATATCCTGCTGGATGTAACCTAAACTTGCACCATATAACAAGAAGTATCTCCTTCCCTCAGCACTGTCATTAATTATAACCAGGGTCCTACTCTAGTCTGTAATTTGGTACACAGAGTTGCTTCAAAAGCCCTTTTGTACCCACACCCTTTGAAGGAACAGCATTTTTATACAGACCAAAGGGAGCTTCAAGATTTCCCCTCCTTCTGCTGGGAAGAGTTTCAATTAACACTGACTGCAGTCAGGAGCCATATACCTCAGAAAAGTGTCTCCAAGAAGGGAAAGGACTGCAGGATTAATGAACATGAAGAGGGAGGTGGTTAAAAATGAAGACTGTGGAAAAGAAAATATTCCCTAGTATTATGTTTGTGTCTTGTTTTCTTTCTCATCTGTATCTTTGCCCTCTCTTTAGGCCTACTAGGATGAGGACTTTCTCGGGGGAGTGGGCAGCAGTTTACTAAAGGAATTCTTGTTTCTTATCTTTTCTATTTACCTTTCTTCCTAAAAAGGAGGTGATATTGAACAATTCTCCCATAAATAAGACAACCTTCATCATACTCTTCTTCCCAGATCTGCTCTCACTCAATGCAACAAACGACTCAGCATGTGGAGTTGTCTATACCTGGAGCAGGGAAACAATCCTTCATGAGACCCCACACCAATATTGCCGGTCTATTTAAGCTTCAACACTGATGGGCAGCAGTATAAAACATTTCAGATGGACAGACAAGCATGTTGGTTTGTACTTAAATAGAAAATCTAATGAATAGACAAAGATGATCTAAACTTCCTTTTTGTCAACCTGGTCTGGGATTGGTTTCATGCTCTGATCAAGAAGAATAAGCAGTTTGATCTGAACAACATTAACCTGATGGGGAGAAGGGTCAGGGTGAAACGGGTCTCCTGAAGTCTATAAATTAAAACCTATAGTCTCAGTACATTCTTTCCCAATTCTCTCTCTTTCCTCCTCCTCTCTCTCTCTCTCTCTCAAAAAAAAAAGAAAAAAAAGGAAAAAACCCTTCAAACACGAAGTTAGATAACCTCTATTTGTTGTTATCACACAGCATGTCCAGGATAGTATTTTACATACTGCCAAATGCTCTCTCTAGGTGCCTACACCTTCGTCAACCTGTATAGTGCTCAGGTCTGCCCCATTTCCCTGTTATGGAAATGGATGTTCAGCTGAAGCTGCTCTGCAGGGCGGACCCAGGGTAGGTACTGGCTCTGGTGACACAGGAAGGAATGCTTTTCCCCACTCTCTGTGAATCACTTCCAGAGCAACATTTCAGCATGTAATGAAGGTCACAAAGACGTATTGCTTGGATGAGCTCTGAGTAACAGAAGTCCAAGAGTCATTAGATTTTCACCAAAATAGAAATTCTATCTGTTGCATTGCAGTGAGAGTTAGGACTGACTGCTTTTCTCAGTTTGCTCTGCTTTTTTTTCAAAATCTCAACCACTATGTCCACTGGGTATTCTGTTTCTAATAAAAGTGTAAACTCTGAAGACAAAAGGGATCATTGAGATCATCTAGCCAGCTAAGAATGGCTGTGCAGAGATCACCATGCTGTGTGCAGAGCACTTGTTCACAGTGCAATAGGATCTCACTCCAAATTCCTGTTGCTTCTGACCCATCCTTTCATGCAGCAGCTCCTTTAACATGTTCAAGGAAAGTTGATATTTCCATCATCACTTGATTTTGCCTTAGGGTAGAGGATGGACTACATACTTTCCTCCCTCCTAGGAGGTTGCTCTGCCCATGTCTGTGATGATCACACTGGAAAGAATACCTTTAGGTCAAGCTCACAAACACCTTGAGTTTCTTTCAGAGAAGAGCATACACATTAGCCCATGCATTATGCATTTTTCTTGCTGCATCTTCCCATTTTATTCTCTCAAGGGTATTACAAGTTTTGACCATAGCAGCCTTACTGCTGCTGCCCTTCCCCACACAGAGACCCTCTGAAATAAAGAGAAGCACAGCAGCCTGAGCCTGCTGGATGCTGAGACCTCCCAGCCTGAGGTTACAGGACTATATATATTGTGCAATTTGGATGTCCCTAGTGGTATTGTAATGTTTCTGCATATAGAAAGAGCAAACAGATGCTGTCATTCAGAATAACATTCCTTTTAGATTATATGGACAACCTAAGCAGAAGTAAAATGTCCATGAGATAGCTCTGTGTGTGAGCATGGATCTCTTTTTATTTCTCTCTACTCTGGCGTGCTGCAATGAATTAACACCAAATAGTCCTTCAGAGCTGACAAAGTGGAAACAACGCTTAGCTCTCATTGCAATGCTTTTCGTTTGAGAATCTCAGGGCAAACATAATTCCCCATAGTGCACAGGCTGGGTAGTTGGGGCACAGAGGGAGAAGGTTGGCGTGCCCAAGGCTGCAGAAGTGAGTGGCAGAGCTGGAAAGAGGCCCCTGTGACCCTCCTCTGCCAGTCAGTACCTGAAAGCCCACCAGTCCCACACCTATGCCCACAGCAAGCAGACACGCATGGAAGACCCACTGTTGGCCCTTCTCCTTGCAGGCCTGCTTTCAGCGTCTTTGTTCTCTTGTCAGATTTTATTCCTGAACCCAGATGGACCTGCTTATTGTGATTACTCACACATCACTATAAGGTGAAATATACAGCTTCACCCCACTGACTAAGAAAAATAAATAGGACTCTCTCCCCACCACCCACACCCACTCCCACACTTCCCTCTGAACTTGAAATAAAAAACCTGCAGAAAGATTCCCGATGGCTTTGTCAGGGAGGGGGGATGGTGAGGATTGGTACAGTATATAACATCTCAGCTCTCCTGGATCAGTCACGCTTCCTAATTCAATAAGGTGAGAAGGAGCATAATTTGATCATATTTGTTTTGCATCACTGCAAAAACAGAAAATGAGGGGCTGCAGAGCCGCACCAATTTACTTCATCCGACCTTGATTAAAAGAAAATTAATTGCCGCATCTCTCAGGATATCTCAGGCAGCAGCCAATGGCTCTCCAGAATGGCACAAGAAAAAAAAAGGAATGAAAGAGCAAGAGAGAAAGAAAAAAAGAGAGAAAGAGAGAAAGCAAGAGAAAGAAAGAAAAGAAGAAAAGAAAGAAGGAAAAAATAGGGAGCAAGGCACAGAGAATCTTTGCCCTTCATCTCATAGCACAACTGTCTTATTAGAAGTGTTGTCACGCTGAGGGAAAAAAACGAGCCTGAATTTCCCTCTGTGATTACCCCTGTATTCCCAACTGCTGGGGATTGTACCAGTCTCATAAGGTCTGCTTTGTGAAACTGCAGGAGCAAGGCTGGGAAGATCTTGAGGCAAGATTTGGCTTAGGGCAGCTGGTAATAGGACACAGATACTTTTCTTGCTGCACTTCCCCATTTACTCAGAGCCAGGCCCATACTAGAAATTATTTATGGTAATGTCAATTAGGGCCATGATTTTTTAACTGTATTTCTACACTGCGAAAAGCTGTAGTGTAGCTGCAGTGAATCAAGAACCAAAGTGCTTTTACCAAGATAGCTGATTTCCCTCAAGAAACTAATTTAAGCCATGCCAAGCCAACAAAAGCACTCTTTGGCTGATCCAAGCTATGCCTCGTAGAGGATGCACTAGTAGGATGCACTGACAGCAATACCAGCCAACATGTTCTAGTGTCGATTAGGAAAGACACTCAGATGTTGTAATGAGTCTGGGATAGTCTTAACAGAAAAAAAGGGAAATACATTTCAAGTATTATTCCAATACCCTTTCATGGGATAGTCCAAAGGGCTAACTTTTGCCTAGGGAACTTTAGCCTGAACCTTTCAAAGCCAAGGAAGAACGTAGGCTGTGAATCAGCGGCCAGGTTGGCTTCTCCTCTGAGCTGCCATCTAGGCAAGCATGCCTCTGTCTTTGCACTGGGAACAGAGATATTAACCTCAGTAGGCTGCAAATAAGCTCCAAGAACCACCCATAAAGGCTGCACTGAGGGGGAAGAACCTTTCAAAGTTTCACTTGGACTGTAAAGTCAGTGGCTGCCCAAACAGCAGCTCCTACAATACTCCTGCGTTGGAAAGCAAGGTACAAAGGAAAAGAAGTGTCTGTGTTCAAAACAACATATGTATCTATACATCTATATCTATATATGTGTGTATATATATATATTTTTTTTTTTTCTTGCTTAGTCCTTTGGGTTCAGCCATCTGAGTCACCTTTTCTAGCAATGTCAGTAGAGGTCACAGATTAAACAAACAGTGAGAATTTCTCTTGACCTTCCTTCTACTGACTGGATGCAAAGGGATGAGAACTGACAGCTGTTGGCTGCCCATGACCTTAAGGGACCACCCTGTCCATGCTGCTGCCCACTTTCCCTGTTCTCCAGCTACCTGGAGATGTTGTAAGCACTCAGCCTGGGAACTTTCCCCAGCACTAAGGTCTCACACAAAATTTCTGAAGAGAAAAAAAGATGACGACTGTGGCTGATCCATTGCAATTATCAGATCAGAAGCGCCTGCTGCAATCCCACTCAAATCTGTATTAAAAATTCATTTCAAGTGTTCTTTTTTTTTTCTTCTTCTTTAGCTGCAAGTAGAAGAATTTATCCAGCTGTTTTATTAGGAAATTAAAGGGCACATTTTTCTAAGCAATGCACTGGAATTTAGATGGACCATAACCATGACTGGTGTTAATGCGAGGAAGTATATGTGTCCTCAACATCTAACTATCCATCCCACTGCATGTATTACTGTATTAGCTATAACCCAAGCAATGCTAAATCTTAGACCCTTAATATAATAGGAATATAGGATTAGAAGGGAGCTCTAGAGGTCACTTACTCTGGCCACTTACTTCTCTGCAGGGCCAGCAATAGCTACATCATTCTTGTTTGCCTAGCCTGTTCCTGAAATCCTCTTTTGATGGAGATTGTACAACCTACCTAGACAATCTGTTCCAATGTTTAACTATCCTTGACGCAAGGAAGTTTTTCCTAATGGCTAACCTAAAGTTTTTGGTTTGGTTTTTTTTTTTTTTTTTTTTTTTTCAGCAATATAAGGCCATTATGTCTTGCAATTGAATTCCTACTTTCTGGTTCTCATCCTTTACATAAGAACATTTCCACAAAAGCCTCAAAGTTTTCATAATTTAGTATTTCTCAATTCTATCCTGATGAAGGTCAATCTATTTCACACAGAAACTGGAGACATGTCCAGTCCCTTCTGGTGTAAAAAAGAAAAGCCAAACAGAGCACTGCACAGACATAAAACTTCTGTGCCACAGAAGACTCCTATTTAACAAAATGGAATATTTTAAATTGGTGTTTTTACAACTAAATTAAGGCAAAGTGTTTATTCTTTCCATGTTATCCCTTCTGGAAATATGTAACTTACTGTATCACTTGATCTGCTGTTCTAGGATGGGTGGTAAAAAAAAAAAAAACCCACACAAATATTTACTGAAGAGTCCTGATTTAAACACAAATAATTTGGGCAATGCACAGGCCTGTCCTGGTCCCTGAAATCAAAGGAATGATCCCCACATGTCCAAATTAGTCACAGATTTAACCCCAACTGCCAGCTGCACAGTAGAATATGGGTCATAATTAAGATGAATGGGTGCAAAGAGCAAAACTGGAGTCAAGACTATTTCTCTCAGTGCTCCAGGATGCAGCTATAACCCTTTGATTTGGACTGTTACAGAGCTTTACAATAGTGATCGCATTCCCAAAGACAAGACAAGGGACTGCCTGGTGCCCAGTTTCCTACCAATTCCCCCAGCAGCAGCATGCCAGTAAAGCCCCAGTGCCACAAATGAGTGCTTCCTACTGGGATACCTGCAGTTCCACTTATGTTTCCCAAATTATAGGAAAATTCTATTTCACTTATGAAACGGTGAGAATCCTGTTTAAATTAACTGCTCCTTTGGGTGCTTTTGCTGAGCAATCTTGTAGAGAAAAGAAGAGTTTTAAGCTCTGATTCCTCAAATTTGAGGTGGGTCTTCATAATAAGCCATGGTGTGCAAATCCATTGAGTCATGCTGAGGCCACAAAGGTCTTCTTGCACCAGAACTTGAGCCTGTCTACGAGTATGTGGAGAATCAGAGACCAACAGAGCAGTCTGGGGAAACAAACACACTTTATACTTGCAATCAAATTAATACTCTTATGGTCATGCAGACAGCAGAGTCAACCAACCATGGGAGTTACAGTGGAATCAATTAGCAGTCCTGTTTTTAGCTAAGCAGTCCATCTCCTCCAGAAAATCCCTGTAGACATTAATGGAAAAGGGATTCCATGAAAATTTCCTAAAACTCTCCAGTGAAATGGAGAATGAGGTACAATTCAGCATTTGAATCATTCCACAGATTGCTAAAGGAAAGACAGAATTTTTCACTGAGTGGACATCTCCCATCAATAGAGTATATGGAAACATACAGTGCACAAGGTCTGTGCAGACACACAGGCAAAGTTTGTAAATTCAGAATTTGCAAGTTAATGTAGATTACAGCATGGGGTCATATGGGAACTTGCACAGGACTTCTGCTCAGTATGTATCGTTTACACAAATATTTGTGTAAAAATAGTATGAATTTTGATTACAATTTGCAGATGCATATGAAACCTAAGATTACTATAATAAAGTATTTGTCCATCCCTAAATGAGTCTGCAGAAGTATTTCAAGTGGTATAAGCATAGTGGGAACAGGCTATATTTATCACATCATTCTATGTGCAACATTTAAGTAGACTATTCCAACTATTTGTGTGACACATACCAGGTCCGACTGCTTCTATCCTGAATGTGTAGGGAGGTTTGTATATAAAGGATAAGAAGCACACATATGCCTATATGTACTGTGCACATGTAGCAAGAACATTTACGAACTCTGTGTGTATGCATGAATGCACATACATGCACACAGACATGTGTCTGCCGTATATGAGATGCAATGGGGGACCTAATATTGCAACCATATGTGCTCTTTTACAACAACATGTGTCCCAGAAAACATCATCCTCATGTTCTTTCTCTGCTCTCCAAGGTTAACTTAAATAAAACAAAGAAAGCAGTTTCCCTTCTCAATAATTCATGGTTTGCTTTAATAGCCCATCTTAAAAACATACATAATTTCCCCCAGTTCTCTGATACACTTTTTACCTCACTCTAAAGCCAATGGTGTTCTGCATTTGACCTAAGTGATACATTATCTGGAAACCCCTTCTAGCTCAGACCAGAACCATTTCCTTTCATTATCCATCACCTTTGATTTCCTTGGTGTTTGTCACTACCTATCACCTGAACTCCCAGATCTTGTTCCTGCTTAGATAGGAGTCAACAGTATAGTTTAGTGGGAGTGGGACTGGAGGAACATCCAACTTTTCCTTTCTTCATCTCTGTTCTGTTCTTTATCTTTGCTGCCTAAATTAGCCGGTAACAGCAATATATTGCACTGATACACTCAGGAGTCCTTCAAAGATCTCAAAGCACTCTAATAGACTGCACAGACAAGTATCTGCTAGCTCAGTAAATCTCAAATCACTTTCCAAAAGAAGTTCATATTACTGGCCTCATTTTACAGATGATGAAACTGAGGCAACTGGCATAAAATGACCTGACTTTTTCCAATGGCAAGGGATCTGAGGAAGAGCTGTTATCTCCCAAGCCCCCAGTGAGGCTCCACCGACTTGGCCATGCTCCTACCACTGCCCTTTGTGCCACGCAGCTGTCCCTGTGGTGGAGCACAACTGCTGCTCAACAGCTCACAGAAACAATTACGCCAGCACAGCCTGGAATAGGAAACAAAGGAGTATCCTGTTAGTAGCTGAAAGTGCCAGGAAAACTTAAAGAGGTTGAATACAGGTTTTCGTACCAAAATTTGCCCACAATTTCCAGTCTAAGACTATTATTACTGTGAGAACTGCTGCTAGATGTTCCCTGTCAAAAAGCAGGGAAGTCTTTGGAAGAAAAGATAACATCCCCAGAGCAGTGATCCAGATATCAATGGAATGAGCAGCACCACTTCCCCCCCTTATGGTGTGGTGTCTACATGGGAGCTCTCGAAAACATACTCGGTTGTGGGTGCAAAATATCTGAAAATCTGGCCTTGTAAGAACAGGAATTGTAAAGGCTATGGTTAGGGCTTTCATACACTTCTTGTTTCAGAGCAAAGTGTGTAACAGAAACTATTAATAGGGTAAATAAGTCACACGTATTAATAAATAACTCACATGTTGTGTGCTTGCTGCAGGTGAGGGACTATATGGTGGCATTCAGCAAAAGAAGGAAAAAAATACCTATTTGCCGGCTAGCAGCTAGAGTCAACTCTTATTCTTTTAGAGTCTGGCCAGAAGCAGGGCACAAACAAGCCATTTCTGTCTTTCTTGCATTTCTGTAACCAGATGTGCGGCTCCAGAGGAGGAATACGTATTGTAATACGTATGTACCTTCCATGTGCAATGGCCAAAAGACATTGGTGCAGTGCAGTGTGAATTCTCTACTTCCAACACACGATCCGTGTGCAATGTGGATTCGGTAAGGTGCGTGGCCGAGTGCAGTAGGTGTGACTCTGTGTGCATGAGTATTATATGTGCTTGTGAGTACAGTAGGTGTGGTGTATATGTACAGTACAGCATGTGTTTGGATTCTGGGAGTAGGGGATGTTTAGTAATTAAATCCCTTTTCATCCTTCTGCACCTGTCTCCTTCTGAAAACTGAGAGAACAGACGTCAACCAGGACAAGGGCTGGATTGAATACAGCCAATTCTGAAATATTTATTAGCTTGTGACACCACTCAATGGAGGAGAAGGAATGCTGGTTAATCCACCCAGCAAGTGCACACTTGGTGGTGGGGCATTTTTCTACAGTGCCTCATTATATTTCAACTACTGTCTACTTTGTCAAAAATGGTATAATTTTATTTTGTGTCTATATTTATTTTCAAATGCTTTTGTTAGCAACCAGAGATTTCAGAGCACTGGGTTCTGAATGTAGGCTTGCCTCCTGGACACCCATGGCTTTCTGGCCATATTACAGAGCTAGTTAGTTCTGCTTCGGGTATTTACTTTCTTCACACTGCTCTCTTCCAACTGCCTTTCCCACCAATGCTGGACCTCCCTGTGCTTAGGGAACTCCAGCAGTTTATTAAAGCCTGTCTTAAGCAGTGTGACTCCTCCACCAGGGTATGCTTTATGTTTGAGCTACCACAGGCTGAGTTTGTATATATCCATTTACCTTCCTATAAATGTTCAGATAATCCATATACATATATATACACACATATATATTTTCCTGCATATACATGTGTGTACATGCATACAAGCAGGCATCTATCTTACAGCCATACACCTGTATGAAGCTTGACACTATCTTTGTTTGCTCTAAGTGGCCACACACTAATCCCTGAGAAATTATAATTTTTGAAGGTAAAACTTTACTGGGAAGATGACAACCAGGACTTAGAGTGTCAGAGGAAGGATTCAGATAGAGCAAAGATTACAGTCAGGTCTTGTAGCAGCAAACAGAAATGTTCGTTTGCTTTCAAATGGGAATTTATATACCTGGTTAGATGCCTTTTCAAAGACACTATCACAGGAGAGAGCTTGTCCCTTCCTGTCAAAGTGCCCTTAGAGATAACTTCAGTCCAGAGGGTAACTTTAGTTGAAAGGGAGGAATGCACTTTGATTTATAGTGGAGAACAAAATCTGTCCACACCAAAAGCTTCTGTGTGCAGAGACTTCCTGGGAAGGAACTGTCTCTTCACCAAAATAGAAAATACTCAGTGATCCTCATGGAGCTCTGAAGCAACCTTCTCTTTAGAATCTCTTAGCGATTTGACAGCTAGATGCAGATGCTGTAGATCCCTGAATAGGGATGGGGTTTTAAAAGTTTTCTTACCAGCACTGTGTAAAAAAAAAAAAGAAAAACGAAAAAAAAAGGCAAGACTGACAACAAATCTCACTGTGTGAGGCTTATTCTGAATGGTTTTGGCATGATGCATCATTGCAACTATTGTGTTTGAGCAGTAATTAGATGTGGCCCAGGGGGACCACAAGTACATTAGAAGGGACGAGGCTCACCATGAGCCAAATGGCTGCTCTTATTGTTTTCTGTAGGTTACTCAGGATGTTCTTAGAACCAAATCCTTCCATAATGCTGCAGAAAAGGGACTGCAGCATGAGACCTGCAGCAGCACCACCAGTTCTCTATATCTGATAAAACTCGGTCCTTTTAGCACTTGTGCACGCCCCACTCACCCACTTACCTGCCCCATATGGACAAGTGCAATTCATCGTGGTCGACCCACCTGACACTGTGCACCACAGCAACATGCTCACACTTTGCAAACTGTATGGTTTATATTTAATAACAAATATTCTTTAAAGCAATTTTCAGTGTCAAGAACAGGCAACATGAGGTTTGAAAGCCAGAAGACCTGATGTCCCATTGACTACATCCTTATCATCTCCACACTCCTCACTAACATTCAATCCCTTTTCCAATTGATTACACTGGGTTCCTCATATCTGTTGACCATATTAAACCTCTTGGATATGGAATTATTCCGTTTGTCCCACAGTACACCATCACACTAGCTTCATAACACTGTAGCACATATTGATTGTACCAGGTATTCCTCTGGTACAATCAACTGATCATACTGATCATACTGATTCCTCTCACTGCACTGAGCAGATTGGGTTTTCCTTTCTCCTTCGCCACAGTGGTATCCTCAGATGTAGTTATTGGGTATTTTCCTGTCAATCTCTGTCACAATGATACTGAGATCCGCTTACCACTGTTTATATTGGGACTGAAGTGCCCCCTATGTTCTGCTGTCTCAATATCTTGATGGCATCTTTCCCTGAACACCATACGGCTATTTTATGTGGTATAATGGTCTACACCAAGAAGACCACTTGGACACTCCAAGTCATTTGTTTCCATTGAAACAAAGGAAATGTACTGTGATGTAATGTATAATCAGACAATATCATACAGTTTCATAGAACACAGAGAGAGAAATATTTGTAGAACATAGAGAGGCGAATTCCTCTATTTCACAGTTTCTGCCGAGATTATAGAATCACAGAATCATTGAGGTTGGAAAAGACTTCTCCAAGATCACCAAGGCCATCCTTTGGCTGAACACCACCATGCCAACTAAACCGTAGCACTAAGTGTCACATCCAGTAGTTTCTCGAACATTTGCAGTAATGGTGACTCCACCACTTCCCTGGGAAGCCTGTTCCAATGCTTAACCTGCCTTGTCAGTGAAAAAATAATTCCTGATGTCCAATCTGAACCTTCCCTGGTGTAGCTTGAGGCTAAATGGAGGGAGAGAGCAATGATAGGAGACTTTTACAAAGTCAGAAGCCTCATTCTTGTCTCAATCTCAGCTTTTGAGGTGCTCACCCACAGAAAGAAACTGCAATCTCAGATTTCAGTTCTTCAGGACCCTGGTTTCCCTCTAACATTGAGAAGACAGCAGAAAAGGAGTAGACTGAATGCATGTACTATTACATGCCAGAAATTAGGAGAATAAGAAAATCCAGACAAGTATGAGACTGTCCACTTTACAGCTTAAAAGAGAACTTGTTCCATCCGTCTCCACTCAGTGTTGCCAGTGTGCCCTTGACATACTGGCAGGAAGCCAAATCAAAGTGAAGAGATTCTGGTTGTGCATCTTCTGCTTATGACAAAAATCTCCCAGTAATCTCATCTCTCAGCCAGGCAGACACACTGCTCAGGACCCACCATAATCAGTTCCGGAGTCAGTGTGTGGGACAGCCTGGGAATGTCATGTTAATGTAGGTCATAGTGAGCACCATTCCACTCTGTGTCTCTCCCTCTTGTTTAAAGGGCCACCTAAAAGGCACAGTTGTCCCCAGACTATGGCCACACAGTCCCTTCTTGCAATGGGCCAATCCTTCTATTGAGAGTATCAGGGCCTATACAGTGCTCTCCAGAGTGCTTCCCCTTTAAGACAGGACTGTGCAGTCTTTATTTGCTTGTTGAAACTGTTCAGTTTTAGGACAGGGGGGGAGGTCACACCTGTTGTGGAACTTGATAGAAGGCTTATTTATAAACTTTCAGAGCTTGGGATTCTTGCAGAGCTGAATGCGCTGATGTCCGGAGGGGAAGGTCACCGAAATGCTTGTTTATAAAAGCAGCAGCAACTGGAAAAACCATAAAAGTCTGAAATGATGAAATTACCAAGCTATTTGATCAGGCGCATGGGCTATGTGCTCTGTGGTCAGCCAGAAAAACCTCGCACGTAAGAGTCAACCCTGCTGGCTGCTGCCCTGAATTCTCCTTCAGAGGCGAATGCAGTGTGCCTGAAGAGGGCAAAAAATAATCAGCTGCTTAGTATGGTCTACTTTTGGGTTGCTGGCTGGTCCACTCTTAATTTGACCTTGCATGGAAAGGGGAAAGCCTCCTCTGCACTTGGTATCACAGCTAATCCACTCTTTAGTTTCACAGCTTCAAAGAGCTACACCACTTGTTAACATTCAGAATGTTCTTTTAGCAAGGAGTCAGTCACACCCCAAAAATCTGCCACTATCTGGGGGGGGGGAGGGAGGGGGAAGAGACATGGCAGCTTCAGAAACACTTTTGTATTTCTGCAAAAATGTTGCATGGAAGGTGTTGTATTTTTTGATTGTATGTTTGTGCTGCTGATTGAAAAAAACACATTCTATATTACAGTTTGGGGAGAAGAGGAAGTAAAAAACCTTTGGGGTTTCAGCTTTAGTTTCTATTCTCATTTTACAGTAGAGTAAATTCAAAATAATTTCCTTTTCTCCTCTTTTTTTTCGCTTTTCGTTTTCTCTGTACGTCAAAATCTTGGTTTAAGGAAAGCCTCATTTTCACTTGGTGACTGATAGCTGAACAGGTGGCTTCTGAGTTTGCAAGTGTCAGATGAACAGGCAGTTTAGAAATGGACAATTTGCAGCTCACTTTCTCTTGCTGACGGCCCTTTTTCAGCTGACAGATTCTTGGTTCTACCAGCCAAATCATGCACACGCTATCTGCCCTCCACCCCCGGTGAAAAAAAAAAAAAAAACTTCAAGAGAAAAAAACCCCTAAGATGAAAGAAGATGCTCTCTGGGGAACTCCTATCCATAAAATGGAAAGAACTTCACACTTGAAGGCATTCTTGCCAGCTCAGCCTACTTGGACATAATTTATAAGAGGGGCAGGATTTTCTGCTTAGTTTTCTTTCCTGGAAATCTTGTTTGTTTTATTGGATTTTTCTGCAGAATCCTACATAAAGTGGTAGATGCCAGAACTAGCATCAGTGACTGTCTGCTGAACATGATGAGTTTATTCAAATACCAGAGCCATCAACCCCTCCACACAAAGCTTTTCCTTGACCACAGCTAGAAATACTGTCAGCCAGGGGATTCTGACGAGCGAATGCCCTTCTGCCTGTTAATGATGAAGACTTTTGATGATTATAACAAATAGGGCTGTATATAACTTTCTGTTGAGACTCATATATGGCACAGGCATCCCATTTCCAGGAACATGGGCAGGAACTTCACAGGTCCAGTCCTACTGCCCGAGTTGCCAAGAGATTCTCATGCTGTATTTTCACAAGACCATGGGATTTCAGTAATTAAAACAGATATCAGAGTAACCTTTTAGTAAACTGCATCACTAGAATATGGATTTACCTAAGGTAGCAGTCACTCTTCTGATGTTTGGTTATGGGTGAGTAACTTAAGAGCTGTTTTTTACAGGATCTTAGAGGCTCCTGGTACCAATTTTTCAAAAGGATTTAGATGCCTTTGAAAGATAAGTGCCCAGAGGGGTCTTAAAATTTTCAAGGCAAGCTTCATTAAAATCATTTGGATTTATGTTCCTATCTTAAGCAGTTTTGATAATCTACAAGGTGCCTATCTGAATCTTTAGATAACGAGAGCACTTTGAAAATATGACACTTACAGACCTGAGGAGTTGTAATCTGGAGAACACATCTTGCTGACTTCCAGTGGCGTTTAAACTCCTAAGCCTCTCTCCAAAATGAAACTTAGGATCCTAAGTCACTTAAGTGCTTAAAAAATGTTGCTATGTGTCTGTACGAGCTGGATGAGGACAGATGAGCAGAGAAGGATTAGATGCATGCATCTGTCTTTCTGTGTAGCTCTCATAACACTTGAGTGTCTCTGCATATGGATAAAGGTGGATTGATGAGTTCATGACCATACGCATGAGCATATAATATGGACGATTGGATGGGACAGGGAGGAACAAAAATTGTGTGGAAGTGACAGGTGATTACATGGATAAATAACTTCATCTTGCTGAACATTTATTTAGTGCTTTTCATCCAAAGGTACCCTTAAGTGCCTTACAAACTATTATGGATATAAGAATGACTCCACCAGCCACAGCAGCTCTTTAAGAGTACACAGCCAAATTATATGATCAAGTTATGACCAGATATGAAGAGTATCAAGTCCCACTGAAATTACCGAGAAATTTTTGGCCATCAGCCATTTAGGATTCAGTCAATACACCCAGGTTAGAGCTGTTATGCAGGAAGAAAGTGCTATGGAAGTCTAACAATGACAAATGGCAAGGACTTAGTTTTCAACACCATTTAAAAATGAGCACTGCCAACAGCATATGAGCTATGGAAACTGGTTCAATACTAAGGCAGAGAGAGAAGTACTGGCTTTCAATGGGTGGCAAAAGGGAAGATGTTTATACGGTATTTCAATGGGGAACAAAGTTATAGGAGTTTGTTTCGAAATAAACCTGCATAAAGAGAAAAGTAGCAGAATGATGAATGGATGAGAGATTCAAGGGGGAGAAGAGTTGTTCAGACCTGAGAGGTTTTCCAGCACTGCCTGTCTGAAGCTCCAAGCCCATGTTCTCACTGAGAGAAGATCCCATCTCTTCCTACATTAGCTAACCCGGGCTGTCTCTCTCCAGGCAGCACATGCACTCCAAAGGCAAGTGGTGCCAGCTGCTCTCTTGCCAAACAGTGGAGTTAAAAGCTGTACAAAGTTATAGACAGTAAACAATGAAACAGAAGCAACGACAGCAGTTTCCTCTGCTGCCTCCACCTTTGTGCCTTGCTGCTTCCTTCTTTCACACTCCTCCTCCTCTGTCTGCCGAAAGGATAAAAACATGATTGAATCCGTACTCTGCGACAGCCTGGGGAAAATCAGCTGCCCAGTACACATATTTATTTAAGTACAGTAGATGAATCAAGACTACGATTATAATACAACCTAAAAACTGGGATGCACTGAACAAATAGGGGAAAATGTGTTCATCTGCTCTTCTATTCTTCTGCCTGTACTTCTGCTATCCACAACATCAAAACAACCAGTATCTCTGACAAGTTTAATGCTAGTGAGGTAGTGTTGGGAAAGGATGTAGCATTTTTGCACAGCTAGCCTGTACAGGAGTCTTCTCCCAACAGAAGAAGGATTTTGGGAAATGCTGTCATTGCAATGTACAGTTTCCTCACCAGTTTGAGGAGACAGTGATCCACCAAAGACAGCATGCAAGGGGCTAGCTGTGTCCTGCAGCTGTAATAAAGAACATCCTACTATTGTGATAAGTGAGTGCTGGTTCTTTGCTGTAGGAGATCTGTCCTTGAGTAGGGTCCAGGTTGTACAGTTTACACACACAGCACCCTTTGATTTTGGGGGATTCAGGCAATGGATGATGAGTGACTTACAGAACCAGTTTCCAGTAATACGCATCGCGCACTATCAGATGAAGTCCACTGACATCTCTGTGCCCTTCCCTTCCCTTCCCTTCCCTTCCCTTCCCTTTACCACTTCTTCATCTTCCCTGCTCTGTCATTTCCCAGATCCCCCCCAGAGAGCCCTGCTCCCTGGCACACTCTCCCTTCCCTACTGCCAAGCGTCATCAAACCCGCAGCTGTCACCAGTGGTGCCTGCACAGCCGTGCTTGCTGCCATCCCTGCCCACACCAAGAGGTGCTTACCATCAGAGATATATTTGGAAGTACTAGCTATGGCTAGTGCCGGGAGTGGAATCCTTCCCAGGTAACTGTACTTCTGGAGCCCAAGCACACAGGTGGTTATGCTGACAAAATAATGCTCTTGGTGGTAGATGTTACTTCCTCTGAGGAAGTGGTATACACTGGCCAGTGTGTTCCCAGGCCAGGTAAGCAAGGTCAGGTCGCTGTGTTCTCACGGCACAGCGACACTGATACAGCCCTTCCTATACTCAAGTTTAGCTCAAAAGCTGTTCATGCTTAGTACTGTTTTCATTGGGTCTCATGACTGGATCATACAAATACTAACTGACTAGTAGCCCACGCTAAGGGATATTTAAATCAGGAAAGGAGGATGATCTCATCTGTGAAGCAATGGCCTATGAATCAGGAGATGCAGCTCCAATTCCTAGCTCTGCCAAGACTCTTTGGCTAGCCTGAGCAAGTCACTTCCTTGGGGCTCCACTGGTAAATGAGAGATACTCCTGCTTCCTTTTCCTGCTCTTCCAACTGCAATGCAAGCTCTTCAGGACAAGGACTGTTTCTAGCAATGCAATTATATGGTACAAAGCATAGTGGGCCTCAGAGTTGGTTGAGACTTTCATACCTAAATATGAATCTTAATTATAGCAGGGAAAATAAACAAAACAACAAACATTAAACATGGTTATATTTTTGGTGAATGTTCAGGTTGCAGTTTTGTATATAAAAATGAAATATTTTTTATTAATATAATTTTTAACATTTGCTTTAATCAGAAAAGCTGTATTTGGGGGAAAACTGATCACAAAAATAAGTATCAATGCTTTTGTTCTCCATCACCAATTTTTGCCCACTTACGAGTGCTCCATACTTTTTGGATGTATTCAGCCACACTGAGACTGCAGAAGCAAAGCCTAAGTGCAAAGGGTCTATGTTGGCCGTCAGCTGCCAGACTACATGGGACATAGTCTTGGAAACAGCTCAGAAACCATGTTTTACTCTGCTCTCCTCTCAGTATTAGCTGCATCTGCCTGGAAAGTACCAAGTTTCTTTTGCTTATGTTTCCCAGGGTGCTGGTGAGCAGCCTGTGGTGCCCAATTGAGATGCTGTGGGTTGGTGGTTTTGTCTAACAGTCACAGATGTTTTCTCCTGCCTCTGGAATGACTCCATGGACAGGAACTGGGCCTTCTGCTCTTTGAGTTTGCTTTCATCTCTCAGCAGATACATCCTTTGGGCACAAATGACACTTACTGTGTCCATGCAGGAGTGTTTCTGCTATACCTTGGACTGTTAATGCCTGTAAGTAGACTTCACCCTCCTTGTGAGTAAACAGATCTCCCTGTGCCTTTGAGAGTCCGTCAGTGAGTGAAATTGCTTTGCTGCTCTTATCAGCATTCTCCACTGAATTTCTGAACCGGGACGACTTGTGGAGGACTTTGGCAAGCATATTTTACTCATACCTGGTTTAATTATTTTCTCTATTATTTCACTAACTTTGTGTCACACTTACTGACAAGGGAGATCCACAACGCCTAATGCGAGTCTCTGCATTTGTGTATGTGTCATGACATGTTTACAACTGTGTATCCCTGTGTTTGTCAGCACATATCAGTATGTGCACCTGTTTAACTGCATTTGGTTTTGCTTCTTGGTTTTGGCTTTGTGTGAGAATCTGTGAACAAATTCTTTTTCACCCCAGAAGTGCGCCTTTTTTCCTGGGGGGTGTATGTATATAGATCTGTACGAAGTGTTCCTTCTATATTTGTTTTGCTTCTCGTATGTTCCTTTGCAGTTGTGTTGAGGTGCTCATGCAGGCATGTTTCAATATAGCTGTGCATTGATATTTGTTCCGAGTCGTGTGTCTTTTCCCACGTGTGTAATTCCCTGTCTCTGTGCTTCCCTGTATTTCCTTTCCATTTCCCTGTCTATGCTGTGTGCAGTTACCTGGATTTGTGCACGTATGTATCTCCCTGCTTTTATTGTCTGAGGGTTGTATTTTTAATGGGGTGGGTGCTGGTGAAATTGTTCGTCATTTTGCTTTGTATTTATCTTTCGATGTTTTTCCTATGTTTGCATAAAGTAGATGCAGACTATAATTTGGCGATGAATTCTATGAATACTAATCTTAGGCTACCCTTGACCCTAGGGTCAGCTAAAGATCAAAACCAAACCATTTAATATTTTCCTTTTGCAGATCAATAGAAGCATAAATTCACTCTCAATGACAACTATAATTTCAAACAGATCTATAGGAGGCATGCATGCATTTCCAGGAGGAGCTGCTCATGCGCCTGTTGGGGAGCACAAGAAAAAGAGTTTCTCTGTTGTTGTGGGTTTGGGGTTTTTTTTTTACCTTTGAATCTCTTTTGCCTTTTTTCTTTTATTGCTCTGAAACTCTATTTTCAGCAGCTGCTGTCATATAAATATCTCTTGTTTTTCTTCTCCTCTTTCCCTCCTAGTGAAAAGGGCAGGGGACCTATTGAAAATTCTGCTTTATCTCTTTCAGGAGAGTTCAAGTGCGGGTCGAACAATCGATTCCTCCTCCTTTTCTTTTTCAAGTTTCCTGTCGTTCTTTTGCCCAGATCAGCACTGAAGGAAAATAGGAAGGGCAGCCTGGAGTATGTACATCTATACACCCAGAGACAGAAAGGGAGAGCACGCAAGTGTGCATTTGTGAGCATTTATAAAAGTGTTTATATATATATATATGTACACACATGTGCATACACATACATACATGTTTTTTCCTGTAGCTGTCTGTATGTCACAAACTCCCAACATGTAAATAATACAGTAAATAAACATCTTCTTACAGAGACAGAAGAAAAAGAAAACTGGGAGTGGGAAAAGTTTGGAAGTACTGTTCAGTTCTAAACCGGAATATTAACCCTTCCAGAAATTCTCCTCTACGAATTGCAAAAGCTTTTAAAGAAATGCATTAAGATCCCAGACGGTTCCTACAATTTTCCACGGTGGGAGGGAAAGAAGGGTTATTCTGCAAGCAGCCTTGTTTCAGAAAAATAAATTCAGCTGATAATCCACAAATCTTCAAAGCTGCATTTAGTCTAAAAAAGGTACTTTTCAAACATTTTCACCAAATCAAAGTGGCAGGAGGGGAATGGGGGGGGAAAGACAGAAATATAAAAAAAGCAAAACAAATGACACCATTAATCTGCCTGGATTTTCCACCTCATAGAACAATCTGTTTAGGAATGACTGAAATAAAGTGGAATGTGGTTTAGATTTTTTTCCTCTGCAATCTCTCTCTTCAAATTCCTTGTTTATGGGGAAACACTGAAAAGAGGAGTTAGTTCCACCACCCCCTTAGCAAAAAAAAAAAAAAATTAAAAAGGCACCATAAGCACAGGGAAAGAAGGAGGGGGGGTTTGCTTTGTGTAGGAAATAAAGACCGTAAAGTGAGGACTTTTATTGCTGGCAATCAGAGTATTGCTGCTGGCAGTGGCTAAAGGTGGAAAGCAAAGATGATTTAATTTATAGAAAGGACAAAGATGTCATGTAGCAGATTTAATCACTGAAAAGAAAAAAAGAAAAAACCTAGCTAACATCATAATTTACATTTTGGGATAATAAAGAAGAGTGAAAGAAAGAAACAACTGAAAAACCCTGAATGGGTGAAAAAAAATGAAGGAAGATAAATAGATTTGCCTGTAAAACTAATAAATTTAAAAACAAACCCAGAAAGCAAAACACAGCCCCTTGAAAGTGCTGGTAAAATGGACCATCGATTTTGGAATTCATCTGCATTTTGTATTTTAATAATGCTTACTCTCTCTCTCTCTCTCCCCCTCTCTCTCTTTTGCAAAATATAAAAGCTGATCTGATAAATATTAATTTGAACCATCATAATGTATTTGAAAATTCCAGCTAAAATGTCACCACATGGAACATTAATGTAATATTTCAAGGCCCTGAGAGCAATACTCATATTGATTGCATTTATTTCACTCTAGGGAGGAGAAATAATTCTTCAATGTGGGACACATCTGGTAGCCAAAGATGCAAAAGGCTGAGGGTAGAAATGCAAAATTATATGGGAATAAACCCCCACAATCTAACACCCCAAAACCAAAACAGAAGTACAAGTGAACCTGACAAATGCAACCCATTCAATCTCGTGTTTCAGTTGTAGCAATACCTTTTTTTTTCAGAATAATTCTCTCGGATTTTTTAGTTTGGAGGAAAAAAAATATCACAAAGCAACAAAAAATCCCATCATTTTTCTATGAATCTTTTGGCATGGGAATCAACAGTATCATCACAAGTCTAATGAAAGAATGTGTGTAATTGGATTGCTTATTGGAAACTCAGAAGCCAGGCTGAGAAGACAGCACAGCACTTAATCCTGTGAAACTTTGACAGCGGTCCCCAAGAAAGATGCTCTTATCTGGGGAGCTTCCTCTGAGGCTGGGGCTTGAACTTTGCAACACTGGTAACCCAAAGATGTGCAAGATTGGGGCTGTTTTCCTGTGATTCTGCTGAAGGAGCATGGAGACGCTGCCTGTCTGGGGTCCCATAAAACAGATCTTTTCCTTGTCATTAAGAATATTGATGTTCATTAGGCCCAGGCGTCAATGAGTCTTTGTGCAAATGAAACGAAATCTGAGTCAAATTTTGACCCTGAGCCCAACACATAACCATGCACTGGCTGCAAATGGAGGGCTGGGGATGAGAGGGGTTCCCCCAGCACCAAAAATTCAGCATCCTTACTCTGAGACAAGAAAATCTCTGCAAATACAGCCGAAGAGCGTAAGGAAATGGTCCTGTCCCTCCACCCCACCAAAACACTCTTTATGTAAGGTGGTTTCTGATAAAGATGGAACAGATCATGGCAACTTTCAGCAGTCTTATCAAGGCAAGATCTCTCCAGGTAAGATAAAGGTGCTCTCTGTCCTGGCTCCTGGCAGGGCAGTATCACTTTTGCAGGTAATGCTCCTTCTTTTAATTTGTTACCAGGGTTTTTCTCTTCCACCGCAGGTCTGGGATTGACGTTCCTGCTGGACAAACTCCAGGCTAATGAAGCAAGCTCAAGCCCTGTAATTCACAGCAAGCTGCTTTGATGGAGCACTTTCAGTGTTAACAGTGTGATGGGTGCTTTTTGGAGCTAATGCCTCACTGATATTAACAGCCGTGCCCATAGAGCAAAATCTGCAATGTAAAAGTGAGTGGCTTGCTAAATATTTACAGGCTTGCACATCTCCCTGTCCCATTCATTTCCTTGACCTTTAATGAAGGGGGATGGGAAAGGAGATGCCAGGGAATGGTCCCTTCTGAGGTACAAATGCACTAGAGCCAAACTGGCTCCCCAGCTGCTGATAGCAAGACCTTGAGCTAAGGTCCCACTCTTTCCTCCTCAGCAGTTCATAAAATTAAGTCAAGTAAAGCCATCACATGCAGTGGGCAGGCTTTGGCCTGAACTTTCTAAGCAGGGATAGAGGAATAGCTCCCAAAAGGAGAAGAGCCTTGTTATGAACTGTGTGTAGGTCACTGAGGCATTCCACTGCAGATCGGCACAGAGGCCAGTTATATCCCCAAACCCCCAAAAGTTGATTCCAGGCGCAGCTGTTCCTGGAGGAAGGCAGCATTCCTGGGGAATTAAAGATGGGAAGCAATCAAGGAGACTTCTCAGTTCCACTGACGTGCTGGATGATCTTGGGCAAGCCTTTTCCCATCTCTGCACCTCAGTTTCTCCTGACAGCATTTAAAATAAATACAGAACGGGTGTAGCAAACCCTCCTACATGAAGACGGGAGAGGGCATAGTGAGGCTTGTTTAATGCTTAGAAAGCACTTTGAGATCTGCAGATAGAAAGCGGTACACGGGAGCCAAATATTATAATTAAACTTTATATAACCGGGCTTTGTAGAAAGTACGGGGACAGGAGTAGCAGCTCCGGTTCCCGCAGCACCATGCAGCGGAGCGAGCCGGGGGCCGGAGCTGCGGCCGGGCACGGCNGAGCCGAGAGCGACAAAGCCTGGTTTTGTGCGACGCTGAGCCTCACTCAGCACTTGCGCGGCTGAGCAGCCTCTGCACTCGCTCAAACTGCCGCTCCGCCGAGCTGTCAAAATAGTGTGATGGCTGGTGCCGGCGTTGTCTGGCAGCCCGCGGGACCGGCGACCGCGCAGAGCCCCCGCCGAGGTGAACCGAGCCCTGCGAGCCAAGCTGAGCCGAATTGAGCTGAGCCGAGCCCGCGTCTCCGGCGTGCCCCGGGCGCCCCCTGCTGCCCGCCAGCCCCGGGGCGCCGCAGGCACGGCACGGCCCGACCAGAGCTCCAGAGGGCTCTCCGGGTGAGAGCGCCCCATAGCCAGGGCCGGGGGTGTGTGGATTTTGGTCCGGGTCCGGCCCGGCCGCGCTACGCGGGCGGACTCCTGGTTGCAGACCCCAGGCCGAGCGAGAAGTGGAAGGAGGGCTGTCTAAAGAGCAGTTATTAAGAGATGGTTTAATTAAGCCCACCAGAATTTGAAATCCATGTACAGAGGAGAGAATACTGCAGATCAGTGCAGAGTAGCTGGATAAGTCAGGCCCACACATATACATGTGAAAAGTGATAATGGCCAAACCAGTTTCATACAAAATTTACCACCCTGGTAAGGACCGAATGCGCACTGTACAGTTTCTCTTACAGATAATTCTACAGGTCTGCGACTCTCCAGCTACATCAGCCCCAGCACTTTCTCCAAAGATTCACCATCCCCAGAATGACTCTTATTCACAGACTGAGAGTTTTGTTAGTGCCTGGAGCAGGAGAAATTAATGCCCTGCAGCTGGTCTGCCCTACTACACCTTGAAAACTACAGTGCTCAGGGCAGGCAACCATAGTGCTTTCTCCAGACAGAGAAAGCCTGTAATTAGTTTTTTTTCCCCTGCTATTCTCCTTATACACCCATGCAATACATAAGACTCCTGGGAGACTTGTGGGGACCACACCCTCAGGAGGACAGGGGGTTTCGAGTCCATCATGCCATAAGCCCCCACCAGCTGCACAGCAGAAGTATGAGCACAGGGCTTCAGGTGGGCCTGCAGAGTGCTTAGAGCAGGACTCTGTGCAGGTGGCTGTGCCTCAAACCATTCACAGGACAAACCGATGTGACCCTTTGACCACCATGGCCTCAAGAGTCATGTTCAAGGATGTGATGGTCATTTCCCCAGTCCTTCAAGTATTGCATGAGGAAACACCCTCCCTACGGTCTCTCCTCTGCCTACAATTTCCTCCCTTGTTATTTACATGATTGTCAATTCCAAGTACCAGGACAGAGTTCCAGCTAGTGAACCAACTCAGATGCTCCTACAAGCTTTCACTGAGTGTCTGTCACCAGAGGCAGAGGATTAAACAGGATAGTGGTGAAAAGGAAAGGTTATGATCCTGGTCTTTCTCATGAGTGATACTGGGTCTGTGTCACAGAGGAAGATGGCATTGAAATAGCCTATACTCCAGAAAAGCAGCACGCTGTCTGGCAACCTGAGCTCAGAAAAGAGCCAGGACAGGAAGAGCAGGTCAGGAAGAAGATGCAGTGGCAGAGCAGCATGTCTGTGGGAGCTTAGATGGTGCATGCCCACTTTTCTGGGATGTGTCAGGCCCACACAAAGGGCGATAAGCAGCAACGCCTGGGGCATCATGCAGGGATCAGGATTTCTTTCTCAGGATTCTTGCCAGGCACAGGAATGGGCCATGAACACCCAGACCAGCTATTTCAAATCTGCTATTGAATTTTCCTAGTGCTTTATAAGCCATGGATGAGAAGGAGAGAAGAAAGGCAAGACTGAACATTGCAGAGAACATTTTACAAAAATGCCTCCATATCTCAAGGTCCAAGGGCTACAAACCTGCAAAATGTTGGCAAAAAATGGCCTGTAGTAACACCTCCCCCCCCCCCCCCCACCCCC
>VZRV01005456.1:533971-546649 GCA_013398115.1 Falcunculus frontatus
CCCCCACCGACCTGGAAGCTTTTCAGCAGCCCCATTCTTCCCCCTGAAGACCACATAGATGACCTTGCTGACCCTCAGAAAGGCAGCCTTCCCATCCAAAGCCAAAGTGCCCACCACACAGGGTGAGGCAGGAGGTGGTTCCCAGGCAGATGCCCTTGCTCGCTTTAGGCATGGCCCCACAGCCTGTGGATGTGCTCACTGCCATCAAAGACAGCCCCACCTTGGGGCTAAGCTTCAGGGTGCCTCATCAAGGCCCACATCTCCAAGATTAATGACTGCCTACACTAGGACTTCTCCTTTATCCCAAGATGATCCCAATGCATATTTCGCATCCACATGCTGCTGAACTCCATTCCTGCCTGTACCTATGAGTTCATGCCTTTCTTACCCATTTCTGCTCCTAGCATCCCACCCAAGACAACTTTTCTCTTTTTTCTTCTTCTGCCATACCTACTGTATATTTGTCTCTATACCAAGGGTGGCATTGCAAGACAGAGTCCCCAAGTATCTATGCCATGACCTAATTGTTCCTGGAACTCCACCTCTTCCAGGAGGCCTGTGTACATGTCATTTTAATAGTAAACTTTCCCACAATTAGTGGAGGTGTTGGCATCAGGAGCATAGCACAAACCATAAAGTGTGGACAAGCCATCCCTGGAGATGGGAGTAGCAGCTGAGCCACCGTGGGGTCAGGCAAGGTAGTCACATCTCTCTCCTTATCTTCCATTGTTCAATTTTAGAAGGAAACTGCTTGCACCCTGCTGGTCATTGTACCTCACACCAAAGAAAAGTGCTTCTCCTGGATTGAGAGCCTACCCTGGGAGAGTTTTCCACACACTTTACACTTAAGGATTGACAGTGTGGGATGTTGCACATGTTACATTATCCCCAATATGTAGAGGAGAATACAGAGACTGAGATTTGCGTACTAAATATTAATATCAAAGAAGAAAAGCACCCTGTGCTCCAGGGACAGGCCCATGGAGCATCAGGCTGGGTGGTTTCAAGTCTAGAGCTGATTCATGAGAGCCAAGCATGCAGGAAGCATTACAAAAATCCTCAATATTATTTCAGGCAATTAATGTGTTTGCCTTCTCCTCCTCCAGCTTCACTGCCTTTCTCCAGGGTCCCTCCTAAGTGCTGAGACTGACCATCTCCCCTTGGTGTGCACAGGGAGAGCCACAGATCTGTGGTGTCCCAGGGCGTCACTGATGAGACTGCAGCAGAGCAAGGCAGAGTGATGCACGGGGACAGTGCTCAATAGATTTATAAATAATCATCTCTTCTATGCCCTGCAAGAGAGTGTGACTTCACAGTGATGTGTGTGAATGTCACACAGGCCCAAGGAGAGCTACTGCTTTGACTGCTAGCTTGGTTCCTGGGGGGCTTTCTTCTTCTTTGCCCTCCCTCCAGAGCCAAGGATCAGTGTAAGAGGCTGTACAGGTTGCTGCATGAAGACACAACAGTACTTTATTAGCTAAGACATGTCCATGCAGTTGATGGTTCTCAGCCATCACACTGCAAAGTATTCCCCACGTATATCTATAGACTACAGAGAATCACATTCTTCTTTCTCCCAGACTTAGTGACAGATTAAGTCACTGAAGTCACTTGGCACTTCAGCCTCCTGCTTGACTGGATCCCTGGAGTCCTGACGTCCCAGTCTGTGCACACTAATGAAGCAGTATAGAAAAAGGGCTGTACCACATTCTCCTGAGAAGTTTTTTCCGGGGCAGATGGGGCAAAGAAACGTTGTTCCCAAACTGGGTGTGCCTAAATAACAACATGCTGAAGTGCTCTGTGGACTGGTGGATCAGTGAGTGGCAGAAGACTGGCCCCAAGTTTGGGTTAGCACCCAAGCCACAAATCAGTGACAGATGTACACGAAGACTGGGACACCTGGCTGGGTCTGACCCCCATGAACCTCATAGCAATTTATCTCATGCTGTGCCAGACCTTTGCCTAATGCGGTCATTCTTCTCAGCTGAGCCCACACTGACTTTGCCGTACTGTGTCCCTTCTTGAGCCTGCGCTGAGACATTGCTCCTGTGCGGACCTGCTCTATGTGCCGCAGACTTAGGGTCCCTCTGAGGCAAAACCCTCCAAGTGCCCTGGAGACACCAAGTTGGACACAGTCATAGTTAAGTGACACTGTGAGCTCCATGTTTAGCAGAGGATCAGATCAGAAAATGCTGTAAGTCTCCTGTATTGCTTTCTATGGATGTGACCAAATACTCCTAGGCATTTGCCCTGCACTGTCCTTGCTGTTACCTTAGAGCTCCAAGCACTGTCTCTCCTTCACTCCCTGCCACTGACTCATTCAGTTTCTTTGCAGGTCAAAGAGAAAGGTGGGCAGAAAATCTGTACCTAATTTCCTGTTACAGTATTGTGGCAGAATAGGAAAAGTGTTGAAGCATGAGAGGTACTGTAAGAGAAAAAACTTTGTCCCAATTCGCTATTGCCCCCCATTCTTTTTTTAAGGGGTATTTAATGAGCGAGATTTCCCCTGTATCCTCTGTGGGCAACACATGCCTGGCTCACCTCATTTACTCAGCTAGAGCATGTTTTATTAATCTGGAGTCTCAACAAGGTCCTTTAGTTCTATTAATTTATTAATATTGCTAATTAAATATCATATTCGCAAATGTAAATTTCCTAATAGTGTCCCTTCCATTTTCAAATTAAAAAAAAAAAAAAAGGAAAAAGCAGGAGTGGCTTGTTATGTTAGTCAATTGAAAGCAATTCAGGCTAATCAGAAGAGCGGGACTGTATTGTGTCTGCAGAGGGAGGGCCACTGTCAGTTTGCTTTGGGGCAAATATCCACCTTCTACCAAGAGCTTTAACAATTAGATTTCAAAGCAGGTAAAAAACGATGTGAGTGGAGTAAATGGAAGGAGGTGGGAGAAGGGGAAAGCAGAGAGTTTGGTGTATGTGGGAAGAGGTACCAGGAAAAAAACCTTAACAATTGGCACAGCAGAATTGATGCAGGTCGGGGCCACACATGTAGCCGGAGCCCAGGGCTCGCACTGGTGTTAAGGGAAAGCGTAACTTAATAGGCAGCCGGGAAGCCTGGGGAGTGGCTGGCCCTGTGTGGAAAGGGTCGTGGGAGGGGACTGGCCCCTCTGGAGAAATGCAGTTGGTGGGGGAGGTCCAGCATTTGAATTGTATTTTGCGTGTTTTCCCTCCTGACACTTTCAACTATGTATTTATACATATATATCTTTGGAAAGATGTGATAATCTGCGCGTTGGGATGACTGAGCTGGTGTTGCATTAAGGAAAGTTTTAAAAATACATTATATTGTTTTTATTATTAATGGTAATGATAGGGGCCTGCTCGTTATCTTTCCTTTTGTTATGAGCTCTGTAATCTGAGGATGCTGTGGCAATGTAAAAGGGATAATGCAGTGGTACTGCTCAATTTAGTTCTGTTCTAAAATTCCATCCTTCTTAATATTTATGATCAGAATCCACAAAAATGACATGTAGTTGCCTTTTTTCAAGAAGTTTATCAAAAGCGTAGAAACTTTTTTTTGCATCCATTGTGCAAAACGGACCTCAATAAAAAAAATCCTTATACTCATTGTATGGATGGAGAGACATAGGCCCAGAAGGCAAAATACAAGTCCTAATGTTATTGCTGAATGTCTCTTCAGATCCCAGCCCTTTCCCTAGGTTAAACGCTAAACCAATTGCAGAAAGGCACAAAACAGTACACTATGAGAAATTTGGGTGCAGAACGTGGGCCACCTAGTATTTCATCCCTTGCTTTGAATGCTAGACTGCCCTAGCCCAAAGTATGAAAATAGTCAGAAGGGTACACACTGAAACAGGGGGAAATACAGCTGTCTCCAGGCAGGTGATTTTTTTCTGTACACAGAAAGAATTCCCAAATGAAAATCCACTGATGACTCCAAGATGCCTAAATGAATAACAGCACTGACCAGGTCAAAAGCAGATCCATTGCAGCTGAGAGCTGGAGAGTGACACTCCCTCAGATGCAGATGGACCTGTTCCTTCTGAGACAAACAGGAAAATAAGGTCCCATTCCAGACACTCGTACTGAATCCTAGCAGCTGTCCAACTTTTACTGTCGTGTTGCACGTCCACACACCAAGGCTGGTGAAGGGTTAATGCTTTGCAACCTGGTTGGGCTGTTTTAACAGGGTGAGGGATATGTCCTGTGGAGGGGTAGGTCTAAAGGGGAAGAGAAGGGAACAAACTGCTGCAACAAAACGCGTTTTCAATCTCCCACAGGGAGCAGAGACAACACAGAAAGCCCTGGCTGAACTGGAAGGAACTGGTTCTTGTCACCTCACACACACTGGTCTTTCAGCTGTTAATGATCTCTGTTGATGCAAACATCATTTCCTCTGCATCCTGGCGTGCATAATTGAGTGGGTCTGCGATGGGGAGACAGCACTCCACCTTTCCAGTCTGCACTTACTAGTAAGCAGCCTAACATCAGCTGAAGAAATGTTGCCGAGGTATCGGCTTCTGATGCCATGTTATCACTCCAGTTTGAGAAAGTATAGAGCTCACCTCCTCATGCAGACATAATAGGAGAGGACATCACCTTAATTCCACCTCCATTAGACCTCAGAGAGTCAAGTGTGACCCCCCTGACCTCATCAATATTCAAAAGCTTAACAAAAAAAGGCTATAACTGGGGAAGTCAGAAATAATGTAATGCAGTATTGATTATTTTATGGTACGATTAGGTGTAATTACATCTCTCAAATTTTATTTTAATGTTACTTTTTACTACTTTTAGCCTTTTAAAATTATCCAAAACATCTCTGTTTAATGGAATGAACATGCCGTCAATTTAAATGTGAAACAGTCTTTTTCTGCTAAAGTGTGACCTCAATATATTTGAAAACATAAATTACTGCTATGTATAAACCATAAAAAATGAATGATGAATTTAATTCTGGTGAAGCGTGAGGGACTGGGAATGCAATGGGGAAATACTGTTTATCCAGAGGAGAGCAGACAGCCCAGGTGGAGAGAAAGAGGCAACATATGACCTTCTGTAACACTGAATGGGACATGTCATACGAAGGACTTGACTTTGGACTTACAGACCAAGGGCAAAAATCATTTATTCCCTGGATCAAGTCCTCAGCTGGCCTTGATCAGCATAGCTTCATTGCTATCAAAGGCACGATACTGATTTACGTCAGTGGAGATTTTAGTCTCCTGTATTTGCTTGGTATTTGATTCCCTCCAGCTTTTTTAGATGTGCAGAGACGAATGTTCCAGCCAGAGACCCACAGGGTAACCTCCTAACTCTTCATCTTTCAGACCTCTTTGCACTGCCAGACTAGTATATAAGGACCTTTGCATAAACAAGAACAGGGCCGTAAGAACCAACTGAACCCTCCTGTCTCTCATTTGCCAGTATCACCTCGCCCATTATTAGAACTAATTACATTCATTACTGGGATCTAGGAGCCTTAGTCTCGAACCAGAGCTCCATTACTGAAGAGATGAGACAGCTGAGTGTCCCTACTCAACCTGTGCTCAGAGCCTTTTCTAACACATCAGTGTTTGGATCCCTGGGCGTTATCACAAGAGATTTATTAATAAATTATGATAGGCCAAAACTGGTTCCTCGATGACCACAAACAGATGATTTTTTTTCCTCTGGGACCCCTGTTTTAAGTGGAAACTATGCCTGGACTTCACTGCTGGACTTCAGCAGTGCTATCAAATCCTCTGAGCACTTACTGTGCAAGTGTAAGTTCAAATTTCATCTTGATAGCAATTCCTATTTCCAACACAAACGTTTCCTTATTTTACCTCTTAACATGCAGGTAGGGAAGAAAGTATGCCCATAAGTGTATATAACAGTTTGAGTTTATGCTTGAGGAAAGGAGAAGCAGGGTGGCTAGAAGGGTCACTGATAATGGTCTTAGAGCTCCTTTGGGCCAGTGTGAGTGACAGATTGTTAAATTAAAGCAATTTTCATATTAGTTCCTTCCCCACCTCTTGCCTCTCACCCACTGAAATCATTTAAGTCTAAGCTTTCTATATCACTGGGGGTTATAAAGAAGGTGCGTAGGAAGAGAAATTAGAAAGACAGACAATTGAAATGTAACTGTTGGAGAATCTCAGCTTCTGTGCTAACGTATTCCATATGTTATTCGCAAATGGAAAAATCCCTACACATTCAGGTATCAAATACCTGAGGCGAGTTATCCTCCACTGCATCTCTCGGCTACACACTGTGAAGGGCATTGCACACTGAGCTGGACAGAAGGCTGGATGCAGTTAGCGAGTCATCCTGGCTGGGCATTCATTGATCCCTGAGGTCAGTGGCCAGCGGCTCCTGACAACCTGCACTGTTAGGTACATCTTGCCTGAGCACAGGCTTTCAGGGCTAACTCGGAATTCTTTAAAACCTTATACCAGACTGGAATAAGGTCCTTTGGAGGAGAATTAGAAAGGGAACATCTTACCACAGAATAAAATACAGCTATGTTCTTTTAACCTGCAAAGATAACTTTAGGCAAAATTCTGTAAACTGCCTCAGTTGTTAAAAAAATATGGGAAACAAATTTATTCACCTGAAACAATATAACATGGGGAAGCTCTGTACTGCTGAATGGTTTATTCAGTAAATTTCAGAGAAAGGAGTAAGACCTTAAGTAAATTATCCATGTGTGTAAGCACTTCATATTCTGCTTCATATTTTTTCTGTTGATGAAAAAAGCCCTAGGTAGTTCTAGGCTGAGGAGAGCATCAGCATATGATATGCTACACCACCTTACATGGCAGCTCAGAGAGATCTTCTACCCTGAAAAGTGCTCATGCACTGTCTTTCGACAGTCTAGAACAAGCCCTGATCTTTGTAGCCTATTCTATTGCACTTCAGCTCAGAGGAGCAACTTTAGCAACACCTATAAAAGACTAAGTTCAGCCTCAGCAGCAGCATAAGGCTGATTCAAATACCAAATCAATTCATTTGTAGGAAAAATCAGAGCAGATTGAAGTCTTACAGCAGAAAGCTGACAGTAGAGATCCATCTGGTAGGCTGTTCTGAAGGAGCTGCATTTTTAAACTTTAATCCACAAACCATCATGTAAATTTCTTAGGTGGGTTTTCCCTGGCACAATTGGATCAGATCCAGTCAAATTGTGCAAGTTTATGGAGAAGACAAAAGTGGTATTTTACTTAAGTGAAGCAAAGGAACTATCTAGTCTGGCCAATTTCTGAACTTGGGCATCTTGAAACTCATGTACCCCCTCTTAGCACCTCTTCAAACTGAGACTATGATGGCTATGTGAAGTGGTAATTGCGGGGATCACTCCTGATAGCTTTGTAAGGCTGTTCTTTGTCCGAGAACTATTGATATGGACTTACCACGAAGGACCTGCCTGTTTAATCCACAACTTTTCAAAACACCTGCCAGCAGTTCAGTGAATTCAGCAGTCAAACATCCCAGGATGCTCATCAGCTGGAGTTGCTGATTTGTTGCTATCCATTCTTTCAAGTGTTCCCTTATCTGCTTTACATCAACAGCCAGGGTGCCAAGATGCTCATTACTTCCTAATGGTCCATATTCCATTTCTATATTTTTCTTCTTAAAGACCAATTAAAAAAAAAAAAAAAGTTAAGTAGCTCAGCCATTTTAGAACCACCATTGATTCCAGCTCTCTCCTAATTTATTAATGGACTTACCCTCTCTATCATATTTCTTTCCCCTGATATACTTGGAAGAGCTCTCATTATTTATTGTAGCCTTTTGGGCCAACATTTACTCCTTCTGCTTCCTACCTACAGTGAAAGCTGGAAAGGTTTCTCCATTTGCCTGCTGGCTTCTTCCCCATAGCTGGATGAGTTCAGACATCTAAAGGTTTTCAAATTTGAAAACAGAGGAAGTTCTGTATCATTCCTATTCGAGTCACACCAACTCCAGCAAGCCTTGGAGATTAGAAATTGCACAAGTGAGCATGTTCTAGTATCTGAAGAGCAGGGAAATGATACAGTATTTTAGGAGCAGTCTATCTAATACAGATTCTGTTACCATTACAAGGGCTTTGAAGAAAAAGCACAAGCAATCTGACAAAATTGGACTAAAAATAATTTGAGTCCCCAGAGGACTCCACCAGCTCCAACCAAAACAAATCAAATAGTCAAGTTCAGCATTATAAAGTTTCCGAGGCAGCTGGGCACATAATTTCCCTGGTTTTTCTCTGTAGTTTGGGAGAATCTCCACCTGTGAGAATAGCTGCATTGGCTGCTAGGATTTACTGGATTTTCTTTCTTTTCAGATAAGCAAATTATTCATAAGACTGAAGTAGGGAAATCCACTCCTCCCTGGCCACAATCAAGTTTCCCATCAATTAGGCAAATTGACATGAGGTTTAACATTTTCCCACTTACGTTTCCAAAAGTACTATGAAAACAATACCTCAGACTGATATCCAAACTAACCTTGCCCTGTAAAGCAACTTCAGGAAAAGCTTTAAAAGGTAAAATTGCTAGAAAGTTTTACCAGCAATAGAAAATCAGCCAAATACAAAAAGGGTTTTTAAGATTAAGGAAGGACTGTCTTCAAATGAAGCATATCACACAGACAGGCACTGAGAGAACACACAGGTTAGATTAACATTCACAAACCCATTCTAGAGAAAAATTATTTCTACAAAGATTTCAGGTAAATCTCTCTAGATTTCCACATTGTAAAGTAAATGAAGAAGAAAAGGATGTTTATGAAGGCACAAATAAAAGGTGTAGGTGTCCATGTATGTACACCCGTGTGCAGCAGAGTGTTTCTGCATATGTGCATGTGCGTACACAAAGAGATTAACTGTGCTTTCCCATTGGTCTTCTTCTACCCCTAGTGCGCAGCAGAAAAGGCTCTCGAGTGGCCTTTTACCACCACACAACCAGTCATGCCAGGCTATGTACAGACTCTGCTCTCATCCTGACCCAGATTTAGAGCAAGGTGACTAAATAATAACTTTCTGTTATGTTAACTCCCAGTTTTATCCATAATTTTTCAAGTTTCATCTGCAGAAGCATGAGTGTAATCCAGTGAGCAGCAATGTTAATCCCAAGGGAATGTCAGTCCCTGGGGATAGCCAAGGCCCTGCTTCCTGTTTAACGAACGTGCAGTGACTGGTTAGGCAAATTGTGTATCTGCATTTCCTATGAATATCCCTGACCATCTATTCCCAGCTGTGTTTTCTATTTCAAGTCGGCACGATGCACGCTCAGAGAGATCCCAGATGCTCATCCCTAGCAGAGAGTACAAATATCAATTCTGCTGAGACAATTCAGTTTATCTATTATCAAAGTCTGTAGCACAGTAGCACCTACATGTCATACAATGCTGAATGGACACATGCTAAGAGGCAGCTCCTATCCAAAAAAAGAGAAGTCTGAACAAACAAACACACAGAGGAGGAAAAGAGAAACACAGGGATAGAAAGCCTCCCTCCCCCTGACCAGGCACACACAGCATGCCAATGGTTGAGCTACTAAGGCAGAATTCCTGATCCCAAAATCCACAAGTATACCATGAACAGCTAAAGGCTTGAGTAGCAGTCTTTGGGTAGACACTCAAAACTCATTACCGAACAGGACAGATCACCAGCTTCCCTTCCCTGATGCTTCTGTTCTTTACTGTTTCAGCACTGGATGGCACAGAAATTCCAAATATAGCAGCTCAGGAATCTCTTGCCTATTCCCTACTTGCCGGCAAAAAAGCTTGTTTTGATATTTGCAGGAGCAAATTAATTTGGTATTCCTGATAAGATCTCAGACACACCCCGATGACACTTACACCCACAGCCACAGAGGCCGATAACATCATCAGCTGACTTCTCAGCTCAGCAGCAGTCTTTTTCACCCGTTTCTACGATTATGAAATACATATTTTGTGGGGCTGGCTAATGCCAAAGTTACAAAATCCATGTAATTAAGATTAATTTAAGAGCTGGATCGGATCAACTTGTGGCATCCACCCATTAATTAAAAGAAACACTTTGAATTTCAAGCGGCTGCCTTAATATTTCACTCTGCGTTGGCACTGTTAACCTCAAATTGGCAGGCGAGATGTGAGTGCCCAGGTGTGAAAGGCTGGGGGCCACTGGTTCGGGAACACCGCCTGCATCGGGAGACAGGTGCCCTCTTCTGGAAGGTGCCGACATACTACCTGTATGGGCTGCTGGATTCCCTGCTTCCGTGAATACCTGTACATACACTCCTGGCTAAATGCACACAAGCATAAAATCTATGTACATAACTCTGTGTAAATGTATATATGACCCACATAAATTGTACGTAGATGGTTACCTGTAATGATGACATTTGATGTATTGCGTGAATGTTTATTAAAGTTTGTGCTTTTTACTACATATGCATATGTATATTAGTTCTGCAGAAGATTATGTAATGTCCACATGTGCTAGATTTTATGAGCCATGCAAAAACAACACTGAAATGAGATAGTGTTCAAAGCTGTAGGGAAAGTGTTTCAACCAAGTGGAAAAAACAGTGACAAACCTTCTGCACAAGTTTATATGGATGGCTTTGTAGGTTCTTTAGGGGTCCTGCCTGCTCAGCTCACCTAATCTTTCCATAGAATCTGACCATTTTTATTAACTATTTGCAGTGTCCTAGCATCTAAATTCTTAAACAATCTGACATTGCCTTTGTTGCAAAAACAGGAAGGGAATCTACAAACTGCCCTGAAGAGCTCACAGTTGATGGTACAGAGTGTTAAAACCACCCTATATGCTGAAATGTAAAACTTCAGGTCCCAAGATTACCTTTCATTTGGAATGGGTCCATTTACCCCCAGGAATGAAATGAGAAATAACACAGATTTGGAATAACCTAATAATTTCAATTTGACTATGTTGTTCACCGCATGCATGCATGGGAATATGAACAAAGATACGTAAATGCACCTTGGGACATACTGATGCATATGCACATAAGCACATTAATTCAAAGAGGAAGTTAATTCAATACGGTTATGTACATGCACATAAAGTGTGTCAAATGTCCAAGGATGTGGAGATATGTGCATATATATACAGAAATTGCATTTAGATGACCATATGAACATGTCTATGAAGTCCCTTAAGCAAACTTGTCAGAGAAGACACAGACTCTGTGTAAACAGCTGGGAAGATACTTAAGACCAAATGTTTTTTTCTTACTGTCATGTTACAAAAAAGTTAGGAATCTCTTCCAAATCCAGATTTTCTCTTGGATTCTACAGCTGCTGAGTCTAGTTGTTTTATGTATTTTTTATAATTTGAATTGCTCTCATGCAAAGACATAGTTTTAATTCGTTTAGAACAAAATCTCTCCCTCTTCTCTTTATGATGGGGGAAAAAAGTTCACCCCAGCATAGCACGCTGTTCTTTTCAGCACCTCCTGTTGCATGCACTTAGACTGGTCTCTTCAAATATATCCCATCATTTAACCCACAGCCGTGGCTGAATCAGAGCTCAATAAGTCCCTCATAACAGCTTCTGCTGGATGAGATGTAAACCAGCCACTGTCTTTCTACCTTATTCTCTCTATCATTCCATCAGCACTTAGCGCTGTCTGAGTACAAGGCTTTGATCAAACTAGTAGTTTCCCTTCCAGACATCACCACGATCCATATCCAACTATCATTCAGCAGAGCAGGCTCCAACACCCCTTATTAGTAGCTTTGTATTTGCAGAATTGTGGCAAGTACAGGCTGGATAGGAACTTGCATATGTTTAATATAATCTGAATAACTGAGAGAGTCCTGGATTTGGTTTAGTTTAGAGATTGGCTATTCCCAATTCTATTACCCTTCCTCATTGCCTCTCCTGACAGCCTGATCAAGAGAGGCAATCCAATCACTTACATTTCTGATACTAGAGCAAGTTACAAACAAATAAAATAATCAGATATAATAATAATAATCAAATAGGTATAACCTTACCTGTCTATGAAAGGCAGTCACATCTGGAGTGCAGTATAGCAAATGTTCAGAGCATGGCAAAAACTGCAGTCCAGCGTGTCTGCAAGGGAAAGGAAGAATTTGATTAACGTGTTGTCCTGTACCAACTCTAAATCAATTAACAGATTTTAAATAGGTACATCTGCAGTTTTACAGCTTATTTTTGAAAGCAGGCTAGGGGTGAGAGGACTTGTCTGATGTTTCCAGCAAGTAATCCAACAGTAGCTAGAAGCAGAATCTAGAATTAAACTACACTGCACTGTCTGTATTTCTAGCACCTCTGCTCAGTTACGCTTAAGAGAACAATGAGATCTTTAACAAGCAGAGATGGCCAGAAGCGTCACCCAAACGAGCCTGCAGAAATTGGTATAACTAATAACCAACACAAGTTTCCATGATGAGGATTATAACATAGCCACCTCCTCTGACACGAGCAGATCTATGCCCTGCTGATAGGCACTAAGCCTACCTGCACCTGAGGCCAAGGCATGGCAGCACATTTTGAGGTGTCAGTGTACTCTACATGTGTTCTCATTCTTGGGGAAAATGTTCATGATTATTTCATTTTGTGGCAGTAATGGAAAATACATTTTAGTGCTTGTGTTCTGCATTTGCAATTCATGTTCCCATACATGATTACATTAAGTCTGTGTTCTGTCATTTTTGATGAATGTAGCTTGTTTTCCATAAAAAACAGACTCTGGGATGGAAAGTGAC
>VZRV01005460.1:0-10628 GCA_013398115.1 Falcunculus frontatus
TTAACCCTATGCTATCAATATCACACAATTTAAAAGATATATGTACATACCTGTTAGCAAACCTCTGAATTAAAAAAAAATTGGTCTATGAGTTATTGTGTAGCTTATTTGCAATACAATTTTAATATTAAATAGAGGCACATATTTTAATTTGTGGTTGAATCTAACACATCTAAGCCTGAGCCAGTAAATTTGAGTGCTAAATGAATATTAATTCAGTATTTTTGTGCTCTGACAATATCCAACTGCTCCAGGCCTGAATGAAAACTGTATTATGCTATAAACCAAGAAATAGTACCTATTCCAAATGACTAAATATTGTACCTTCACTTCTCATTGCTGTCTAAGAATGCAATATTTTGGGTTTTAGGAGAATTAAATAAAGGATATACTCAGCCCTGGAGAGCTACACCTTCTGTCCTTCCTTAATGGCATGCTTTGACCTAGTCCCAGCTTACATACGGGCAAAAGATTATATAATTTGTAAGTAACTATATTGACTGATACTGAGAACAACAATCCAAAATATCCTTTCAGTTACCAGGACATGACTTAGATTTTGAAACTATTTTTAACTGCTCAGTCTGACTGCACCTCTGATAGATAGTTCAGTCTTCTGGATCAAATTCTGCTCTTGCTTACCATGGTGTTAATGAGTTATTTTCATTGTCTTTCAGGGATTCCCCTGAAAGATGGGTGAAGGTCATAATTAGGCTTTATTATTATCTGAAAAATACAATCCAGTAGAAACTATCAAGAAAGTCTTCAAACCTGAGGTATGTTACTTAAAGGTAAAGGAAGTTGGATCTTAGGGATCTGTTACGCCCTCAAATCAAGAACATGGGGTTTTTTTCCTATGAGCACCCTAATTAGGGTATGCAAAAATGGATCTTGCTATTTAGAAATGTGTTTATTCACTTCAAATGATTCTATTAATTCTCTCTGCAAATATGTTTCAGCCTATGGAAGTCTGCTGGATATTGCCTAGAATAACCTTTCAGAGTACACACAGTCCAGGCTGGACTACCAGTGCCTTCTTACTAAGTTCTGCTCAGATCTTAACCAGAATAGTTTCTCCATTTCAAAGACATAAGCCTTCTATTTCCCTTTCCACACCAGGATCTTGCCTTCACAATATGCTGTCTTTTTTAATGCTGCATATTCTCCTGAGTCTCCCCCCTGAATACACATGGACCCTTAACACTTTCACATGCACTACTTTCCTACCCTGCAAGTGATGGATGTCTGGGCCTTTGCTACCAATGACACTGCTCCATTTTCCGAAAGGGAAGTGACCTATGAGGTCCCTTCTGTTATCACATTGAACATATCTCTCTCACATCACCATTGGTACTTCAATTTTTATTAAAGGTGAACTCCAGCACTATTTCTCCTTGCTCTTCCCCTGTCACTCTGTGATACTCCCACACTTGTCTGATTCAGTTTATGAATTGCTAAACTGTGACTGAGCAAGTTCGAAATTTTACACAACCCCATTCAAGTCCTTTTTGAATGCGGACTTCTGCCATGCTTATCAATCCTGTCAACCTGTGCAAAACTCTGGTGTTTTCCTTCTGCCCTGCGGAAGTTGACTCTGAGGTCAGGAAATATATTCCTGCCCTGAAGTCAGTGCTGCTGAAAATAAACAACTGCAAGAAGTACAGCTCTTATAGAATTGCTCAAACAAACATCTATCCATAAAGGTAATTCTGGAGACATAAACAACCATAGATAGTTGTCCGAGTCACAGGTACCAACCTAATGGATTGATTTAACGTTAGAGTGATTCGCCCCAAACGGGCCAGGAGACATTTCAGAGACAGAGTCAGAGAAGTGGGTATTTGCTTTATTTGGCACGCTGGGTGTGGGGGATTGCTCCTCCTAACACACACACCGGTGCTCCCTACAGCACAGTATTAAGGGTTAAATCATGAATATTCATCACATTCTTTGGGACAGGTGTGGTTATACAAATTATTTCTCAGAAGTCACTAGTGTCATTAGCATATGTGCCACGCATGCGTTGTGTGTCCTGGTGGTCACAATGAAGAAGGCTTCTCCTCTTCATCAGGGGTCTTTGTGATGAAGATAAGTAGTCTTCCTCACAATGCACTTTTCACCTTTCTTCCTGGGGCATGCGTAGTCTTTTGAGGAATGATTCAGCAGTTTCGGTGATGATCCTTGTCCCCTCTATCTTGACAAGATTAGGGTGAATCCGGCTTCTTAGGTTTTGGAATTAACATTTGCTGTTGGAATTAACATTTGCTGTCTCCTAATAGCTAACTGTGCTTACATGAGTTAGCTATTGACTGCTCCTTTCTCAAGAGGTACTATATTTTCACATTGAATCCCTACTAGTTTCACCAGAGAAAATAGTATCAGCTTTTCTTTTACAGCTATCAAAATTAGTCAATTTAGAATAGTGTAAGTGCCATCTAATTTACCAATCTCAAAGCTCCTAAGTACCTCTGTGAAACCAACAGAATTATTGGTTTTCTTTTATGCTAAACACATTAATGTGCTGAATTGGTCACAATAAGAGTTCGGAAGTTTTTGTGCTATCATAAATTTAAATTAAACTATGTTATTTTTATTGAGGGATGTATTTTGAGTAGGTACTTCAGATTGTCCTTGAACCAACATATGAAATTAAAGGGTAAATTAGAAAAGTAACTGCTGAATATTAATTTTTCATGGGATTTAAAAGTCCGTCATAGACATTAAGAGATGATAAACACTAAAAGTGTTCAAAAGCAACTTTTTCCTATTTTGTAAACAAGCAAAGTCAGATACCTAAGTATTTAAGTTTTGTACACCATCCATAGGACCAGTGAAGATACAGTCAAAGTATTTTGTTCAGTCAGAAACATTTCTTTGTAATAGACCCTTCAGAATTATGAGGGCTACACTAAAAAGAAATACTGGGTGGATTAGATCACACTATTACTGGGTGTAATAGATCACATGGACCCTCACTACCATTCATCAGATGTAAATAAGCTCCTAAGGGGCTCTTAACTCCACCACATACAAAATTTTGCAGTGTGTGTGGTTTATCCATAAAACTGAATGCCTTTTAGCAGCCCAGCAGTACAAGTGTAACATGTAAATTTAATTCACAGTTTTGCTATGTAGGGAAGTTTTCAGGGCACAATTTAGTGTCTGTTCTGGGTCTGGCTTTTTCAGTGAATTTTTCTCCCATCTGCTACCTGGAAGAAGGACAATGTGGGGGAGGACGTTTTCTGAGAGACAAATGGGAGCAATTAGGAAACAAAAGATGTAGCTGGGTGTTGCAACATTCCATTAAAATAGCCCTGGCTGGGGGCAGGTTGCAGGTGAAAAAAAGGTGTGGGTGCTACCCCAGAGGCTTGGCTGGGTTTTGCGTGGACCTGTTTCCAGGTTCAGGGGACGAAGGAGCTGTTTGCCTGTTTCCCTGCCACCTGGCTGCTTGGAGCTCAGAACCAGCGCACGTGGTGCTGAAACATCGGTATCGGCTCCCACCAGACCCTCTGCCCACAGCATGTTGCCGTGGCCACTCCTGTGTGTTGGACTCTGAGATCCCAGTTTGCTGTGGTTTCCCTGCACTGCAAGTCTGTTTAATTCTTTTTTTGTTTCCCAGCTTTTTGGGAAGGGGGGGAGAGGGAGGTGGGACCAATGTGTGGGGTGTCCCCCTCGGGGGCCACCTCTGAGCGGTAGCACGGCAATTGTGACCAACTGCCGCCTGTGACTTCCCGGCTCAGCCAGACTGCCATTACCGTGTGGTCTCTGAGCTCGCACCAGAGCGCCCCCTGCAGCCATAGGGGAATCATCGCACCCTCCCTGCCCAGTCAGGGGCCAACAGCGCCCCTGCCGGCTGTGAGCATAACTGCATCAAAGGGGAAAGTGCTTAAAGAGGAGGAAGAGACTGTTTATTGGGTTTTGGTTTGTTGTTGCTGCGGTTGTTGTTTGTTTGTCTCGATAAATATATATATATATATATAAGTAAGGAACTGTTATTTCTTTTCCTATATCTTTGCCTGAAAGCCCCATAATTTCAAAGTTATAACAACTTGGAGGGAAGGGGGTCACATTTTACATTCCAAGGGAGGTTCACACCTTCCTTGGCATACACCTGTCTTTCAAACCAAGACAGTGTCACAAGAGGCCTCTTCTTGAAATTGTTGTTCATTCTGTAAATTTCATATTTCAGTGAAACCATGAAAATGTTCCTGGTGGTTTGAGTCAGAATATGGTCTTCACTCTTTTCTGTGTGTTTTTCATAGAATCACAGAACATGCTGAGATGAAGGGACCCATCAGGATCGTCAAGTCCAACTCCTTTCACACACTCACCTTTAATCTCATTTTTCTGTGGTAGGGTATGACTTCAGCACTGCTACTACCTTCCAAGAATACAGCAAAGAAAATATTCAAAAGTTAAATAGGATTTACCAGCCTTGCAGATAGCTGGAAAATATAATTTGATACTTTTTTACTACATCATGACAACATCCCACTTCTCCCAGTACTTATAACACTGGGGCTGAATATTGTCATCTGACACGTTGTGAGGAGCCAATTTAGTTTTGATTTAGCCAGTTTAGTTTGCCTCAGCCCTCGTTGTCAGGGTTGTCAGAGGCATGTGGGGGGAGGAAGTGTACATGTGCCACTTACAGGAGGCAGCCAGGAGTGGGGGAAGCCTCATCTCTAGGGAGACTTCACCTGGCAACACCTCACACGAGGCAGTCAGTAGGAGACATTGTGGAGGGGGTTCTCCAATTGGGTTGTGAAAGGTCTCCACCAATGGACAGCAAAGAAAGGTTGGACTGGACTAATGGTCTCCTGTCAGCAGGCAGACTTTGCGAGGCACCAGGGGGTATAAAAACTAATGGCATCATGGGCTCGCTGCTGATCGCTGGGGTTCGCTGCTGTTTGCTGCTGTTCGTTGGCTCACTTGCTCCCTCCTTTGCCCTGGCCCCAGCCTGCCTTCTGGCTCTCCTGCCCTCGCTGGCTCTTGTTCACCCTCACACCTCTCCCACCTCCCTGTGTCCCTGACCACTGCCCCACCACTTTGCCCCCACATCCCCGGCTGAGCTGCCTGCATTTCAACACTGCTGATCCAGCCCTCCTTGCCACCCCAAACGAGTGATCCTCACTGTGACCCTGTCCAGGGTTCTGGACCTCCCCTCCTAGCGCCCACTCACCGCGTGTCCAGTGCCGGTGCCACGGGAGTCGCGACTGTGAAGCCACGCCTCTCTGAGAGCTGTTGCAGGCTCATTAAGACCCAGCCTGTCCACAGGCAGGCAGCATGCACACCCCGCCGCCACCTGGACACAAACAACACTTCCCTGACCCACTGGTGGTAACGCCCTCTTGTTCTCTCTCTCTCCCCTCTCCCCCATTCCTTTTCCATTTTCCCTCCTTCTTTTCTGTCTTTTCTAGCCCTCTTTCATTTGGGCAACTCCTTTTTCTTTTTGTTTTTTGTTATCAGTAAATGGTTCTCAGATACAAGGTTTGTCTCATTTGGCTTAATTTTGTTCCTGACCATCTAATTCTAAAAGAACTCTTTGCAGTTTCCCTTGGTGGAATGCGACATATATTGACCTTCCTGGGCGTTTCTCTTGCTGCAGAAAGGTCATTTAACTGCGTCTGCAAAAACTGGCCGGTCAGTGCTAGAGGGAATTATGGCAATGCCCCACACCTCACACTGAAGAAAATACACTTGAGATAAAATTCATCAAAACCCTATATGATGCCAAGATCCTTTCATAGGTGTTTTTCCTGTTGCATGAAAGTTCTAGCCACATATGATTTCTCTAAAACTTAGAATTAAAGCTTTCCATTGATATCTGTCTGTGCAGAAGTCTGTGCCAAATTTTCAGGTGTAAATAACAGATGGCCTACTAAATGTCAAATGCCATGGAACATAGTTGTTCATTAACGATATACAGTCTGTAAAGGAACGTGAAGCGTCAAGGATTTTCTTGCAACTTCCTTACTCATCAACCAAAGTTTGGACAAGGCAATAAGTCAATCTTATGGCAGCCATCAATTTATTCAGGCACCTACTTACAAAAGCTCAGAGGTTCTGAAGCCTGTGAAATGGCATTTTTCCACAATGCTTTAGTGTGTTCTCAGTCATGAGGATAGTGGTAGCTTAAAAGTTTGTTTTAGTGACAGAAGGAAGAGAATAAGAATTAAAAAAGGGGTCAATATTCTTACAGTCATATTGTGAGGAAAGAGGACACGAAATTAAATAGGAATTGTCATAGTCCACTGGATAATGTAAATGTCTAAAGCTACAAATACAATATATTTTGGGTGGCCTTGAAGTGGGATTTACTGTATTCTGATAGTTCCCCTGAGTATTCTTTTAACATATAATGCAAAGCTTTTTTCATCAACAGGCATTCAAGGAAGCTTCATAAATGTTAAGAATGCTTAAACATCACTGATACTTGGCAATACAAGGTAGAAACGTAATCCTGGTGCGTGAAAGGAATGTAATAAAACCACAGCAAATATAAAAAGCATAGGACAGAAGCTACGTTGTCATTAAGTTCTGTTAATTGTGACATATCAAAGGCTACTTTGCTTGCAGAATATATTAAAAAATACAGATCTCATAGAAAAATCTGCTTTCATCAAAATCCACAATTTCATAGGATTGCACTGATCTGAATGAAATTTTCAGCAGAAACAATGTAAAGTATTTGTTACTTCTTTTTTCTGATTATTTCATCTTGTAGTGTCTTCTTTCTTTTTGTCTATTTCCTATTTAAATTATAATTTGGATACCACATAAACATTCTGTTGTTACCAAATAAATATTACAGATATTTTATTTTGGAAAATACAGATAACCTGCTAAAATATAAGAAGAAAATAAAATTTTGCAAACCCATAATTTTCCAAATAAACAGAAACCTGAACTCCATTTCCTATTGGCATCTGTGTACATTCATAAGAAGACTAATTTGTGAAATGAACATTCTCTCCCACCATTTTATCTGAAGGTTTTGAAGCAACCTTACTGACCACTTTAATGTGCAAGGAATATAGAGTAAGAAGGATGGAGACAGTACTATAGTGCTTAAGTGTGTCTTCCAAGAGAAAATCTCTTATTCACAGACTACACAAAAAGAGGATAAAAAGATATTCTATTTTGCAAAACTGTGTTTAATCTGAAGAGACAGACTGATAAAGAGAGAAGATGGAAAGCAACAAAAGTGAATGGTGATACAGCATTCATCAGGCAGGTAGAAAGGATTTGTGTGTAATGAATCACAGAAACAGAAAACTGAAAGGCTAAACTCAAAGACGGCTACACTTGTGGTTTCACATACAGTTCCGGAAAGCTCTTTTCCAGCAATAAGGACAGGCAGGAGGATAATGCAGAAATATTTGACTGAAAACTAACACATTGGTGGTTGAGTCTCTAGGTGATTGGTCAGTCCAGAGACCATAAAAAAAAAGAATAAATTAAGCCTCGAAAACAAAGGTAAGCGATTGACATATGGCATGAGAGAGCTGAAAGACAGAGCAATGCTTACAGGGTCAAATTCAGCAATGGGAGATAGTCTGGCTTGTGTTCTTTAACCATCAGATACAGCTGGTAAACTACTAATGGAAGTAAAGTAGCATTATTTCTGTCCTGTTGGCATAGAACCAGTATCAGCAGAATTAATAATTACCTATTTACTAGAGAAAAAAAGTCCTTATTTTTCTCTGATACTGTAGCCATACAAACTTCAAATGTACCTAAAAATAACAAATACAGGAGCTAAGCAAATTTAATTAGGGAAAGTAAGGTCCACTTTCATAATGGAAAATAAGTTTGAGTAAATTTTGTTAGCTTCTCAAATCTAAACCATAATTTAGAAGAAACTTAATTGTAGAATCATAGAATATCCTAAATTGGAAGGGTCCCACAAGGGTCATCAAATTCCAAGGACCTTAAGAACTGTAAAATTGAAGAAATAGCACCTGTCTATATCAAACAACAGGAAATATAGTTTCTGCTACAACTACAGGCATAAATAGGAGAAAAACTCAGTAGGCTGCTAACACATTCTTATTTGAAGTAGCAGATGAACTGATCCTGTTATGCCTTATGTGAAGAATAAAAACTGCCCATGAGTAAAAGGGTGATATGGTGAGCCATGACAAGTGGAAGATTATACATTTAGTTGTTGTTTCATCATCCTCTTGTAACACAGCTACAATAGCATCACTACGTTGTCTATATTTATACTGTTGGAAGATTTCCATCATGTCATGGACTTTCTGTATTTGACAGGGGGGACAGCAGAACAGAAGAGATTGGGAACTACTGATTTGACAATGAAAATTGCTAATTGCACCTGTATTCAGGGAATGTAGACATCTAAAATGTAGACATGTAGACATTTTAGACATTATAACTGATTCCTGCTCAGCTCAGAAAAGCCTATCAGACACTATATTTCCTACTGCCATTCAGTTCCTGCTTCATGTTACTCAGTATCCATCATAACTCTGCATATGAACTTGGCAATTGTAGTTCATCTGATATCACAGAGAAAATGACATGTCCCTCAAAATAAAATTACAGCATTCATTAATGATCAGTCAAGCACATCTCTTGCTTGACTGAATGCACTCTACCTGTATAGCCCTCTCATATCAGAGCCACTTAGTTTTGAAATGATGTGTTTATAGTACATACTGGAGGGCAGAGATTGCCAAGCTAGTGATGGTTAAGTGGAGGCAGAACAGGGCTTTTTAGACTGGCACAGTGCAAATGCAGCTGTTTTCCTTCTAGGGTCATGCTCTCTTTGCTGGAGTCACTTGGGCAAAGACATACTGAAGGACATCAGACTGGAATGCAAGACTGTTGCAGGATAATACCTTGCAATAGTACAAGATATTTTTAATTATATCAGTTTGACATTATAGCATCATCAACTTCTACCTACCTCATAGTAGGTAAGCCTTAGTCACAGCTGAAATACTCTGTGACTTTTGTGAAGTTTTAGAGATCTATCACCATAAGCTTCATTCTTTCAACGAGAAATGGGTTAAGTTATTAATTTTGAAAGTATCACAAAAGTTTTTCAAATGGAAGGATTGGAAAAAGAAGGAAATAAGATGAAGAAATGAAGAAAGATAAGAAATATATGTAAAGCAAGAGAAGGAAGGTAGGATAATTTTATATAGCCTATGAACCAAAAAAAAATATAACAGTGTATTTTGAAAAATTACCAAAACAAATAACTATTGTAATCTAATTTGTTTTAAGGCTTGGAAGAACTGAAAAAATATATCTTGATCACGCTACAGCAGGATTCCTTTTGTTAGTTAGCATGTTGGTCATAAATAACACAAAGACTTTTTGCCAGTGCTTCAATTTACACAAAACCTTGCAGGATCAGTCTTTTACATATGAAAATTACTAGAAATTTGGGGGGAGTTGATGAAAACTTTGATTAGAGAAGAACATAATTCTCCTTGAGAGTGTAGCAGGTCTGGACAATGATTCAAGCAAAGGAATATTTTGAACTGTGATATTCTCAGGTGAGTAAAATTCAATGTTTTGAGATATGCTCTCCAACTGCTCACCATCAGAGGTGTTCAAGGAATGACTGGACATGTCATTTAGTGCTATGGTGTAGTTGACAAGGTGGTATCGGTCAAAGGTTAAACTCAGTGATCTTGGAGGTCTTTTCCAATCTTAATGATTCTAGGATTCTAACTCTGCATTTGGGTTTTACCTGAGAGGAGATAGGAAATACAGGGAAGTCAAACTCTTATGAGATGAGAAGTATTTTCCATCCAGTTCATTTGTAGCACACTGGAGGATATGTATGTCACATCTGTGACATCTGGAAGTGACAAATCTCTCATTGCCTTTATAAAACCTTTATAGGTTCCTCTCCTGGGAACCTATATTTCATAAGGGTGGAGAACCTGCAACAGATTTTAGTGGAAAGTTTTACCTCAAGAAAATAAATGCAGTATTTCCTGGTGGGTTATAATATTAAACCTCCTCTTGTAAGTACCAAAAATCCCAAACAACTAAAACCAAAACCAAACCAACCAAAAAACCACCAAAATCAAATGCCAAACCCGACAAAGATGTGACAACAGAGATGTGATTAAATTTTCATCCCCCAAAAAAGTCACAGAAGAGAGCATATTCTATTTCACAAAAGAAAGTTAAATTACCTCTGTGATTATTCAGGGAAAGACCACGTTTTTAATATGGACACTGAAAGGCCTTTAGCAGAGAAATCCTTCAGTAAAATGCTACTGTGAGAACTCTACTTTTCTCATAGAAACTAGGGAAAACACTGTTAAGGTTTTTGTAAACTAAACTTTCTATCTTGCACCTGCAACTTGTTTTTCAGACTTTGTTATGAAGTTAACTAGAGAAATATTTTTGAACGGGTATTGTGAGTTTTAGCCAATTGGCATGAGAGGTGGACAATTACTGACCAATGATCTTATGCCACCTTTGCAAACTAAGGTATTTAAACCTGTCAGAAATTAATTAATAAATCGCATCTAATGGCCTCCTATGACTCATTCATGATTCTCGGAACAGATTTCGTGTAATTATTGCTCTCGGACCGCGGGACTTGGCGACATGTTGTAATCCGAGTGGGAATC
>VZRV01005468.1:0-49697 GCA_013398115.1 Falcunculus frontatus
GGCCGCAGGCCAAGCCAAAACCAGGCACGGCAGCGCAGCACGAAAGAGCTTTCCCCATCTTCACTCACTTACGAGTTTCACCGGCTTCACTCCAACTCCAAAGCTATCTGCTGAGCTCTTGTGCCCGCTCCTCCAAGCCCATGTGCCGGCTTCGACTGCCAAGCCCTTCTGGCCCCAGCTCCCAGGTAAAGGAAAAAGTTGCGGTGGATGGTTCTCCATTTTTTCGACCAGCCCTTTCGTGCTGAAAGGAGTGTCAGTCGTCTGTCCAGGCAGGTCTAATAGAACTTAGAACTCACTTCGGGGTCCTAGTGGCACCGAAATGCAGCTCCTAGGAGCTTTTTGCTTGCCAGGGACACTTTCCAGGGACTTCAGCCAAGGTCCAAGTTCGGTGCGCCAAGTAATGCAGTATGTGGGGTCGATGGACCGATGCTGTGCTTTTCCCGCAGTGTCCCTCGTGGAGACGCTTTGGTGGTGCCTTGCTAGTACCCACGCAAGCACACAGTCTCACCCTTGCAGGTAGACACAAGCAGCCACTCACACACAAACTCTCTGCGCGTTCTGGAGACAAAGCATGCCTCTGTGTGCAATTCCGAGGCATTTACTGGGTCTGCACGGACTGAGAACAAACCACTCCGAAGGGGGGGCAGAGGCAAAGAACCCAGAACAGTCCCGCACACGTGGTTTTACCCCGAGGGGTACCAGGGGTGGGCAGAACATCAGTAACCAATAATCTGAGGGCTAGCAGGAGAAGGTAAGGTTGAATGACACAACAGGGGCCAATGGAAGAGGGGAGGGGAGGGGGGAGAGGACCAGGGACCAGTGGGGTGCCAAGGGAGGGAGAACTTTCTGGCACAGTGGTGTGGGGAGAGACCACTTTGTAACAACATGGGGGGTGTAACGTGGACTTAACCACCGCAACAGGGAACAAAAGGCAAAACCACCCCATTCTGGTTGGCCCAGAGGCCCCATGCATCAGTGATATAGATTAACCCAGGAGAGGGTATTTCGAGGACTCAAAAGGGCATTGTTGGGCATTTGGGATAGCTGCTGTGGAGATGGAGGAAATTAGACAGCTGAATACCTTGCCTGGTCTCTCAGAGGACTCTTCTAATGTGTGATTGATGAGGGTGGAAGATCAACAGGTACCAATCACTACCACAGCAGTGCATCATCAACAATACTGCACCAACTGGGACTCCATGACTCCCATCCATGAGATGATTTGTGAACTGGAGAGCCAGGAAGTGGTTAGTAAGACTCACTCACCCTTTAATAGCCCCATATGGCCAGTGCGTAAATCCAATGGAGATTGCAGACTGCCAGTGGACTATCATGGCCTGAACGACATCACACCACCCACTGAGTGCTGCTGTGAAGGATGTGCTGAAACTTCAGTAAAAACTGGAGTCCAAGGTCCCACTATTTGCCATGGATTCATCCAGACTGAATTGGAAAAAGGTGAGGCTGCAGAATAGTTGCAATACATTGATGACATCATTGTGTGCAGCAACACAACAGAGGTAGTTTTTGAGAAAAGGGAGAAGATAATCCAAATCCTCCTGATGGCCCGTTCTGTCATAAAGCAAAGTAAGGTCAAGGCACCTGCCCAGGAAATTCAGTTTTTAGGAGTAAAATGGCAAGATGGATGTCATCGAAATGCCCATGGAAGCGGTCAACAAAAGAGAAGTTATGTTCCCACCAGCCAGCAAGAAGGAAACATATGCTTTCCTTGGCACTGTGGATTTTTGAAGGATGCATATTCCAGATTACAGTCAGATTGTAAACCCTCTCCATCAAGTGACCCAGAAGAAGAATGATTTCAAGTGGGGTCCTAAACAACAAGAAGCTTTTGAGCAAATTAAACAGGATATTGTTCATTCAGTAGCCCTTGGGCCAGTCAGGACAGGACCAAATTTGAAAAATGTCCTCTATACTGCAGCTGAAGAGAATAGTCCTTCCTGCAGTCTCCGGCAAAAAGGTGTCCTGGGAGACTTGAGGACGAGCCCTGGGGTTTTAGAGTTGGGATCTGAGGCCTGTAACAGTCCAACTGAAAAAGAGGTAGTAGCAGCTTAGGAAGGTGTTCAAGCTGCTTCAGAAGTGATTGTCACCCTAGCACAGCTCCTCCTGGCACCCTGACAGCCAGCGTTGGGCTGGATGTTCAAAGGGAAAATCTCTTCCACACATCATGCCACTGATGCTACATAGACTAGCTGGATCACGCTGATCACACAGCAAGCTTGAACAGGAAACCCCAATTGCTCCAGGGATATTGAAAGTCATCATAAACTGGCCCAAAGGTAAAAGTGTCAGATTATCATCAGAAGAGGAGGAGGAGAAGGGGTCATGTGCTGAGGAGGCCCCACCATATAATCAACTACCAGAAAATCAAAAGCAATACATTCTCTTTAATGATGGTTCCTGCCATTGTGGCAGGGCATATCACCCCTCTCCCACCACAGATGGCCAATGCAGATAGGAGAGATAACCCAGGAGGCAAGGCCCAGCAGGTATCATCTCCTGGCGCCAAAAGGTCTGCTCGCTTAATAGATGTGGGAAGAGATAAACAAACATAGGTGACCAAAGGGCCTGTTCTTACACTATAAAAGTACTACTGTTTAGCACAGAGGCAGTCTCTTACACACTTTTTTGGGAACGTGTGAGAAGATTTCTCCCTGGAGCTTGCGCAACTCCAGGCCACTTTCCCAGGGATTGAGAAAAAGGAATTTGATGTCTACCCCTTCAAGAACTGGATGGTAAGAAATACTGAATCCTAAGTTATACTATTTCTTAGCCAGCTGTAAATTTAATGGTACCTTTAACTCCTTGTGTGTAATACTAGTATGCCTTTTGCCTTACTCCTGTGTAGTAATAGTCTGTTTTAAGTCTTATGTCTGTTAGTTTTGTGTCTATAAATAAATAATTCATTTTATAATAGACCGAATCAGCCATTATTAAAGAACTTGCAAATGGGAGTGCGTTTCGGGGTGCTGGACACCTCAATAACGTGACTGCCTGCTGCCAGAGGCCTGGGCAAAAGGCAAGAGCTGATTTAAACCTACATCATCCATTCGTAACAGCCGTATTGTAGGGATACACTGGAAATGGAAAGCTGCTGTATGGAGTCCTACACGGTGAGTCACAGAAGCTGTTGATGTATAAGGTAGATTAAGTAAGGTTGCAGAGCTGAAAACCGTCCAGCTAGCTTTAGAAATCACTGAACGACAGAAATGGCCAACACTACACTGACCCATGGATTATAGGGGTGGAAGAGTCTTGGGTTTGTAGAGAGGTGGGTGGGATAAGAAGTGGAGAAATCCTGAGCTCCAACTCAGTCCCCAGGCTTTCTCCCTCTCTCATGTTGTACATGTCTGTCAGCCTCCGTTTCAGAGGAAATTTTGTTTCTCTGAATAGAAAATACATCAAAATTGCAGCTTGAGAACCAGTATAAAACCCCACAGAGCCTATTCACAGTCATGTGGAAGCCTGTCAACAATCTCAGCTGACAAAAGTTGGAGCTTTTTTCTGAGAAGTTAAATGCTTGCTTGAAAACTTCAAGTAAAATGTTTTCATTGTTCTTTTCATTGGGATTTCAATTTTAAAGTAAAAACTTTAAAAAAAAATTATATTTTGAGAAGCATTGCAGAGTCACAAAACAAATACGGTAAATTTTGTATAAAAATAAACATTGGGCCACTGTTTTTATTTCAGTTTAGTCATTGAAACTTCAAATTAATATAAGAATGTAAAATTGTTTAAAAAATTAAATGTTTTAAAAGGTTTCACTTATCTTAAACTACACAGTCTCACAAGTCCAAGTGATGAATTAAGCAAAATAAAAATTCAAGTTAGAGCATTCAGAAGGAGAAAATCTCCACCATGCCCCAATGCCATACTTTCAGAATCTTCTTGCTGTGATTAAGACGAGGTTATTCCTTCAACAACAAAAAAAAAATCATTTTTCTGTTTGTGACCACAGGACTGATTCCTTCCTCACTTCTCTCTAGTGCTACTGACTCAATTTGCTGGAATGTGAAAGCAGCCGTGTTGTGAGAGCCTTGAAACTCCATGTAGCAGTGTAATTGTCAAGTGCAGTGAAAAACGGACCAAGCAACTCTCTCTTGAGATACGAAGTTTCCTCAGAGCCACTGAAATTAGTGGAACTGTTGCAAGCATATTAACATTGAGTGCAAATACAGTTCTTGGCAGAATTATTTGTATTAGATAGGCTCTATTTAAGAATTATAAAATCTGTTGATCACAGCACATCATTCTAGTCTGTAATAGTAACTACAACTGGAAAAATAAATATTAATAACAATCCTTAATTACAGCCAATGTTCTTCAAACACAGCCTAAACATGAGATCTGAATTAGCTTTATGTGAAACATCTTAAATGACTGTTATTATGCTGCTAGGACCATTTGGTACTTTTGAACTGACACAGGTGCTAAAGTCCGTAAACGACCCAGTTTTAAAATACTTTTAACTGACAAACGAATTAATGTCTGTTGTGGTTTAGGAACGGTATTCTCCAATTTCTTACCAGAAAAGGGTTNCATCCTGGCTGAAACCAGGAAAATCACATTATATGAAGTCTTTGAAATTCATTCAATATTTGGAAAGGAAGAACTCAAAGTTTGTTGAGGACATGCTGCACTGTTCAAAGGTTAAAAAAAAAAAAATCTCTTTTCTACAAGCTAAACAATACCAGGTTGTAATCTTTGGATAGTGTCTCTGTGGTGTTTAACATTATCTATTTTACAGGTTTGAACAGACTATAAATATCCTAGAAAATTAAGACATTTTAATTTTAAATGTTTTCTAACTTTTTCTTGTTATACTTTGATGAAAAAATTCACCTCCATCAACCAAGTCAGTGCAGCTTACATTCTTGAAAGAAGTCTTACTGTAACACCTTCAGTGCTTTTATAGAGATATATTTTCAGCTTTTAAGTATAACTACAGAACCACTCGAACAGAAGAGTAGCAGAAATGCTCTCCTCTCCTGCCAAAACACACTACAACTAGTTGTTTAGAGTACCTGCTTGGCTAATGACAGGTTTGAATTCCATCAGACTGAGAAGGAAATTATATTTGTTTGCTTCAGGCTGGGCTGCAGTTTGCTGCATAAATCCCAGCAGCAGCAATATTTCTGAAGGAAATAGCCGCAACAACATTTCCTGAAAGGTCCAATTCTGTTGATACTCCTGAGGAGCACCCATATCATACTTCCTGGCTGAAGCTACTGAAGGGACAGATATAATGGGATGTGGAGGTTTCTGGATCCTCACTGTATTTAAACAAGCTGGAAATCAGTATTGTCTTGCTCAATGTGATGCAGGGTGTGAGCATAGTTCTAGACACACAGGCATCTCTGGAGTGATGGAGAGGGAAAAAGAAGGCAATAGGCTTAGGAATTCTATATCACAACCCTGGATCACCGTTTTTACCTTCCATATCCGTCATGGTTTAGGTCCTGCATTTCTTTTACCAGTGAACCTTTTAACTAGAAGTCAGAGAAGATAATTTTATTATGATTGCATGTTCTGAGGAAAACTGTACAGTGTTTTTATGCCACCTGAAAAGTAACACAATGAGAGTTACATTTGGTACAAATGTACATTTGGTACAAAACATTCAGGCTGGTGTCTTACAAGTCAACTCAGTTATAGCACAGGTTTGCATACCTAATATCAGTTGTAAACATTATAGGGACTCTATCCTGCATGGTTGAAGGGTTTGATTTAAAACAAGGTAACAAAAATGCTGGTAAATGGCCTAATTGCATTTAAAAATATTCATTCACATTTAAAAAGAAAATCATGCTAAAATAATCATGATAGTCTAAAATCAAGTGATTGGATTCTATTTGCCAATGATTGGGGTAAAAATGTAAATGGATCTGAAATGCAACACTATGAATCAACTATGTTCTAGAGGCCTCTTTTAATTATTATAATCTAAGGAGAAAAAAAATTAAGGTACTGGTGTTGGCACATTATTTCTGCTTAACAGACAATATCAGTAATTGAATATATTTCTGCTGGTCTTGTGACCATATGCCTGCAATATGTAAAAAAAATTTTTCTTTTAATTTCTTTTGTTCCCAGTACTGACTGCCTGTCAGAGTGAACCCTCCAGATTCCTGTGTGTTGGTATCCATGGGCTCTTTCTTGCCAAGCTGCCAGTCTGGAGCGTCACACCTTACTGCCTTTAAAGATTGCCCTGCAGAGATAGAGGAAAATGGCAATTTTTACATGATGCAGTCTGGCAGCCCAGGAGATTTGAAGTCAGAACTGGTGCCAAGATTTACCCAGGAGAGCAAGCAGAGGCAAAAAAGAGAACCTGGGCCAAAGGGAAAAAAATAAAGCAAACGAAGAGGGAAATGAAAGGCAGGAAAGCGTGGCAGAGTGGGAGCAGGTTTTTTTGATCAAAGGTGGAACACAGGGCTAAGCATTGGACACTACATGTTGTTTGCATGCATTTATTGAGAGGGTCAGGGTCCTAAAGAAAGTCAAAAGGAAGAGGTCGGCTTTTTTTGCATGCCCCAAATTGTAGTAGATTGCAGAATGTAAATGAGACAATTATTACACCAATGCTCATCAAGCTGTGCTGGAAAGACTTCAATAGCCTGATGAATATGCATGCAAATTTGTTAATTAAGTTAATTATTCTGCTGAAAATTCATTTGTCTTCCAAGGACATTTTCCCAATGATTTTAACATGCTTGTGCCATTAGTCATGCTCCATGCTATTTAACATTACTTTTTGTCCACTTTTTCTTTTCCTCTATTTCTTCTTGCTTTTCTGCTCCATTCAGTTTCTGTTGTTGTTGCTTTTTCTGTTTTGATTTGCTTTTCTTATTAGAGCTTTAAAACCAGATAATTGTTTCTCTTAATTGACCCCTGCAATGCTGCAAGATGCTAGCAGCCAGCTCCATAGGAATCCCCTAAAACTAGATTTCATTTGAATACTTGCTTCATATATAAAAAATCCCTAAAATGCCACCTAGTAAAGAGGGGGAGCCAGGGGGATGGGAGCAAGGGGAGCAAACCTATCTGGCATCATTAAAGCTGAAGTCTGAATGAGTCCACACAGAAATCAGGAGGGATAAATCTGTCCTTGCTACAGGCTATTTCCTCAGCACAGCCTTGGTTTGGCACAAGGTGTTACCTTGTTCCAAAAGGTGCGATCTTGTCACACCTCCCTTCCCTCTGCCTGTTCAGCTATACATAGAAACATATGTGTTCAAAGAGGAACAAGAACTGAGATACTTTTCTGTCACCATGAGGGCCAAAACCTGTTACCATGGCAACAAAAGGGAATCGTGAGTTTAAAAATCATGTCTAAATGGCAAAATGAGATAATTTAAAGAAACAGAAGGATTTTTTTCCTCCTATGCAAGGGAACCACAGTATTGTTACAACTTTTCGTGATTACATTTTTGAAAAATGGGATCTTTTTCTATCCATTCTCAAATCGCCATCATTTAAAAATGTATCAGAGTGCACAATGACTATTTTACATTTCTAATATGGGTTATTTCTCTTAAGTTCACTCATTTTTATTCTGTTATTCTCTTGTTCTATTCCATTGCAGATGAAAACAAAATTGTTTGGGTTTTTTAGCAAACAGAAAAAGCCCCAGTATGTCAATGGGATGCTTTCTCTCTTCTCACAGCAACAAGGACACCAAGAAAAAGCTTAACAGAAAGGAATTAAAAGGAAGCAAAAGCTGCAGATAATGGAGTTTAAGAAAATTAATTGGCGAGGATTCTCTTTTGTGCAGTCCTTATACATTACACAGTCTGAATGGCACTGTAGTGTCACACAGATCGTAAACCAATTAGGACGGTATTCTAAACCCTGTAATTTCTGTAATTCCATCTGCTTTAGATGGTTTAATTAGTGAAAGTTACAAAAGCCAAATATATTACAATATTTTGAAATCAAGCCCAAAGGCAAGAAATAAAAGTTACCAAAACCACTTTATGTGCAAGTGGGCATGTTGCATGAGTATATGAAAAAGAGGAGGGTAAGGCTTTTTCTTTTTCTTTTTTTTTATTTTTGTTTTTAATGGATGATGGGTCAAACTATATTAGTAGAGTAATCCCAATCATAAAAAAAGACAGTGGTAAAATTGCCATGGACTCCAAAAGGATAAAAATGAAACCCAAAAGATGATGACTTTTAGTCCTGAGCTATTTTCCTAGCAGGGATATAACTGCTTTCTTTATTATTTAGACCCCCATTCCACTCCTTCTGAAATCCAATACAAATTCCTCACTGGGGACTCTGACCAAGCTTTTCATTTGCAGTATGTGGTTGATGAAATCTATAATTTTTCTGACTTTAAGGTGATGAAAGGAAAGACTGGGCAAGGGGTATAGGCCTTTTATTTCCAGACACTCTGTCCTGAAGCAATTGCGCAAAATGTTTTATATTCCTAAACTTTGCCCAATAAACTGATGAGTACTTTTATGAAAAACTATGTCTCAACTGGGTGATTATATACAACATATCCTTGTTCTTATCTTTCTAAAGTTTACCATGTCCCAGTGTGTTTCTAAATGCTAACAGTAATAGCTTAACATGGAGAGCCACTGCACTGGTATCTTCTCTCCTGCCAAAAGCCCCACAAAAGTCCATAAGAAGGATGATTTGCATGAAAGAGGGTTACACAAACACCCCATAAAATCACTTTAACAACCTAGAAAGATTAATGTCTTCTTTTTAAAAAGGAATTTTTCAGAACATTAAAAACGTCTACAACCAATAAACAACTAGCAATGCACTGTATTTGTCTAGTGATGGTATTTCTCCTGCAAAGCAACTGTGCATTATTATGGACCACGAATAGCTTCAGTCATTGGTGACTGACAGCAGCATACTGAAGACAGGGTGTATGCTATTGCACTGTCTGTCACCCTCTACATGAGACACCGTAGGTGTCCAGGGCTGTCTTTGCTTGCTGTGAAATATTACAAGGTAAAACTGTTACTCATAAAAAAGATTACTTATCTTTCTCCTTAATGAGCACACAGTATAGAATTGAGTTATTAATTCATGGTACCTCCTACAGTTCAAACAAATCACTTTTGTTCTAGCTGTTGTGAGAAATGTCAAATCAATGAAAATATCATACATAAAAACAATTATCAAACAGTGATGATGGAATGGAAAAATTAAGGGGAGACAAAAATTATATAGCACAGTTAGAAAGGGGGTGCTAATAAAATGCCTGTGTCTTTATAGGGCAACAGCTGTTCTCTGTAACTGTTAGGAAAGGTTTTACTAATAAAATCAGGCACATACTCTTACATATTTGATTCTATAGCCATTTGCAATGTGGTAGTTCTAGTTAAGAGGAGAAATGAAAAAATTTTCCTTATCCAAAATCTACACTGTTGGCTTCAAATGAAGTCATATCAGAAGCAGCTGTAGAGATGGACACCTTCTGCTCCTGAGATTACCTAGATGTTTGACTCTTTCTCTGTATGATGCAGGCAGCCAATTTGCTTTCTTTTCCATAGCCGAAATGCATCCAAATATCCTTGTGGCAGCCAGTAATCATCACTGTAGGTGTGAACATACACCTTTTCTTCCAGTTCACAACCCACTGGTAAAAGAGTAGTCTGAACTTGTGCTCAGAGTTGCGGAGAACAACTGAGTCTCTGGCTAGTGACTCCATTACAGATTAAGTGTAAAGATGTCAGACCATGGACTACAATTTCGGCAAACACCACTGAAGACCAGAAGTACCAGTTTTTCAGGTAATCTCTTTGGGGCAAAATATTTGTGGTTGTATGTTTTATTAAATGAGCAAATTTGGGTGAACCACACATCTTTGCTAGTAATTTTTTAAAAAGAAAGCACTTTTGTTTAGCATCTGAGAGCCTCCTTCCTTTATGCAGCTCTGGTTCCTGTGCCTTTGCTTCATATTTCTTTCTTCTCTGGATTTTATCAGCACATTTTGGGATTAATTTCTATTCTTTGCCACTGTATGACTCCAGTGTAAGAGCACCAAAGATTTAGCCATATGGACAATGTTAAACAATCTAGGAACAACAGAAAATCAAGATAAGCATTTATACTACAACAAAGCAGAAGTAAATTAAAGATTAAAAAATCCAGAGCTAGGGACATAAAGGAAGGAAATAAAGATAGTTATTTATTCGCAGATGTTGCAGCAGAACACCAGTGTTCCATAAGGATTACATTTCTTTCCACAAGTACAGAAGTTCCCCAAGTATGTGGAAAAATCCATCCAGTATTTCCCCATAGGCATAGTCAGTGATTATTAGAGGCCAATGAGATGCCTGCTGTTCAGTGCTGGGAAGCCACACGGTCATCTTCTGTGGAGAAATCATGGGATACTTTGTACCTCTCTGCTATCTGGGGTCCTCAAGGCTCAGCTGCCCATCAGCTCCCACTGGCAAAGAGGAAGAGCATAGCTCACTTTTCCCAATGTGAAGAGAGGCAAAAAAGTATCTTGCTACCCACTGCGATGAGCAGCTCCTGTGCTGCTGTTCTTCATGTTGCTGTAAATCAAATCGTTTCAACCAAAACTTGTTGTTTCCTATTCTGGCAGCAGCAGCATCCCCTGCGTCATGTTAGGGCCCATAGACTCATCACGGGGAGACTATCAGAAACTCCTCCCTCCCCCCCAAGTTATAGCCACCCTCTTGCCAGGTCTGAGAGGTCTAGCCCACCTCACAGGACACACCCATCCCACAGAAGTGCAGTAGCTCTTTGGGCCAGCTCCTGAAGGAGGTGTGTGCCTTCTGGGTATGGACAGCAGAAGTAGTTTCCCCACGAGACAGAGCTGACATTGAGCCCTGGTGTTTTTTACAAGCCACCAGGGCAGCAAGAATGTTTCCATTTGTTTCTTACAGGATCTAAAATCTTGAGTGGAGAGTTGCTTACTGCCCTGGCTGAATGTCAATGATCATTGACAACAGAACTATTGGAATGCACTATTATTCCAATGGTAATTTCACACAAAAACTAGGCCAATGCATCTCATTACTTCCTTGTCCTGCTGCTTTTGAAGAAGCACCACTCAAGCTGCAGTCAACTTTTACAGACTTAGAGATGCACTCTTGTTCCATTGATACTCAGAGAAGTACTTAATGTGTCCTGAGGGACCATTTTCCTCAGGGTATTTCCCCTCAAGGACCAAGACAACCCTTGAGCTCCTGCCTCCTCTGCTGCACTTTCTCTTGATGTCTCCACTGTTAATTGTGGCTGTGACATGGAGGCAGCAACAGTGATGATAAAACCTTAAAAAGTAAAACACTGATACATCTGAGCCTTCAATTGCAAAATAAACTTATAAGGGGAGTTGACTCAGCATATGGTTGCACCAATTCACTTCCTTCATTTAAAAATCCAACTCAGCTTATTTTAAAAAAAAATGGTGCGGGAAAAGAAATGGCAATAGACTTACCAGTGAATTAGTCATGGCAGATTTGGGGTCTTCTGAGACTGGCAGAGATACAAAACTATATCTAATCCTGTCACAGTCTCAAATTTAATATCATAGCCCACTCTCATTCTGTTCACTAGAGCATTCATTGTGATTTTCCCTCTCCAGAAAAGACTGTACAAAACTCACAAACTGCACCAGCACTCATTGGGATCGTGGTTGGAAATGCCCAAGCAGTCTAGAGGATGCTAGGCTGTTGTTACAGAGCTTCCAAAAGAGGGGAAGAACTTGGGTAGGGAGACATGGGTTGTAAACCCTGCAGCCACAATTGGGCAAGAGCTTTCACCATGCCTGATGGTTGCTTCTTTCTATTTTCATCTGGTTCTCTTTGAAGGCCAACTCCATCCTTTTCTGACAGCACAGCTGTGCTGGTCAGATGTGTGACGTAATACGTACTCTGACAGCGTAAGCTGCCACCACACTGGCATGCTATTTTTCCCCAGTTATCATTAACACTCATGGTGAATAAACCTCTTAATGCAGATTGTCGCAAATCCCCATTTGTCTTCTGTTCTTTTAGGCGAAGAAACACAATATGTGTCTGCATTGCAGTCACAACAGAGACAGTGAGTTCTGCCCACCATCCAATCTAGTTTTAAACCAGCAGATGTGTGAAGGCAGAGCCACACTACAGACAACAAGAGACAGATCAGCTCCTGGTGAGCATCACCAGTGAGCATGAATAAGGCCAGCCCAGATACACCACACACACAAATGTGTCAAAAGCTCACCATAAAAATCCCTAAAGTCTTCAGCTGAAGATGCTACTGTGAATTACTTGCCAATGAAGAGATATTTGTGATTTCTCTCAAAATCCAAGTACTTTTGAATAATGAAATCATGTCAGCAATTTCAGCCTCTGGTTTATAAAAAGAAAACCAAAAAGTAAACATTTAGCCAGGAAAAAAGTCAGGAAGTGAGACCTCCCTTCTCAAAAAAATGATGAAACGACAAGTGTCTCTAGAAATTTCTTGAGGGCTGGACACACAAGCTGCTGCTTAGCATGTTTTGATTTATTCTTCACTTCTTAAAACATTTCATCTGCTCATCTCTGCAGCAAATGCTACTGAAAGTTTCGTCACGCTTTGTGCTTGCAATAGACTAATGTATGCTGATCTATACACTCAAAATTCTAGGAAATACATGTTTCTGAGAGTCCAAAACCCCGCTACATCAACAATTTACACATCAGGGTTTTTCAGCAACAGAGGATTTTAAGCTCTGTTGAGCAAACATCAGGTTCTTATCCCACAACTCCTCATTGTGATATTCTAGTCCAAAGGAACAGACACACGATATATTTGATTTATGTGATAAAGAAATAAGACACATACTTGGATGGAAGGCATCATGCCCTGCCCACAAAGAGCCTTGTGTACACCCGAAGTGCTGGCAGGAGACAACTTGAGAAGGTAGAGAAAGAGAAAAACAGGGAACAAGAAAAATAAAAAAGAGAGAAAATCAACAAACCAATTCATACTTGCACTTCTCTGGTTGCTAAAAATTATAATGGGAAGGGTTGTTACCACATTCGCAAATTAGCACACTGTTAGAATTACTTAGAGTTTATAGTTAACCACATGGGGATTACAGTAAACTGAATTTAAACATTCCTGTACACATGACGATCTAAATCTTCTTGCCCAGAATAGACAAGGGTTAACTTTCAGAGGACTTTATGACTTTGCTTTTAATGGGAAAAAAGTAAAATGACAGATGCTGAAGCTACATACAGTTAATATGAACAGATAGTGTAACGCCAGTTAGAAACCAATTCAACGGCAGGGATTTTTTTTCTCTCTGTGTTTTGTGTTGTGTCATGTGAATTATCCCTTCCGAGCTTTTTTTGAAATGACTCAGAGAAATAAAGACTTCCTTGCAGAAGTAAACAGGGCACCTTTTTCAGCTTTTCCTTTCCCACTTCCTCTCTTCTTTCCCTCCTGCTCTTTCCTGCCACCCCCCATCCCCTCTGTACAATTTCAACTACATTTACTGATAATCAGCAAAAGTTTAAATTATGTAGTGGAGGTGGCCAATACTCTGTTAAACCAAGACCTTCAACCTTGAGCTTGCAAATGTTGCTGGGAGCACTGGTGGCTAAAGAGAGAGGTTTTCAATTAAAGCTGAGCAAGTGCCTAATATCTACATCCATTCTGAAGAAAGGCTAAATATCTTTAAAATTTTAATACAAGTGCACTGACATTGCAAAATGAAAATCAAATGTCATTGAGAAATGAATGGTTAAAAGGGTTCCTGAGGATCCTATTTGCATTTTTTGGATGGTGAATTAGGTCACAAGGGTTAATATGTTAAAGAATGGTCTGTCTATTGTTATGTTGGCTGTCAGAGCCTATCTCAATCAAGCATAACTACAGACTAAGGGGCTGTCTTTGATCAAAATCTGAGTCCTTGTTTAGTCTCATTCAAAATGAAAAGCCTGATAGTTAATATTTTAAAATATTTTGCAGCCTGTGTGCCATTGCAGTAAAAGTCATGCTGAGTAAAAAAGTGATGCCAACACTACCACACCTTATTCTGCTACAAAGCATCAAACTGATAGTTTAAATTTGTGAGAATTTCCCTGTTTCTTTCATAAGAAAGGCTTTGTTTTCCTCAGCATCAGTCCAGTACCACCCTGTTTCAGGAACTTTCTCAGTCTGAGCAACATTGGTCAAGGACTTGTGTCCCTGCAACACTGAATTGGAACAAAACCACAATTTCTATGGGCCTATTCCCCCATGATAACAAATAATTTCTTAGCAGTCTAGGTTACTTTAACAGACATACCACTTTACACTATGCTTTTGCATCAGCTCTGCCTTCTAACTATGAATGCAAAAAGATATTTCTCAATTGCATCTTAAGAAAGGAAGCTTTGATTTAAGTGCATGTGTATGTTCTTTAATAAACGCAACATGCAGTCTGCTATGTTTTTCCCATGTATTGGAAACAAATCACATGGAAAACCTGACATACTGACCAAAGATCTCACTTCATCTCTCCCTACATTCCCTGTATTCTTCTATAGTAGAAGAAACATTTTACTCTCTGAATGACTCTGTCAAAGAAGTAAGCTGATGGAAGAACTAAGTATTCTCCTGCTCCTTACACAGTAGAAGATTGAAGAAAGCTGAGCAAGTACTTCACAGTTCTTAATATATTTAGCAAGTTTAGATGTCTTCTGTATGAAATCTGTCCCTGAGAGACTTCTTTATTTCTGTAGTTCTTCTTAAAGTATTAGGGAAAAGTGACACACAGAGGGTTCCCCTTGCCACCTCCCCCTTTTTTCATTAATGCTACATTTTAAAAAATAATTTTATACCCACTTTTGCTATTTTTCTCTGCTGTCAGTTACTGCAAAAACCAGAGGAATTTTGCTACCATTTTTATTCCCAATCCAACACGGGCAATTTTGAACTGCTATCTGATATGTCAACTTGGGCAGATTCAACTAGAAAACAAGTTACTTGCTTTGTGTCACCCTAGCACAGTGGTTCTTGGAAGTAGGATGACAGTGTATTATTGCATTTAAAGGTTTCGTTTTTCCTCCTAATATTCACTTCAAATTCACAGTTTCTATAAATATGCCTATTAATAAACTCTCCTGTGAAATCCAAGTATGACTACGTAAATATTCATTAAAATCATTTTGATGTCTGTTCATTTCTCCCTATAACACTATATATGGAGCAACAAAGATGCAGTTGAGAAGACATTTTCTCTGGCCTATCAGTCTTACTGCTTGTTTTTCTAGGTGCTAGCTCCAGGCTAGGGGAATGACATGCTTGCTGAAATTTCCTTGCACACTTCTATAGACCTTCATTTCCTTCACACATTTCTATGTATGCTTCTGAAGAGTAGACTGTAGGACTCCCATTCACAAACTCAATACTCTTATGTAGCAATATGTTTTACAGAAAGCTACAGTATTGTGGGTTTTGTAGTTTCCCCCCTAACTATATAGACTGTCAATCACAGCACAGGAGAAGACATCAGGAGAAATGCTGATGCATCTGAAATTTTTTACCATATTTTGTCCAGCTATGCCTGATATAAGCCATTCTCTCACCTAAAATATTTATTTCCTCTCATTTAGTTTGCCCATAATTTTATGGAAGGGATGGTATAACTGAGAACTGAGCTTTTGGGCTGCATATTTATATTTCTGATGTGATAGGATCTCCAAAGGTATTTGAAAGGAAACCATCACCTACTAGTGAGCTTCCATGTTTATAGGGTACTATCTGCATCCTTAAGAGCTTCAGCTGGTCACCTAACAGACCAGAATAAACTCCATTTTCATAATTATATCCCCATCTTTGTACATGTACTATGGTGTGTATGACTTTTGGTTCACCTTCTTCCATTGAAACAACAGAGACTGTTGTCTGACTGTTGAGAATTCTACATAGTAATACCTGTTAAAAGGACCAAATACCCAAATCTTTAATTTTCCCTTATTTTCACGGTTGTTACTCTTATACTACTCATTTTCAGTTTGTAACAGTATCTCAGGAATATTTGGTGGTGAAGATAATGCACAGAGCTGTATATTGATCCTCCACCGTTTAGATACCTCATTATTGTGGCTAAACAGCTGAAGAACAGCAGTGTCCAAACACTTCTGTCACTGGTCTACATTAGAAACAGATCTAATCAGCAAATGCAGAGCAAGACTTGAGGTCTAATGATGTAAAGCTTTGGGGAAAAGCCTAAATCTCCGGATTTCATGGAGGTCTGCTTAAAGCAGTTGTATGGCAGCTTGGCAAGCCCTGGCTGAAAAGTGTGTGGCTCGGTTTGAGACAAGTTCAAGAGGAAACATCCTGAAATGAACATCTCCTCTAGAGAAGGCAGGTTTCAGCACTCCCTCCCCCACCAATACAAAAGGAATCTCTTGGATGAAAGTGAAAAAAACTATTTATATAACAAGCAGAGTGCCTGCAGGGCACAGGAAAAAATTAATAACTGTTAGGATATTGAAGCTCCTTGATGTGGAGAAAGCTGGTGGATTTACAGTTCCCTCTGTAGCTGGCTCAGCCCCTCCCGAGATCCGAGGCCAGAATGCGGCATCCCCACAGCTTCTCTGCCAGTCCACGGGGTCCAGTGATCTGGTTCTTGGATCACAGCTAGGCTGAACAGCTCCAGAAGAGGAAGAAGAAGTTACCAGAGGATTTCGGTATGCCGGTATGCAGTCCTGGGAAAAACTTCTTGCCTCAGCTCACTAGCTGGCTAGAAGCAGGAATGAACCGCCTCGGCTCTGCAGCGGTGAGGATGCAGGGGAGTGTGTGTGAGTCCTTGAACACAAACTGCGCTGAAGAATTTGCCCGGTTTCCCCCCCTCACCCCGCCCTTTCCTCGGACCCAGCTTAAAGTTACAGGACCCATTTCTGGGCAATAAGCAGACGATAGAGGAATACAGTATTACCATAAAATCACCCCAAGACGCTGTGTTCTGCCATACACTCTCCCCTGGATTTGACATCATTCTCCAGAAGAGATGTATTCCTGTGTCACATGACCTGTGGCACTAACATACCAAAATGAAACATGTGGAATTGCTTTGATAGATCTGAGGGCTCCACTTAGAGAGACAGAAACTGAGGATTGATCCAGCATCATACAAAAAGCCCATTGCGGAGGCAAGGGCAGGCAGCCCACAGCTCTACCAGCCGCTCACACAGGCCCTCTCTGAGTGTCACTGAGCTGTGATCAAACCAGTTATGAGCTAGGAAATTTCTGACAAGCCCATATCAACTCCCTCCAAGCACAGAAAGTCCACAGCAGTGTAAAATTTGGACAGAAAATCAGATTTCATGCAACATCATTCACTGTTTTCCTTTCTTTATTTCTCTCCCCACCTCCTAACTGCTGAAAGGCAGCAGGGGCAGCACACCAAGACACGGTGGGGCTGGAGTCTGGGCAGTAATGATTCAGCAGCCCAGCCCAAGCGTACTGTCCTGTCCCTTTCCTCCGCCATCCCTGGCTGCAGCAGGCACAGCAAATGGTCACTTTCTCACCGCAGCAGTTGGCTTCTATTGTTTCTCCTGGGCACCAATAGGCCTCCGCCACTCTGTTTTATCCCTGGAACAGCAAGCACCCCAGCAAGCTGCTGCACTGTTTGTCTCTGTGGTCTCCAGAGACAACAGAGACTGAATTTTTTTCTCAAAAAATGACAGGTGTCTGCTCTTTGGCAAGGGAAGTTTAAGTCTAGCATAGCAGACATACTGAGAAGAAAACAATCCTCACCTGGATTGTGCCTCCAGCGTAAGAGGTAGTTCCACTTAGTAGGTTCTGTCTATTCTGGCAGTTTGGTGCCCTCATGTTGGATGGGGAAGGGGGGTACAATATTAGAGGGATGCAATGCCAAGCCTGTACGCACTACGGGCAGGACCAGTCCCTCCAGCTGCTTCTTCTCCCCATCTTTGGGCTCTTCACTGCTGTTTGCCCTCTGTGAGGAGTCAAGCCAAGCCAGACTGCATACCTCTCTTTCCCTTTGCCTGTTTTTTTTCCTATATGCTCTCTACTCTTCCTGATGATTTCTTCTCCTTCTCCCTGCCTCCCAACTGTAAAATCCCCGATTTAAACAGATCCACCTTTTTCCTCTCTGCTACTCACTGCACTGGCTGCCAAAAACACCTGTATTCCAGTCTCTGAGATTATCCCTTGCTCCTGTTCTTGCAGATCACAACCCATGGAACAGATGCCCGTCTTCCCCTACAGCTCTTGAAGACTGCCCTAGTGCTCTCAGCAGGAGTACCTTTCTTGCACCCATAATTGCAGCAGAAACCCTAAAGGTCCCAAATAAGACAGAAGGAAGCACAGTTTAGGGCACAGGAGTCAGTGCTGCTAGTATTTCTGATGGGAGTTGAGGACTGATGAAACCATCCTATTTCATGGTTTTTTGTCTCCTTCATCGTCCTACTTCTGGAGTGCTGCAAGCCTGCCAGGAAGTAGGCTGACCTAAAGAAAGAAACAGATACATTTTTGGTGATGAGAAGGGAGCAAGAAATGGGAGGGTTTCTCACTGGTAAGAAATATCCTTTACAGAACAGCATCAAATTTGGCAGCTCTGAGAAACCTCTCTGGATCTCCTAACCCCATCATATGTCATGGCTAAATGATAAAGCATGTTGTTATCTCATTAAACAACAGTGAAAAATCCAGAAAGTAGGACATATTGTTTTTTCCTGAGTGGTGCTGCCTCTCAGCCAAAGGCCAGGTGGGCTGCAGGAGGACTTTTGCCACTGACATTTAAAAATGATATGGTCCCACCCTCCATCATAGCCGTTGTGAGTAAAAACAATTGCAAAGTAAAGCCGATGGATGATCAATCAACACTACAGTGAAGAGCAGGGGTCTGTTATGTGAGTCCAAACCCATTTCACAAATAGCAAAACTTTCCATACTGAAGGAAAGACTGAATGGTTGAGGCTGAGTAGATATTCAGATAATTTCCAGAAATTTCATATTTCAATAGGATTATGATGATCTTTTGTAGGGTCACAACTGCCAAGCATTTAAGCAGACACAACTAAAGAAGATCTTTTTAAACTGAAATCAAAAAAGAAAAGGGAAAAAAAAAAGGATTAAATTAATGTTCCACTTAGAACTTTGATTCTTTGATATTTCACGTTAGCAAACTACATGCATACGTTCACACACACTTTGTAGTGATTGACACATTTTTAGCTTTTCCAGTTGCCCTTCTGCTGTGGCCTCGTGTAACAGAAGGGTCTAATGGCTCTGCTTTGGATGGACACCTAAGTGCTTGCAGACCACAGGTACTTCCACTGCAGCCAACTGAGACCATTAAGTTCCCTGTGCTAGAGCTGCCCGTAAAGCCTTTACCAGAGGAGGCCCTAGTCTATTTGTCTCAACTAACCTCTAAAATTCAACTTTTTTCTCATCATTCCCTTTCTTGTAAGAAATAGAATGTAATCAGAACCAACATTACCACTCCTCCCCGCTCCAGTCCAACTAACTTTTTCCACCCCATTAAGTGTTATGCATATACCCTCCCCACCCCAATATAGGCAGCTCATTTTAGGAACCCACATAAGGTCAATTTTTGTATTTATGCGGTTTTTTATTCAGTTATGACAATGGTATTTCTTCCGTTTTTCTGTATGACTATGTAATATTTCACAATATGTCTTCTTTATACCACCGTGGTATTTTACCATAACTACTTGGTCAGATAGCAGTTATTTCAGTAACAGAATGCCTTCAATTTTTTGTAATTTCTGTACTATCTAAATAGGATTATACAATATGTGTTAACAATTGATCATTCCCCCTATATTACTAATGTAGCTATGTTGAATCTTGTGTAAATGAGGAAAACAAAAGGTAGAGAGTTCAAGTGGCTTGCCACAGGGCTTACCAAGGGTCAGTACTGAAGCTAGACACAAAAATAATGCACCAGACCCTTTCTGAATTTGTGATTTCTCCTCCAAGTGCTAGGCCAGTCCAAAACAAATCAGGACAGGATTACCACCAGAATGTATCATTTTAGCTAGATGATGCTGTTTTAAAAGTAATTCCAGATAATGAAAAATGCAGCAGCAAGGTTCTGCAAATACGTTAAGTTCCCAAGAGAAGGCTGGGGCTACTGATGCCACAACGGTTCATCAATAAGATAAGCATACATCTCTGTCTTTGCTAACAAGTCATAGAGCAGAATCAAGGCTGACGTTTAACTACTTTTAATCTCTTTTCTAATAGGATTAAATCTATTATTCACAGAAATTTACATATTGTACATTGTGATGCGAAGCTGGGCATCTGCTTTATTCAATTACAGAGCATGTCATACAGGAGGGACCGTAGTGCACCCAGCTCAACCAATATACTTATTTCTTGCCATGAGTATTTTTCCAGGTTTAAACTTCTCTGCGGAGAAAGTTTTTAAGCCAACAATTCTTTCAATTCTTCTGGATACATATACTGCAGAACTTACTCAGGCAAATTTCTGTAGGCAAAATATGATCACAATATTGTGAAAAATCAGAATTTTTTTTTTAGACTTTTTTCCCACATTTTAGTATGTACCTATCTTTCTGATAGAGAAACAAAGACAAACAGACAAAGAAGCTTATGTTTCAAAGGTGTTTCAAAATTTTTAGCAGACCCCAAAAAAGACTGAAAAGACTTACTTAAAGTGAGACACTTCGGTATCTCTCCCCACACCCAATTAAAACACTGGCCTGTGGTTCATTAGAATGCTACCAACAGCATATCTCCAACTAATCTTCAGTTGTTCTAAAAGACAAAGTAAAAGTGAAAGTAAAGTGTGAAGAAGTCATTATACAAAATCCTTGCAAAAGCAGCATGACGCTTTTGAACTGCATAACACATAGCCTCAGAGCTACTGGCAATCTACACTGAAAACAGAGAGTCAAATCAGAAATATCTCAACTCATATGCTAAAAAAATGGGAAATGCTGGTAAATCATGCCAGAAAGCAAAATCATATGCAGCTTAAATTACACAGTACAGTAAAATCCACTTCTATAAAGAATTAACACCAAAGAATCCAGAAGTCAAGTTCTTCACCTGCTGAAAGTGAATTTTCTCCTGAATCTAAAATAATTACCATAATTGGCCACATTTGTCCTTATTTTTTTTTCTCCTGAGTGCAAAGGAAGATGCCAAAAGAAAAAAGAAAAAAAAGCCACAAGAAAAAAACCCACCGAAGTCAGTGTCATCTGAAAAAGAGCTGACTATCGGCTGGTTTCTAGCGGTAAGCCTTAAATGTCATAAAGAGAAAAGGAATGGGAGATAGGCTGAAGGAAAGGAAGGCGGGAATAGCCCTCATGAGCGTTCCGCTCCGGCTGCAGATCCCCCGCCAACCCTGCCGACAGGACCCCACCGCTGCACCTCTGCGCACCCGCCACGCTGGGTCTTCGCTGGAGCTTACTGAAATCCCTGGATGGCAGTGACCTCTAGGGGTGAGTTGTACATCTGCAGGATTCCCCCAGTTCTGAAGGAAAAGTGTTTTTCTTCTACACAAAAAGAGTCTTAAGAGGATTTATATTGAGGGTCACCCAAAAATTCCTCCATGAGTACCTCGACAGTGTATCCAGATATTTGAAACAGTGATAAGTATTTCCAATATGAACATGACACAAAGAGGTTGCTTTACAGAAAACAGGTTAATGCAATGATCTGAGAACATGATCTCAGAGTGGAAGAAAATGAAAATAAAAACAAAAATAAAAGTAAAAAGTAAAGTCAGACCCTCCATCTGTTGAATACAGTGGCAAAATTCACAGCCACCTTAGTGAGTGAAGGATGCAATGGACTTTTTTTCATTTTTTACTACCCAAACAAAATGCAGACACAGTCCCGCAAGAAAAATAATGCTCTAAAAACACCCCAGCAATCCTTCACACCTAAAAGCAGGTAATTTGTGAGTGTTGTTCTGTGATTACCCATTCCTCACTAAAAACATTGAGAATCCAATTACCATCTTCTCAGGACTCCTTTTTCTTGCTGGATCATCTTAAAAAGCCTGTAAGGCAGAGAAACATATGCTGCCAGTTTATGTTTTAGTACCTTGCATGAGGAATTAAAAGCTCAGTTCCCGTTATTTGTAGACGTTGTGTAATCAATTTGTAGCATGCATTAAAAAATACAGGGAACTGGAATAGGTTAAATTAATGATTGTACTACTGTTCAATGAAGCTGTGGTTGAATTCTGAGGGAAAAGAAAGGACTATAAACTGGAGGTTGTAATTTACAAATCTCACTTCTAGTCCTATGACAGCTGTTAAGGAAACCTTCCTGTCTGACCATCCAGGACCCACTCTGGCAGTCACACTACTACCATCCCAGAATTTCACCCCAGCTGGTGCCAAACACCCTCTTGCAGGGGATGGCTCCAGTGAGTCAATGGGTGCCTCGCTAGACTCCTTAAACACACCACTCTCACAAAGTCAGACGAGTTTTCCTTACAGGCTCAGCCACAGGTTTCCCATAACAGAGCCTCAGACATCTGATTTCTCTTTACTTTAATCATGGCACAGTCACACATAACCAACTCAAGATCAAGCTGGGTGCTGCCAATGAGGGACCCTGAACCAAGCAATCCCCGAGCTTTTGTATCCGCAGTCCATGTACACAGTAGTCTGGGATCTTCCTGCTGAGCCATTGGCTCCTTTTGTATCTCTGAGTGGCCAGTCACCTGGCTGGTGCCACAGGTCCCTATGACCTTTGTTGTGCAAAGGGTCAGTGCCAGATCACTGTTCTTGCTGGGGACTCCAGCCATTTCTCCACACACAAAGTACAAGCTGCAACTTGCACTGCATTGCAGCAGCACACTGAGCTACCCGCACTAGGTGTATTCCTCAACACCAACTGCCACTAAGGGTGTAGCTCTGACTTTCTGGCTATTCAAAGGCTTTTTCCCAGAGCTGGCCTGGCCTGTACTGGTATTTCAGAGGTAAGCATTCATACGGAAAGGGGTTACACAGAGAAACAGTTTTATGGTCTTTTTACCGAACATGGAGGATTTCCTCATGTTAGCAGAGGTAGAATATGGCTACATGTCTGTACACCCTGGCAGAACCTAAGGGCTCTCACCACAGGGTTGTCCACGGTGTCTGAAGACACAGGTTGTAAAGATTTACGAAGTGTGGATGTTAGATGTTTGGATCCAATGTTTGAGATGAGAGGAGGAGGTGACACATAGTGGTCCTATGGAGAAGACAGAAAGTGTGATGATCTGTCCAGACGGCTGCTGAAGAATGGGCTTCCACCTTCTTCTACCACAGCCGATCCTTGTATATTCTTAGGTATTTAGAAATCTGATCTAGTTATTTCTCCAATGTAATTTTATTGCCATTAAAATTTCGAAAATCATGAACTCCTCTGCAAGGGAAAAAAAAAAGACAAACAGTAGAGCAGCTAGTTAGGATTTAGTACACAGAAGACCACAGACAGGGGAAATACTGCCTGGTATAAAATGAAAAAAAGAGAAAATTTTAAAAAGGCCCAATGCCTCTTTAAGCAAGGGACAATCAGAGCAAAACAGTCTTGCAAATCAATCATCCATTACAAACCAGAACATATTGGCATCTCAGTCTGCAGTCACTCAGGATGAGGGCAAAGTCTCCTGATGCCAGCATTGCTTGAGGCTTTCTGAGACATCTGGTCATTTCACTAAAAGGTGAAGACTGCAGATAGAACAGAACATATATGAAAATTAATTTAAAAGAAGGGGAAAATCGTCTTGTGAGTGTTGGGATGATTACAGATAAATGCAGTGCATTGAGTAAGCAACAAGCAGGAGGGGGAGGGCAGTGTAACTGATCTTGCTGCATACAATAAAACCAGCATTCAAAGCAATTGATGTTATTTTCATAACCTCACTGGAAACAGTAAAAGACACAGTTTCAAAGAGAAGTTAAGAGACATAACATAAGAGGTCACTCTAGAATAGAATTACAAGACCCTGGAAGCTCCCGTTAACCCTGTGGGATGTCAAACAATGAGGAACCACACCTACCCTGTAGTGCAAGAAAGCTACACCAGATTGCAAACTGGGTTGGTTTTTTCCCCCTGCATGTAGCTTTTTCAAAAATATATTATATTTATACATATATGCCCAAACCAGCTATTATATTTTTTCTCTTGTCCCACTGATACTCAAAAAATATCAGGCGGAACCAGACTCGACCGAATAGCAATGTTCTAAGGTGGAACTAACTCTCACAGAGAGAAAAAGATGGCATCTTCACCAGTTATGTTCAATTATTGGGAAAAATATTATTGCCCATGATAAGTAGTGCATCTTAACATACAGGGGTTATGTCTCGATTTGAGACAAGTTTAAGAGGAAATGCTCTGGAAGGAACATCTCCTCCACAGAAGACAAGTCTCAGCACTCCCTCCCCTCACCAATATAAAAGGAATTTCTTGGATGAAAGTGAAAAAAACCCTATTTGTTTAACAAGCAGAGTGCCAGCAAGGCACAGGAAATATATGAGTAATGTCAGATAATAAACCTGCTCTCTGCAGAGAAAACTGGTGGATTCACAGTTCACTCTGTAGCTGGCTCAGCCCCTCCCGAGGTCTGAGGCCGGGATGTGGCATCCCTGCAGCCTCCCTGCCGGTCCACGGGTTCCGATGATCTGGTTCTCAGATCACAGCTAGGCTGAACAGTTCCAGAAGAGGAAGAAGACATTACCAGAGGATTTCGGTATGCCGGTATGGGAAAATTTCTTGCCTCAGCTAACAGGCTAGCTAAAAGCAGGAAGGTGCTCCCTGGGCTCTGCAGCGGTGAGAAGGTGGGGGAGCGTGTATGAATCCTTGAACACAAACTGCACTGAAGAATTTGCCTGGCTTTTCTCCCCCCTCTTCTGGACCCAGCTTAAAGCTACGGGACCCATTTCTGGGCATAAAGCAGACAATAGGGGAATACAGTATTATTGTAAAATCACCCTAAGACAGGTTATCAAATGGGGAAGGGAGGGGTGGGAGGGAGGGAGCAGGTGGTTTCACCAAACTACTAAAAAAAATGAGGATCAATGGAAAACAACCAAATCTATCTATGGCACCAAACAATATCCCCTGATGTTCCCTGAGTGTCTTTACTCTGTCTTCAGTAGGTTTTAATCTCCCTTTGCAAATGAAACCTCTTCTGCCATGGTTACTTTTCTTCTACTTAATTTCTGTTTACACAAGGAAGTGAGTTACTGTCTGTTTATCACCTGTACAATGATGCTGTCTTCACTAAATATTGGCTCTCAGCTCTTTCCTCAAATTTGTGGCTCTTCCTGCAGCATACGACTTGCTTTCATTGAAAGAAAGTTTGCTGTTTTGTTAATAAAATTCACATTTTTAAAGAAAGAAACTGAAACCTCTCTTCTAAATACCTACACTCATATGAACTAATGATGCTAGTTTGGTAACGAATATGTCAAACTCCAACAGTAATTTGCACTTTACACTGGCTCTGTGTGGGTTTGCAGAAACATTTGCTAAAAACACGAGGTGAAATCTTGGCCTCATTTGAATCAATGATTTTTTTTCGTCTTTCAGCCTCCTCAGGGCTGTGCCGCATTGGTGCCTACTGAATTCAGAGGTATTATCTGTTTGTTTGCTGTGAACATGGCCATATGGACACATCCTTTGCCACATGGCATCACAAATGAATATATGATATTTTTCCCTCAAAAAATGTAAGATGTGTATACTATATGATGGTGCCATAAAATATTTATTTAGGGTAAACCCCTGTTCCCACCAAAATCAACAGTAAAGAATTGTGGTGATCTCAAAGGGACAGGATTTCACCCCAAAATGTACAGAAGGGCAGTTCTCTAATTGGGGAGCACAGAGGAACTAAACTTGAGTCCTGGAAGCAGCTTTGGTGCAGAGTTTTCATTCATACAGATGTGTAAGTACAGTCCATTGCCTTTTTGCTGCTCTTTCCCATCTTTTGACTGCTTTACAACACAAGCATTTTCTGCTTTTTGTTACACAAGTATCAGATTTGCTTCCCCTCCACTGTCTTTCCCCTGAAGTAAGGGGCATCCATCAAGTCAGCCATAACTAGGTAAAGCTGAGCAGTTTATGATAGGCATGCAGTCAGGGTAGACTGAGCCTTGCCTCTACTATGTCAATCATTTATGGCTTTCAGCAACTATCTTGAGGAAAGGGATGAACACTCCCTTAATTTTCTCAGTTTCCTGTTATTTTATTCAGGATTTTGTTGTTAGAGCAATTACAATAATATTTGAGAAAAAGAGAAGTCAAGTAACAAATATGGAGAAAATAGAAGTATGGGAAGGAGGAGGAAATTTCTCTGTATGAAAACATAACATGCAGCTAGGGAGTGTCTTGGATATGTTCCACTTCAGTGAGCACTGGGGCAGTATTCACTCAGCCTTAAGAAGGATGCCTCAGTTGTGTCTAAGATGAAGACCGTATAATTATCTCAGAAAAGTTTCATGCCTAGCATTTCTTTTAAAGATAAAATAATGCAGGTTGTTGGCTAAACTGACCTCAAACAACGCTGAGCTTTACCATCTTCTTTCTCTCTCACCCCAGCCCTTGGGTACATCTCACTCACTGCCCTCCTTCAGCTACCTCTGTTGCCTTCAACTCCCCAGTGAATTAAAGCAGCTCTCTTCAGGTTAGGTACTCAACAGATATCATCATCCCGTGGGTCTCTCTCTGAGACCCATAGTCTCAAAATCTGTTTTCCAGATCTATCTTTAGAAAGAGCATACTGTGAAGCAGTGGGACCAACTCATATTTCAAAGAATGATAGAATAACCCTTAAGATCATCTAGTTCCAACCTCCCCACTACGGCCAGGGACACCTTTCACTACACCAGGTTGCTCAAAGTCCCATCCAGCCTGCCCTTGAACACTTCCAGTGATGGGCCATCCACAACTTCTCTGGATATCCTGTTACAGTGGCTCACCAACCTCATATTCTTCCTAATATCTAATCTAAATCCACCCTCTTTTGGTTTAAAGCCATTTCAATTTTAGGCCATTTCAACCCATTACTCCGGTGTCGCGCTGTCTGCTCAGCCGCCTGGAGGCCTGGCAGGCGACACTTGCACCGTGTTCCGGCTGGGGGAATCACCTCAGCAAGCAGCACTGGATCTTTCTGCCTTCCGGCTCTCTAAGGAGCAGGCTGCAGTCTAAGGTGTTGCAGCGCGGTCGCTGTTGCGCTCTGGCCGCCCGGTGGCCAGACAGACGACGGCTGCAAGGCTCCGGCCGATGGGCCACTCAATGTGGCAGCAAAGGAGCCGGCTGCAGACTGCCTGTGGCAGGCTCACAAGTTGAGCAGGCTGCGCACAGATGGTTGCCTAGCAACCAAGGTGAGGGNATAAATATGCATGAAACAGTGAACCAATAGGGATAACGTGAACAGAGAACTTGCCAGAATGAGGGGTGGAGTTGCGGTGGATTGACACCCAGTGGGATGGAGCCTCAGTCGTCCACCCCACCCGTGGGGTTGGACTCCCGGGCTGGAAAATCCACCCACTGAATGTCACCCAGCCCCCAAGTGGGCTGGGCCACTGCAACAAGGTGTCACAATGCAACAGGAGGAGACAAAGGATGAGAGAGGACCACCTGAGGCAACGGTATCAGGTTTATTCATCCCCAAAAAAATGCACCCAGAGAGGCGAAGAGATGGATTTGCACAATACTTTTTAAGGGGGGTGTCTCAGGGGTGGGCTCAGGGAACAGATCAATAAGAGAATGATAAGGGGGGACAGGGGACCAATGAGGGGGAACAGAGGGAGGAATATATTTGAACAGACTAATGGGGATAACAGCTGGCAAGAACCTTCTAGAAAGTAATTACTTATTAAACAGAGTCCATTGGACATAAACATAGCTAAACTAACCAATGGGGACTACATAAACTTGGAGGGTTCTGGAACTGGGGAGGAGATGTCCGGGAGAGTGACATCCAGGGGGCTGAGCCTTCAGCAAGCTGTGCTGCCTGCAGCACCGCCCTCAGGACCACTGTCCTGGGTGGGGAAATTCACCCATTGGATGCCATGCTCTCTGCGAGTGGGCTCAACCACCGCAACACCCTGGTCTTTACATGCCAGCATGGCCAGTGCTTGCTAGGCTAACGATGACATGGCAACATCCCATGGCAAGCTACAGACAAGGGGGCTGTGGGTCCCTCTTCTCTGTACGGAGCACTTGCACAGAACTGCTATGGGGAAGATGCAAAATATTACGTGGTAGTATAGAATCACACAGACATCTGGTACGAATAACAGAAATTTCTGTTTAAAGATTCAGAAAATTCTGTAAAAGGAAAGCTTTTCAATAACCCTGGGTTTCTCTTAATGAGCTTTTTGAAGTCCACACAAAGACAATAAATGCCTAAAATGTGTAACTAACACAAAACCCCAGTGGCTGCCAGTGAAGAAATCCTGTCTAGACTTTTGCATGTAACTTCCAGTGCTGTGGCTATGCTCCTTTATATTATGGAGCCTGCTACATGTTGACATAATAAAGTGGTTTGTAAAAGAACTAAGAAGGGCTGAACCAATCCTGGGAGCAGCTGTGGACAGCTAATAGCATAAAAGGAGTTTAGACAGAATAATGAAAGCATCAAAGCTGAAAAAAGTAGTGCAACAAGTTTTTATTTCAATGTAATTTCTGCAATAACAACAAAAATTAAACAGAGTAAATTTCTTGAGGTGAAGCTAACTCTAACAGGGAAATTGGACCAGTGCTTAGACATCAAGGTATCTTTCAAACCACGTATGTTTTTATAGCTGCTGTGAAGAGGTTGCTTGCCTCTCAAAAACTGTAAAACTCATGATTTCTGTTAAGATGTCATCTCAGCTTTTTAACAATAAAACACTCAAGACAACAGAAAAGGTGTTTTTTCTACTTATTGTTCAAGATCTCACTGACACAAACCTGTACACAGAGACTTGGTGCTTTCTTGAGTTTATATAGCGTTAGTTTTACCTCCAGTGTTTCATTTGGCATGCTTGTCGGTGCTAGCATTGGACTGGAAAGTAAACAAATGAAGTTTTGTGGGGAGAAAATATTCACTCAGTGTTTCCATTGCTGAATATTGTGGAAAGCTAGGAAAGTGATATTTAAGACAAGCCAGTGGGTAGTCTTCATTCATTTCCACTTCCAGTATCTTTTCCAAATCCTTTCTTTCCTCAGCTATTTTAACTCCTAATAAAAAAAAAAATCATCAATACGTTAAATTTAAAAAATAAAATCTTCAATCCCTAATGTACTTTATCCAAAAGTGTCACCAGAGTCTCATTCAGTGCAGTTGGCTGAAGTTGCAAGGCTAATGTTCATGTCCATTATTGCACATTCAAGTTGGTCCAATCTCTAATTTTACAGTCATCCTGTCTTCAATTGCCTGTAGGTTTAATTTGGCAGGCTGTTTGTAATGATAATGAATTGATCACTGCTGGATTGCTCAAGAACTACATCAGCTTTACAGACAGTGCGTTTAAGCTCCCTCAGATTTACATTTACTCAGCTGTTGCAATTACCTCAGCCCTGTGCTGCAAGTGCTCGCCATAAAGAAATAAAGGCACCCAAACTAAACAGAATGGGTTTTTATCAACCAAATGTTTAAACTATTTTAATGTTTTGGTGGTTTTTTTCTGTCTAGGATTCAAGGTCTATCCAGGTTTCAAGTAGTGAGGTTTGTAGCATCCATAATATAGTCTTAGACTGAGCTAAGGGCATGCCAAATAGAAAAAAAAGGATCCCTGCGCCATCACTCCTGCAGTTTCTATAGTCCAAGGCACCAGGTCAATAAAACAAATGGTACAGGAAAGAAGAATGGCATGAAATAGTAAGGCACTTGGCATTGCAATAGGTGAACAGCAGGATGCTGTTGTGGTATTTTTGCAGGCATCGTGAAATACAATCAGTTTAAGGAGATTTTCCTAATTATTCAAGGTGTCTTTGAATACATTAGTGATCCAAATTCAGGAAAAACAAGGAGAGTATTTATATTACAGGATATGACCCATATTTTCTTAACCCAGCCTACAGTTTTAAGACTATTATATCATATCTCTGCTTGAGCAGGGCAGGAATGCTTTGTTTGGCTAAGTTAGTGGTTGATTTTTTAGTAATTTAGGTCAGACTAGTAAATATAAATTACAATGAAAACTTGTCTAATGTCTAATACCAGCATGCATGCTACTCTAAAAGTCTAGCTATCATTCAGAGTATGTTTAGAACAGAATGACAAAGAGAATGCTACTTCATACTAGAACAACTTGCTTTCAAATTTTGGGTCCAATGTCACTTTTGCTAAAACCAAAATTTTGTATTTCATTCTCTTTCACACTCTTTGGGTTGACCACAGAGTTTTCAAGAGCTGACAGATTTTTTATATCATTGAGATCAATCAGTGGGATAAATATCAAAATCCCATAGGATCTTCTAACCCTACAAATGTTCCAAATGTTCCCTTTGGAACATTTATCTTATTTCACACAACTGGGTCTAGAGCTTAGAACATCTCGGCACTAAGCTAACATTGAAATACAAAACAACAGCTCAGGAGAAAGGGAGGTGAATCTGATGTTATTCAGCTTTAAAAACACATATTTCAAATTATCCAGTAGTTAATTTAATCTGACAAATGGTGATGGTCTACATTAAATGAATTTTTATGCCTGTCTAGTCCCTGGTAAAAAACTTCCAGCACTAAATGGATTTTGACTTCAGTCACAACTTCTCTTCTTAAATATATCTGCTGAAAAAGGCTCAAGCACTATGATTGATTCTGCTAAACAGCCCATTCACGCCCACATTACCACTAACAGTCCCACTGAAATTTTGCTCACAGTTAAAATTAGGATCCAGCTTCATATTCCCAAAGCATCTCTTCCTGTATGCAAATGCTTGCCATGGCAACACTCATCACAACACCAGTGTTGCTTTAAGTGCCTACCGACTCCCCAGGAAGGAGACCTGATCCTCCAGAGCTTTTATTCTGCCACAACTCAAAATTCTTCATTTCTGCCGGAAAAGAGAAAAAAAAAGGAGAGCATAAACATTTATTAGCACATCAGTTTATGTAATTGCTGCAACATAAAGACATAGAAGAAGCAGCTGTCACCTGTTATTTCAGATTATGGCTCTTCAATATTCTTTAGGAAGACACCTTTAACTTTCAGTCATGTTTCTGACCAGTCTTTAGCCTTTTAGGATGAGCCAAGCAAAGTAGAATTCATTTTGTCATTGTTGTTATTAATACTGTTGATTGGCATCTGAAGGGTTGATTGGCATCTGAAGGACAGTTTTCCTCTGGGAACAACGTGCAGTGCTTTGCTGCAGTAACATATGTTTGGGGTGGCGGGGTAAGGTATTTGTTATCAACCATATGATGTAAAAATGCTAGACAGTAAAATAATCTGTAGAGATCTATGTCAGAAGGAGTGAAAACTTTGAACGATGGAAACAATCAGAATGTTTAGGTATCACTTTGGTGAGGTTTGAGATGGCTCAAAAACATTATTGGGAAATTGGATGTTTGGAGTGCTTGATATTGGAAGCTTGGGATATTTGATATTGAGGATTTGATATCAATTTTCTGAAATATTAATTTTCCGAAATATTAATTTTCCTTGGAAGTAGTGTTTTGGTGAGGTCAAAGAGCTATTGAAATAATTCACACTCCAAATGCAAAAGGTCAGTATTTTAAAAAAACCACCTGAACAAAAAAAAAACAAGATTGAAAAAAACTAAATTGATCTTGGTCTTCCTTATTCTGTTATTATGTTCTATTATTCACTCTAGCACAGATGACAGCTGACTGTCATGGTTTAACTCCCACCAGCAATCAAGACCCATGCAGCTACTCACTCACTCACCCTTGGTGGAATAGGGGAGAGAATCAGAAGAGTAAAAGAGAAAAAACTGCTGAGTTGAGGTAGAGACACTTTATTGGTAAAGCAAGAGCTGCATGTACAAGCAGAGCAAAAAAAAGGAATTTATTCACCACTTCTCATGGGTGGACAGATGTTCAGCCATCTCCAGGAGCACTGGACTCCATCACACATAATAGTGTCTTGGGAAGACAAACACCGTAACTCCACGTATCTTTCCCTTCCTCCTTCCTTCCCTCACTTTCTATACTGAGCATGAAGCCATATTGTCTGGGATATCCCTTTGTTCAGTTGGAGTCACCTCTCTCACCTGTGTCCCCTCCCAGTTTCTTGTGCACACCCAGACTACTCGCTGGTGGGGCAGTGTGAGAAGCAGAAAAGGCCCTGAGGCTGTGCAAGCACTGCTCAGCAATAAGTAAAACATCCCTGTATTATCAATGCTGTTTACAGCACAAATCCAAAACATGGCCCCATACTAGCTACTATGAAGAAAACTAACTCAAACCCAGCCAGAAGCAGCCCACTGAATTACAGAGAAATAGGAGGTTTTAAATGTATTTTATAATTGCAACCAGTGAAACAAAACAAAAAAGGTACCCTTAGGAACACAGAGAAATTCTCTGATGCCATTGCTCATCTGAAAGATTTTCCTTGTTGATGTGATGCCTTAATGTTTAGCCCCATTCCCACGGACCGTACGTGTGGCACCGACTAACTCGCCTGGGGATACTCCCGGCGCCACAGGTGCTGCCGCGCGCCCCACCTCACCCGTGCTGGCCCCTTCCTACCGCCCGCAGCCACTTCTGTTTCTATCCAAAACAAAACTCGTTACTGTGGAAACTGTGATAGAGCCGTCCATCGTAGGAGTTGTGTTCCTGCCCACAAGGGTTCCGAGAGGCGCAGCCCCGCCTCTGCTTCTGCCCCCATGGGCGGCAGCAGAAGCAGCACCGTCCATGGGGATCACGTCACCGCCCGCACGTCTCGTATTCTTGGCCCCGTCAGGGGATGTGCGGGCCGAGCCGTGGCCGTGCGACGGCGGCCCGTCCGGTCGTCTTGGGCCGGGCTCCGGTGCCGCCCCATTACCCGGCCGTATCCAGGGCGACGGCAGGGGCCACCTCAGCGGCTGTTCTCCCCCTTCCGTCACAGGGTGGGTGGCCTCCGGGCTTGCGGCGCCGTCCCGTGACTTCAGCCTCTGCGCCCGGGAGCCGCCCGCGCCCTGAAATCCCGGAAAAAACTCAAAAAAATTCCTTTCGCACAGCAGAAGCTGCGCCCCCCTCCGAACTGGCCTGCTTCAACTTGCTGAGGTCCAGGACCTCTCTCCACGATGGAATACTGCCCATGTTCACTACAGTATAAGAGGTGGGCGCCCCTCCTCCTTTTTCCACAATGGCGCTCGCCGAGCCGACCCCGGCCGCTTCGAAAAACCTGCCCCGTTTACGCCTAGGTGTCCCTAAGCGAATACAACAATCAAAACCCGCGCGTGCTAAAAACTAAAACCTCTGGAGTGTCATTTGCTCCTCTCCACCTATAAACAACCTCAGCCAGTGGCACACACACACACGCCCCGCCCCCACCCCCAGCCGAGCTGGGACGATCTGCGAAAAGCAGCGAAAGGAAAAAAAAACCCTTGAGTACCCACTCCAAATGCAAGTCCCCTTCCACACTCATATCGGGCCAGAATAAGTGACCTAAAAAACCTTACAAAACCAGTGGGATCCTGCAAAAGGTCACAATTTGTTTCCTAAGAACCGAGATTTTACGGAAATTGCTAGCAATTACTGAAATTACACAATACACAGATACACAATACACACACAAATACACAATTACACAATACACAACGAAAAGAGCTGCCTTTATGTTACCTCCTGCGGGGTCCTGGGACCATGGCTCCTCACCACAGGTCACTGCAGGGAAATTCTTTTAAAAGTTGCCAGCAGGGAAGAATTCCTTGCAAGATGTATCCAATCTGGTCCAGAAGAAGGCTACCGGGTCCCAGTCTCATCTGGGTCGCCAGAAAACTGATGCCTTAAAGACCTAGAAATAAAACAAGACACTTTTGAGATAATATTCGTATAGGAGGTAATATAAAGGCTGGTCTTTATTGGCTCCAGGGACAGATATGGAAAATGCCCACCCCCCCATGGGGTGAATACCAGTCTATTTTAGCAAATTAACATATTTGACAAAAACCCCCAATTAGAGACATAAGTGGTGAGGTAATTCCCCTCCAGTTCAACCCTTTCCTAAATCCTCCCCCCTTAGATAGGAACTAAACTTAGTTTATGAAAATGTGTCTTGAACAGCTGGTTTCAACCTTGGCTCCCAGAGAGCTAAGAGAGGATAGGGGCCTTGGACCCCCGGAGCATGGAGCCTCTGGAATGTGTTTTGTCTTTCTGCCTATCAGGGTAGGGAAGAGTACTGAGGCTAGCTATGAATACAGTAATAGGCTACAGAGCTACAAATATATGTGTAAAGAATATAGAGAATATATGAAAGTAAAAAAGGCAAAAATCAATTCGGCATCAGATGGAGGCCAGTTGAAAGCCACCATCATCAACAAATGCCTCCTCTGCATCAGGAGGTCCATCTTGGTCCATCTTGCCCCACATTCTGTCTCTGACACTGTCTGAGGCAGACATGCAGAAAAAAGAATAGGTCAAGTGGAGGCTGACATTTCCCCTGTAAACTCATCCTGCCTCCAGGGCAGAAATCTCTGGGATTTCTTGGGTCAGAGGTGATCTACTTTCTTTTAATAGTGGATGTTACTTTTACACTTCAGTTTGTTTAACACTGAAAGGAAAATCAATGGGGTAAAGTTTATGTATTTTCCTGCATGTTCTCCATATCTCAGAATTGTCCTGGTTTACACATACACACCTTAACCACTGAGGGCAGATCCATTCTGCCAGTATGAAGCATTACCTCTTCATGAGAAACACAGGATTCTGTACCATTATAGATGCAGTTTAATCAATCAAGAATTCCCCACACCAGACATAGAAATATCTCTAAAAAATTATAGCTATAAATATAATAAATATACAAATGCAAAGCTGCATTTAAATTAGACCTTATAGGTCTTAAAAGTCATTGAACTAAAACAAAATAGTTCAGTTGGAAGGAACTGAATAAGTGATCATCTAGTCTAACTGGGCTGGAGTACTTGAGCAATTTCCAAAAGGCTTAGCTTAAACCCAGTGCTACTCTCCAAGGAACACCACCACCAAAAGTTAACCATTGAAATAAATTAGAACAGAAAGAAATAACTCAAGATTCTTTCATATTAACTTTCATTATTTGTCTTGAGAAAAGGAAAGCTTAGGGAAGACCATATTACCATGTTCCAGTATTTAAAGGGTGGCTACAAAGAAGATGGAGGCTTCCTTTTTATAAGGAATCACACGGAAATGATGAAGGGTTATGGATATATCTTATTCCTGAGAAGATTCTGATTAGACGCAAAATAACAATCTGCCATTGGAATGGCCTTCCCAGGGTGGTCAGTTTCAGTCAAAATACAACCAAAGCCTCCCATAGAGAACCTCTCTGATTCCCTTCCAGCTCAGCTAGCAAGAAGGCATCATACTCCTAAGATCTACAAATACAGCCATGGGATGGTTCCCTTTATTCATAATAATCTTCTCCCTGTGGTATGTACAATATTTGGGTTCCAGACTCCACAAAACGGTGGATGAAAAACTCTTGAGAAACGTTGTTTGTGCTAGAGTTTTCAATGTCCCTTACTGTTCAAGACATCTCAGAGAGAACTGGTAGCCTTCATGAAGCTAGGAGAGACAGTCTTGCATACACATGATGTACAAGGCATTGGACAAGGAATTTGGTATCTGTCAGAGACTGAAATGTTATAATTTGTGGCTTAAACATCTTCATTAAGGACTTTTGCCTATTATAGCAAAACTATAAAAAAAGCTGCATGGAAGACCACCAGAACCTGAATGGGGCCCTGACTGAGGCCCTGACTGCAAGCTGATGGAGATAAGATAAAGTGACATAGGTCTGGGCTGGGGGAGAAGAATACATTCACAGGAGGATTAAGCCTCACACCTTCAGGGCAGAGACCACAGCTCCAGGCTTATCAGCTGTCAGGCTCAAACAGACCCTCACACCAAAGGGTCTGTTTGGTGGGGTTTTCGGTGTGTGGTGAAAAAGCCTCTGGTCCAAGGCAGTGAATGTCCATCCTCTGCTGTGCAGAGGAGCCCAGCTGCAGGGGCCCCTTCACCCCGGAAAAGCCGCATTCACGTGAGGGACAGCAGAGGGGGTGTCATGGCCCATCAAAGGCTCCCCCCCAAAGGGGTCCCCAGACCCTGGACCAGAGCACTGCACATGATGCAACAAATCCAGAGTCTTGCAAGGGACAGTGTCAAACCTAGCCCACTCAGGGGAGTGGCACCCCACCTAGCCCAAGCATATATTAATCCATTGGATTGTATACTTTTTGGCGGGGCGGCAGGAGACCCTCACCACCAAGAAGACCAGATGAAGGGAAGCCATGAGACCTCATTAGGACCCTCAGGAGGGTGATATGTTTCTACCTAATCCCTGTCACTCTCCCTGTCTGCCCCCCCCCCACCTCTTTTCTTATTCCTTCCTTCTTTTTCTTTCTCTTTTTTTTCTTTCTTTCTTTCTCTTTTTTCTTTTCTTTTTTCTTTTCTTTTTTTTCTTTTCTTTTCTTTTCTTTTCTTTTCTTTTCTTTTCTTTTCTTTTCTTTTCTTTTCTTTTCTCTCTTTCTCTCTTTCCTTTGTTCTATTTACCTCTTTTACTATTTAATAAAATATATCAAATTTTTGGCACCACCATCTACCTTCATTTGATTTTAATCAAGTTTTGGGGTATATTTCGAACTTTTCTGGGTTCAATCCATTTTATTCACAGAGACTTAGTTTTCTTTGCTCTTCCGTGTTTAAATCGGTGCGTAACAGTATCTCACCCAGGAAGTAGTGTCTGGTCACCTGTGTTCAAGAAAGATGATCAACTCAGAACAGGAAGGAAGGAAAGGAACTATTTAAATTAAAAGATATTGAGGGCAAGAGAACAAACTGGTAAGAAAATAACTGTTGTGGTCTGTTGTTTCTGCATTGGCATGGCAAGCTGCAGACCTTCCCGGAGAGCGCTGCGGGGCTGCATTGGGGAGAGCGGCTGTTTCGCTTCCCATAGCCCTTCTGGGTGGCCCCACACCCTTGCTCCAGCTAGCTGTCAGCTCCAAGACACGGTGGCAATAAAGGAGGTGAGAAGGGTCTCTGCATGGGGGGACCACAAGACTTTATTCACACCGTGACGTACAAGTTTCCAGAGGCAGAGAGGCCACATGGCAGGGTGTTTTGTGGTTTTATAGGGGGATGAGGGGGGCGGAGAGAGCACATGGACTACTGGTCTCAAGGTGCAGGGGCGGCACATGGGTGGAGTTGGGGTACCGGCACCAATGGGGAAAACCCGAGGGAGCGGCCAGGACTAGGGGCAGGGAAGGGAGAACAATATGGGAAGGGCAGACACTTTGTAGGAAAAGGAGTGGGGAAATACAGCACTACAAATAAGCATTAAAAGTACCATCAAAACAAAATGCTAGAATAGTCTTTAGCAAGAATAATATGGAAAATAAATTAAACTGGTTCTACTGGACTTTGTTCAGTTCATAAAAGGAAATATATGGAATAGTTGCCAATGAAAATAGGAGACTGAAATTGAGAACCTTCCAGTTCCATGTGTTTCGAAATTTCAAAAAAACGTGTACATTATTTTGAATGGTTCAGGCTCTGGCCGGCTTGTTCCTTTTTTATATGATTTGTCCACTTTCAAAATAAGCTTCAGTCTTATACATATATGTTTGTCTGTCAATCTCTCTACCTCCCTCAGATTTCACATTTATTAGTGATTTGACAAGGGACATTTCAACCTGGCTAATAAATTAGATGAAAAGAAACCTGAGTAGAGGACCACTCTTCCTGACCTAACCTCCCATAGACCTCAGAACTGCTGATGTAGTTGGGAAAACTGCCAAGTTTTCAGGACAGATCTTTTTTGGGTCTGAAACAACAGTGACATATTTCAAACTAAGTGCAGGTTGGGAAAAATCACTTAAATTTAAGTTAGCCTTCTTATTCGGACAAATTGAGAGAGAGGGGTAATACCAGTTATGAAGCAGAGGAAAAACTTCAGAAAAAGGCCAGAGGAAAAAGCTGGTAGTGCTGTGGAATGGGAGTGAGAGTGAGAGCAGGCAGTAGAATATGAGACAAGGTGTAACGTGCCACCTGGCCAAGGTGAAACATGGGTCTCCCCTCTGATGAAGCCATGTCAGGGATACCTTGATTCTGGCATTTGGCAATCTCACAAAAAAACCCTTCTGTTTTCATAGACTGTTAGATTTGATTTCTCATGCCTCACCCTGAAAATTAAAATGGAGAAAATTATTTTACCACATTTCTATCAACTTCTATCCAATCCTATATATAGATTTCATGAATTTAATACTGAGCAAGTATTCTGACCACTTACTAAGTAATCAGTTTATTGTCAGTTTCCTACACTGTGCTATTCATCTAAAAATCAACAGAATTAAATAATAATTTTAGTAATTAGTCTGATCATTTAAATTAGATAAAGGCAAGGGGGCAGATCATGCCCAGTTCTCAAGTGGCCTATCTCCACTGAGAGACTGATGTAGGACAGAATACATTCTCTCTATAAAGTGGTCTCTGCTGGATAAAGCGATCACTTCCTTTACCATTCCTTTTATCTTTCTGACTATAGCACAGAGCAGCATCATTAATATTGAATTACACAGCTCTCAGATTGCAGGCCCAGAGGAATACTGCTTAAATCACAGAAATTACTGTACATTACCACTTATACAGGTTAGTGCAAAGCTTGTCTCATGATGTGTGTCCTTCAGCTTCAGGGGAGCCCATCTGAGTCCTTTCTCACTTGAGTTGGTATAAATCTAGAATAATTTAATGCAAGTCAATACATCATATCTGCAACAGGGAGATCTCTGCTCAGGGTTACTACTTCATTAATTTCTGATTCTTTACAGCTATCGAACTGCCAGTTAACTTACTAAAACATTGCATATCTAGAAGTTCAAGCATTAAAATGTCACTAACTACATCAAAAGCAAAGAATAAATGAACTAGAAATATGTGAATTAATCTTTTCCAACAGTCACAGGAGATTACAGCATGACCAAGACATGATAAACTAATTTTCATTGCTCTTTTTAATAAGATTCATTTCTCCACTATCATTCTTTACTTTCACCAAAACCACTTGCAAATAAAATCTCCATTAGCAGCCATTTGAAACATTGAAATTTTGGATGTGTTGTAATAAGTAGTCATATGACTTTAAATTCATTTGTACATTTGCATCTGCACAAAATAGCTGTCTTCATTATATTTTAATTCTGGTAGTAAGCAAAGTGGGGCCAGAGGACACTAAAATCTACTTTGCATCCTTAATGACTCCCATGACACTGTCCTTAGGCCTTCAGGATCAGGATTATCCAGTGTGTTATGGGCACTCAGAATTTTAATCAAATCAAGACATCTTACCCAGGACTACTCAGGTCAATACGCACCCCACTAGACCCAAAAGGTATGGGGAAGAGTCTCCTGTCTTTTTCAAGGGGTATTTCACTACTAAATGGAAAAGATTTAGCAGAGAAACCTCCATTACATCCAATCAAAGAGCAGGCCAATGGCAGGCATAGAGAGCCAAAATGTCAGACCAGCTCCAGTCCAGACACGAGCCAGGCTGAGCAGCATGCTAACAAATGAGCTGGTTTTTTCCATTGTAAAAAAAATCTTATTTTTCTTGAATTTTGATCTCTTCTTCCCTTCTTGGTGAAACTGGAAGAAACAAATGTGCTAAAGGTTGTGGGTTTGATTTCTAAAACAAAGCCACTTTGTCACGTAAGTCCTAAAAGGTTCTTAAAAGCTATTTGGGGTAACATTACACACAAAATCCTGCTATGTACAAACTGCTGTTCTCTGCTTATCAAGAAGACAAGAAGTGAGCCCCACAGACGGCACTGTTAGCTCATCGATTCTCTGTCCCCAGAAGAGGATGTACACTGCCTGCTTACGCACACACACACATACATGCTCACCTGATAACAAAGAGATTTTAGTACATCCAAAAGTCTCTGGTTATTATTTTAGCTGCTGCAGCACTAGTGCTTCCACTAATCTCCAAAAGCAAACTGGGGATTGCATTCCTGTTGGCAGCAGCATTCTCCTACCACTTTTGCCTAGCAATGACTGAGAACATTTAACTTTACGTTGAAGGGTGCTACCTACATGTCAGAACCCACATCTACTTGGAACTCTGTTAATGCCTTTGGCATTGTGGTACATAAAGCTGTGGTCTTCCACCAGTACAAATGTGCTCTGAGTCACAGGTTAGGTCCTAACTCTGCCCAGACTGCTCTTAGATATATAGCCAACAGTCTTAACAGAGAGGAAACAGACTGCTTTAGTATGGCTGGAGAACATTGAAACACTTAGAGCTGTAGAAGTAAAAGCTTACATCCAGCTTCTGCTCCCTATACAGGTGACCAGTAAGCATGGGGATGTATAGAGTTGAAAACATTATTTCAAATATATTATTTAGCTACTATATTCCAGCCACTATGGAATATAAATCCTTACAGGAAAAATACATGAAGCTGAATCATTCAACTTTCATCCAAATTCATAAATGGACACAGAACTCAAGTTACGCAGGTTGGCACTCTTATCATAGGTCAGTATCACAAGCACATGGGGTTTGATTTGATGTTGATAAAGCAAGATTGGGGACATATAAATAATTCTTACTACCTTTATTTTATTTCCATGGTGTTAAAATACTGTAGTTAAGTCAGTTGTACTCTTTGTCTCCAAATAGCTTGATTTTATAAGTCACAGAATTACAATAAAAGATGTCCATTATCCACACACAGATAAACACCTATATATAGTATTTAATTCAAACATACAGGAGAAAATGTCTCACACAGTTAATGGAAAAGTACTTGAGCTAGACAAGGACAATAACTGACAAAATGATATTATTAGGATAATTTTGCAGTCACTTTTTATTCCATACAGTTGTATTTTTTGTAAACCTGACATTTCCAAAACAGTGCAAGTGAATCAGAATACAGGTGAACATAAGCTTCTAAGTACAGGTGACATCAGTAAGAGTGAAGACATTCTTTCAACAAGTTCACAAAAAGAAACATACAATTTTACGATATATAAGGAGTGACATTCTGAGAAAAAGAAGTGACGATGGTGCAGGTACTCTACTGTGTATGCAAACCAAGCTCCAAAAGCAATTAGTCTTCATGCCAGTTTAATCAATGCACATTAAATGAATTAAATTTTACTTTCATTTATATCCAAGAAACCCTAGCAAGTGAGTAGACTTGGACAAAAGATAGAAATTAGTTCCATGACTCCCTTAATTCTTTAGTGAAAGCAGTATTATATATTTCCATGCCACATGGATACTATGCTTTAAACTAGTGCAAGACTCCAAAATGTGCCCATAAACAGAAGACATTCAAGAAAGTTGACACTAAATATTGTCAAAGAAAAATTTTTCATAACTATTGCTTTCAGCAAGCTGGGCTAGCTGCACATCACTGACTTGGTATGTGGGGTCGTTACCATTCATGTATTTAGGCATAGAAAGGGCTGTTTTCACTGTTATGCTTGGCATTGCAGAAGTCTGCCACTTTGAGATGAAAAGATTGCTTAAGTGGTTTACAGGCTTGGAGTTCACATCAGGCATAATTTCTCTCTCAGATAATCCAAGCAATTTGTGAGATGACTTCAATTCAGAGGCTGCTCATTTTCTAGTTTGCTGACTTCCTCATTACAATTAAGCAAATAAAAGAACAAGTTTATTTAGAAAAAACTAGCAGGTGTTTTTGTTAGCTACAATGGCCAAATACCAGAGAATACTAGTGACATCCTTGGAGCACACTAGTTATGCTGTTGCTTGGGGAGGAATTTCAAGACCCAAACCCCTTGGTTTTTAAATGAAAACATGATGTGAAAGGTGGCTCATCACTGTGCTGTGGGCCACCAAAACTGTGAAATGACTGTGATCTTCTTGAAATCAAGATGGAAACTACACGGGGTTGCAACAGCACAGGCTCTGCATTAAGTGATATTTTTCTTTGATTCCCTCCCCCGCCTTTCTTCCTGATCATCTTTTTCTGAGATTGTTTTCTTCCTATCCTAAAAACAACTTCAGGGGTACTATTTGTAAGAAGACACCTTGTACATTGCAAGCTTTAGATATCTCAGATGCCGGAGCATTTGAAAATGTTACTGCCCCATTTCTAAGCTTCCTCCTTCCATAGCTTATAGCTACTGTAAAGTGAGCCTGCTGGGAAAAAAAAAAGGTAAAAAAAAGTTCGGCTTTCAATGAAGTTGTCCAAGAAAACTGATGACATTGTCTCAAAATGGATTAATTGGAAAGCACTTGTACAATGACTACCCCCAGCCTCTGTGCAAGCAGAACAGCACGAAGAAACTAACAAGTAGCTGACAGATGGGAACTTCCAGAGCCCTAAAAGCAATTTCCAAAGTAACCATGTCTCTAGATATTTACGATGATTTCTTTATTAAAAAACCCAAAACCCGGCAGTTCTATAGCAGAGGTACGGTCTACACATTCTTGAAGTGTATTACATTTTCTTAAGATTTTGGGATTAGAAACTGATTGCAACCAACTGATATTAGTGGGACTTTTTGTTTGGTTGCTTTTTAAGGAGTGGAAAGGTGCATTTACAGTATTTTAATATGAAGAACTGGTGTGATTCATTGTCAAATCTAAGTATCCTAGCTGGAAGCAAGCAAGAGCCACAATGGAATTTGATTAAAAAAAAAAAAAGGGAAAAAAATTTGGAGAGTATACATATAAAACCAAAACCATCCATGACAACTACTGAGTGCATAGCAGTGATGATACTAAGAATTCGTGGATTATTTCACAAATATGGTACTTACCTGACCAACAACTAGATTTTCACTTGTGCTGGATCAATTCTAAGACAATTCAAGTCAGAAATTAAAAACGTTCAGTGTGGGCTCAAATGTGATTTACTTTTACTTATTTTTTACAAATAAAACCATTTCTGCTTTGAGACAAAACAAAAAAAAAGTCTAATAAAATCTGACATGTTAAATTTGTAAATTTTTTAAACTCTCTTCTTCATATAGTTTTAAAAGATATTTCAAAGGTATAACTAATTTTGATTTTTAAAATACTGTAAGGAAGCTTTTCTGGCAGATTTCAAAGTAAATTTTTGTTTAAAAAGTGGAAATTAATGTTTTCAGCTTTTCAAAGGAAACTTTCTCCTTTTTTGAATGGAAACTTCTACATTCAGTTCAATTCACAAGTAGTTTCATTTATGCCCTGAATTATTTTTTCAGCAATTTTAGTTCTTAATAATTTTTGGGGGACTCAGTTTTAGAGAGGGCAGATACTGAAGATTCTTCCAGGTAATAAACAGACCCCTTTTTTTAGCAAGTACTTTAAGCAATTTCAATATATAGCTGTGAATCAATATCACATCCAATTTCTGTCTGACTTACATTTTTTTTAACAGAAAAACCAGACAATTAGCTTTTGTTGGTTAACTAAACTAACTGCTGTCAGACATGTACTGCAAGGGATTCAACAACTTTCAATATTAGAGGCAGATACAGATTAGATATTTGAAGGAAACTCTTTACTGTGAGGGTGATGAGAAACTGGAACAGGGTGCTCAGAGAAGTTGTGAATGGCCCATCCCGGGAAGTGTTCAAGGCCTGGTTGGATGGGGCTCTGAGTAACCTGGCATGGCCATGGGCAGGGAGTTGGAACTAGATGATCTTTAAGGTTCCTTCCAACACAAGCCGTTGACTCTCTGACAATACAGCAGTTCAAGGCCAGACTGGATTGGGCTTTGAGGGACCTGGTCTAGCAATAAGTCTCCCTGCCCATGGCAGGGGCATTGGAACTAGATCTTTAAGGTCCCTTCCACACCATTCTATGGTTCTGTCTCTAAATGATAATACAACAGTGCAGTCAAATGCCGCCAGCCTTTTGGTTTTGCACTCTTAAAGGAAAATCTGCACTCCACTACATGCTTATAGCAGGATTTTGCTGTGGATTTTGGCTTAAATGATCATTTGTCACACAGAATCTGTCAAATCAACAAATTGTTTTAAGAAAGATAGTTGAACAGACTAATAGTTTTTCTTGTCAGATGTTGAATCAATACACTTAATTCACTTCAAAACTATTTTCTCCCTAATGCATGCAGATAGCTAATAGTTAATAAATATTGATCATTGCTGTATCAATAGCAGACACTTGATGATGGTGGTGGTAAAAAGAAAACAGGAATATGGATGTGGTCCATTTCTTAGAATTTGAAGCTATCATTAATACGGCAAGGAAGAGCACGACCTGTTCTCAAGCAGATTTCTTGCATGTTCTCTGCGTTCAAGTTTCCAAACTTCCAACTGTTCTTTTACCACACCCTTAAAGCAGAAGACATCCTGCAACTTTTCAATCCTGGTTTCACTTTCTAGCACAAAGGTTGGCCCTTCTTTCCTTTACATGGATTTTATACCAACATGACATTTACTCCTTATGTACACAAAGTGCAAAATACAAATAGAATCTAAAACCAAGTCTTACAGAGTTCCTGTATTTCTATTCAGAAATCCAAGAGCTTTTTGAAGAAACATGTTTGAATTAATTACAATTAGATTTCTTCTAATTCAACAAATGATTTCTTAAAGAATTACCAGCACTCAAAGTGGCAAGCTGACATCCAATAACATCTGCACCTTGACTAAACTTCCTTCTAAATTCTTGAGGAAATACATTCACTACTTGGAACACCCAGATAGGCAATCTCAAGGCTCAAAGAGCCAAACATTTTAATCCTTCCATCCACTTATCTCTCTTAAAATTATCATATAAACAAACTCAAGTATGTAACTCACGTGGCAGACATCATGCTCACAGCTTGTAGCAATTTATCACTTGCTTTGATAGCAACAGTTCACGATCTTTAACAGTAGCTTTAAAACTATCCATCTGAATATTAATATGACTTAATTACTTTTTTTTTTATTTAAAGGAATTTGTCAATGCCATAGTGGTTGGCCCAATTATATCCTTTCGGTATATCAAGTGTACAGTCCTAGAGACTGCAAGAGAAAACTTCCCAAAGAGAACCTTCTGTGATGCCTTCTTCAGTGAGCCAAAGCAAACTACATCTTGCTACATGTCACTGAAAAAGTGTTTTCATCCTCTCCCATCCAGGCTAGTGTAGGAGACGGTCTGAAGATCCCTCATCTGCCTCACGATCATCAACTAGGACAGAGACTGAAAACCCTAAAATACCCCAAAAAAGAGAAGAGGACTTTTGCACAGGAGTCCTGGCCTGGCTGAGGTGGGATATTTACCAAGTGTTACCTGCAGGTACGCTGAGGACTGATATGCATTCCCAAGGAACAGGTCGTACTGGTGCCGTTGTTGCTGCCTAGGCGGGAAGGACTGCACTAAAGTGAGAAGGAATGGCCTGTACACCTGCTCCCGTATCCCAAAGCAACGGGCTTCACAACAATAGTCGTAGATTTCCTCACCTCCTGGCCAGTTGTCCCCCGCTTTCGAAATGACTATAAAGGGACTTTCTGAATTAACCCTGACGAGATCTCCCCACGGAAAGAAGATGGATCTATTGGCAGGACCACGAGGATTCCGCCTCGCTGTTGGTAGCTATTAACCCCCCCTCTTTTTCTCTCTATACTTTGTTTCTTTATATCTCTCTCTCTCTTCTATAGCATAATCGTGTTGTTGGCACTCAAATAAAAGTGCTTTGTTTGATTTAAGCTAAAATCCCCGTTTGTGTTTCTTTTGCACTCTGAGATCGGTAAACGAACCATCACAACTCCCGCTTGTATTAGCAGATCGTGACAGCTAGTAAAGGACAGACTCAAGATACAGAGTATCACAACTGTGAAATACTTCAGGTTCTTTAGCTTATAAATCAAACACCAAATTCAACTTAAAGAAAGAGGCAGTGAAAAGATTTTGGCTTATTTACATTAAATGATCTATATATGATATTATCAAGCCTTGTGAATTAAGCATATGAGGATTTCAGCCACTTTTACCTGCAAATCTCTCTTTTTTCTCTTGCATTGATGTTTAAAAGTACAATAGAATTTATATATATATATCTATAAGTATTTCCAAAGATTTAGCCAGATATCAGTGCTTGAGTGAACTATATAGCTATTCAATAGAAATTATAAAACATTGATACAAATATAAAGACATACTCAATATAGAAAGCTTATATTTATAAAAAATATTTTTAGGTAAAAGTCTTCCCCTGAGGGCATACCACATAGTTGGATTTATAAATATTGCTCTGCACTGCAGCTTGGTTACCAAAGTTCAAAGTTCAACTCTTAAATGAAGTGTGAATCGCTCCAGTCACCTGACATGGCTGCAGTGGTTGCCTCAGGATATGTTCCCTAGCTTTTTGGAATAATAAAGAAACAGCATCAATGGGGTCTCCGAAAAATCTGGAGAAGATTCCTTCTTCCACATATGGAAGATACGAGAGCAGGACCTATAGGCTAGTGAGTACATGTCACATGACTGGGCTTTTGTTTTCATGGGCAGTTTACTGATTTTTCTGGACCCAGTTCCAACTATCTTCGTTGTCCTTTCTGCTCTTTTCAGCCTCAATAATTTCTTTGTATCTCCGGCGGAAGAAGCCCATCTGCAAATCAGAAGAGATGACAGTGGTAAGTTATCGAATCATTAAATTGAAACATACTTTGTCAGTATGACAACAGACAACATTATGCAGAAAGAACCAGCCCAGGAGTTAGCATCTCATTTCTGCAAGTGCCAATCCAAAATCATAGCTCTTTATTTACGTCAGTATAAATGAGATCAGACTGGGTCCCAAATTTTCACAAGTACTCTTCTCCTTATAGATGAACTACTCTGAGGTAGGAGTCCTCTTATATGAAGCATGATTTTTTTTAAAAAAAGCACATAAAGTATTTCTAATAAATACAGACCAGCAGAGGCAGATACAGGTTTATTGGTTTAAAATAGAGACTAATGTTAAATTTGCAGCTGAACTGAAAGCCAGGCTAACTCTTGGGTACTGAGTAAATGCTGACAGGGTTATATGAACAGTGCTTTCAGTGTCTACAACTGCACGAAACAAGAGGGATCAGAGGAATACAGTAAGTCACAAACCTCCCACTTCTCAATTCCAACTATAATCATTGACAGTCACTTTTGCATATCTTCTCGTTTCCTAAACCCTTGTACTTAAAGAAATGCAATTGGTTTTCATCTCAGTTTGGATAAAAATTCTCATATTTCTGGTTTTTTAAGTCTCTCAGATAAACAAACATCATTTTAATAACCAACTTTGGTAAGCATTCAAGAATAACTCCTCAAACTTAGCAGTGCACTGTTGAGATCACTGAATAAATATTTTGTTCAACATATTTAAACATGTATGTAATTCCTACCACTCTAAACCTGTTTTCTTACTCCTGCTGTTTAAAACATGATGTTTTAGTCTTCTTTTATCAACCAGTTATTTCCACCCTTTATTCCCAAATTGCCTGTGTGTAGGAATATTTCGTGCTGTTTTGCCATTACTAATATTCCATTAAATAGGACTTCTTTGTTTCAATTTTCAGCAACTTTAGTTTTCTTCAAGTGTATTCTAATTCACAGGGGAACATATTCAATCTGTCAACGGGGGTTCTCCAGGGCATCTTCCTAAAGTTCTTGTCTGTGCCTCGAATTACATCCCGAATTCACAGCAGCATGACACTATGCACACACCATCCTCTCATCAATCCTATCTCTGCCTCTTGCCTTCTGGTGCAAAGGACATAGAAGCTGCAGCACAGTCTAACAAGCCCCTCTCTTTTGGTAACTGGGATGTGCTGTTAATCCACAGATAAGCGTACCCTGCTAGGAGCATAGGTATACATTACATACATACGTACTGTCCTAGTTCCAGCCAGCCAGGAATAATTTCTGCAGTAGCCAGAGGGGGCATGGTTAGAACCTAGAGATTATTCTACACCACCTCACGCCATTGCCAGGGGTGAGGGGAAGGGAGTCTCTTCCAGGGGAAGGGGTTCCTTCTGGCCAAGAAAGCGTGGGGGAGGGAACAGTGCGTTTCCAAGCCAGAGGGAGCATTCCAGGTAACATAATGTCTTAGGGTGATTTTATGATAATACTGTATTCCCCTATTGTCTGCTTTATGCCCAGAAATGGGTCCCGTAGCTTTAAGCTGGGTCCAGAAGAGGGGGGAGAAAAGCCAGGCAAATTCTTCAGCGCAGTTTGTGTTCAAGGATTCATACACGCTCCCCCGCCTTCTCACCGCTGCAGAGCCCAGGGAGCACCTTCCTGCTTTTAGCTAGCTTGTTAGCTGAGGCAAGAAATTTTCCCATACCGGCATACCGAAATCCTCTGGTAACTTCTTCTTCCTCTTCTGGAACTGTTTGGCCTAGCTGTGATCTGAGAACCAGATCATCGGAACCCGTGGACCGGCAGGGAGGCTGCTGGGATGCCACATCCCGGCCTCAGACCTCGGGAGGGGCTGAGCCAGCTACAGAGGGAACTCTAAATTCACCAGCTTTCTCTGCAGAGAGGAGGTTTATTATCTGACATTACTCATATATTTCCTGTGCCCTGTGCTGGCACTCTGCTTGTTAATTAGTTTTTTTCACTTTCATCCAAGAAATTCCTTGCGTATTGGTTGGGAAGGGAGTGCTGAGACTTGTCTTCTGTGGAGGAGATGTTCCTTCCAGAGTGTTTCCCCCTAAACTTGTCTCAAATCAAGACACGTGGCTGCAGTCAGGTTGGCTCAGTAGCATTTTGCATGTGAATGACTCTTTTCTACTCTTTTCTTATTAATATTGTTGCTGTTACTGTTTGTTTTCTTATCTCGTTGCTGTTTCCAGTAAATTTTTCTTATCACAACTCATAATCTTCACATTTTGTATCTCCAATTCTCCTCTCCATCCCACCTAAGGGGAGTTTGGAGTGTTTCAGTGGGAATATTAAACTGGAGAATACAATTCCTAAACCATGACAGCCTAATTTGGTGCCCAAGTGGGACAAAAAGGTTGTGATAACAACAGATCTGCCCAGGGCCAGCTGGAAACAATCTTCATCTAAGCACTTGTATTAGGTACAGAGCCACTGGCTACAATATTGCTTGATCTGTTCATGTGGTTGTGCTACCTAAACCTGTATATATTCCTGTATGTGCTCCTGTCAGAGACTGAAATATTATAGTTTATGACTTAAACATTGTTATGAAGGACTTTTCAGCACTGTGTTACAAAAGCTGCAAAGAATACCACCACACTCTGAACAGGCCTTCAGAGAGAGGCCCTGGACTATTCGCTGATGGAAGGTAAGATAAAGTAACAACTCAGGACTGGGGAACTGGGGACATTCACAGAGCACAAGCTTAGCACCTTTGCGGAGGAGATGACAGCCCCAGGGCTATCAGCTGCAAGGCTGCACAGATCCTCGAACCAAAGGGTGAGGGGAGAGAGGCTTTGGGTGTGTGTTGCAAAAGCCCCTGATTAGAGGCAGTGAACACCCATCCTCTGATGTGCAGAGCAGCCCAGCTGAGGGGCCCTTCTCCCGGGGTGGGGGGAGCTTACCCACAGCAGAAGGGGTAACATGGCCCATCAAAGGGGCCCCCCAGACCCTNAACATGGCCCATCAAAGGGGCCCCCCAGACCCTGCACCAGAGCA